>JAVHZZ010000005.1:21290172-21300172 GCA_036250195.1 Mixophyes australis | reverse complement strand
TTCCATGAATATGCAAATAAAAAGACGAGAAATTACACAGACTAGAGTGTCATATAAAGTTGTAGGTAGATTTAGTTATGGAGATAACTATATAGTATAGGGAAAATGTGTGTCCTCAATAGCTTTATGTACAGGCTGCTTATCTGTTGTAAATCAGATATAATACGACAGATACGTGTCTTCTAGCTTAGAACTACTACACGATGGTCGTCCACAGATTACTTATTAATAGTGTGAAATGATATACAAGCAATTGCAGACTCGGAAGTAAACTAGCTTATAATAAAGGAGTATATACAAGGCAACCTGCGGCTGTCCGGGTGTCCTGGCACTTATAGTTCAACAGTAGTAGCCCCTCTGGTTCCTGAACCCCGATTTATAGACGTAATATCAGACAGACCTGAGCAATAGTAACCTGGAAACCAGTGTCTCTGGATACATTAAACACAGAACACAGTATTTCAGCCAGGCCTGTGACCTTTGACTGAGCAAATGCCTTTCAAAATAACCTAAATTCAAATAATGACTTTTTGGGTTTTATAGATAATTATAATAATAATAATAATAATAATAATAATAATAAAAAGTTTTTATTGGCTTTAACAATCTATTTATCATGTTGAGATGTAGATGTTCACTTATGTGAAAATTTGATAGAGAATAAAGGAAATAAATTAGACTAATTAAGGTGGGTAAACATGACTTGGATGGTATATTACTGAAAAGGGTACCATGTGCATTGTACTCCATGTCTGCCATTGCAACGACAGGAAACATTAAGGACTCCTCCGGGGTCAATATGGAAGGGGAAAGATTAGATGTATATAAATGTGAAGTAGACTCACAAATCAAATGGAATCATTTTTCTTCTGTGGTGGAAGGGGAGCTGGGGGGCATGAAGGCATATGGCTCCTGTCCTAAAAATAGCCATGGTTTCCTGTTGGTGTGTGTTCTTCCTGCATAGTAAGACTTCCCAAAATAATACTCTCCTGGTAACCGTGTGCACCTAGACACGTTGTCACGATTCACCAGATACACAAAGTTGCTTTGTAATCTGCAGCTGTGGTGTTTATGGTCATCCAATAACGGTGTGGAGATATTAGATCATCCAACTGGGGTTTATTCAAAACAAAACAACCACATTGCGACAAAACTCACCGATATTTATTACATTCAACGCACGATTTATTATTTACAGGCAGCTAATACCATCTCGTCTACTTCACCATCCAGACACACAAGAATCCAGCATTTCTACTCACTTTCCTGGCTATGCAGCCAGATATATACTAAGGTTTCATATCAACACAAAAAGGCACTGAGGGAGATCACTACGACACATACCTAAATATATTAAGGTAGATTTATTATTTTACAAGGGTATTTAAAGAATAATTAATGCTTGAAAATGGCATTTTGTGCAGTCAGATAAAAAAAATAATACTATGCAAACACGATATAGTGGCATATAACTGCATAGATAGATAATAGATTGGTAGATAAATACATACATAGATAAAAATGAGATAGATATATGGATAGATAGATAGATAGATAGATAGATATGAGATAGATAGATAGATAGATAGATAGATAGATAGATAGATAGATAGATAGATATGAGATAGATAGATATGAGATAGATAGATTGATAGATATAAGAACTATAGATATGAGATAGATAGATAGATAGATAGATAGATAGATAGATAGATAGATAGATAGATAGATAAATAGATAGATAGATAGATAGATTTACACAAGAGTGAATTAATTCAATTTACAGTGAATCATGCTATAGGTTTACAGACAAACTACAACTGAACACAGCTTTATTAAAATGTGATACCCATTTCAAGTAGTAATAGTAATATCAAAGGTATGAATTTACTAAGTAATGCAATTATTTAGTAGTGTCTCCCGCTCCTCACAGTGTAAATAGCTGCGTATCATCCAACCCCTATACAACCGTAGGAGACAGATGGACTAGTTCTAAGCAGGAGATACCCCTGCCTGGGTAGAGTTATTATAGAAGTGCATTGGCCTGGGATAATACTAAGGTCTGGGGCCTTGGACCCTGTCTTTAGGTGTAACCGATCCCACATTACCCACACCTGCCTTCCCACCAAAAAAAAAAAAAAAAAAGCCCCCCTCCCACACTTCACACAGGCTGTCTCCTCTAATGCATGCCTCATCCTCTTTTGAATGATAAAAGTCATTAGAGGTCCACTCCTAAGCGGGAATTCAACCTCACAGCGGGGAAAAAACACCCTACAACACCTGAACAATTGGCGCTTTTCAGAAGCTTCTCCCAGGCCAGGGATGGACAGTAATTAAACCAGTGATGCCCCCCCAGGCCATGGGCTCCAGGTCAGAGCAGCCACACACACTCTTTGCTCCATTCTATAGCCACCCAAAAGCCTACAGCATTTTACAATCCCTAAAGGTGTGGCCCAGTTTTACCTCTGGGATTTCTTAAGAGGACAAAAAAAAAAAAGAAGCAGAAAACACAAAACAATAAATATTTACAACAAACTCCACTTCATTCAGTCAAGAGTCATTAACGTCAGCCAATCAACAAGGCAAAATGGTGGCTTAATGAAGACACATTTACCTAATTAAAACAAAAACAAAAAATGAAACAAGAACCGGCGGAAAATTCAGCGTCTCTAAATCGCATACAGAATAACGCAAAAAATAACGCACAACTTTGTTACATTTTCCTATTTTTGTCAATGACATTTTAAAATGCAGCTATTTCTGCGATTTTTAAAGGCAGTTGAGGTTTTTGCTTTTCACTAATGTGCAGCCTCTGTGTAAATGTAAATGACACACAATGGACTTTGGACGTTTACTAGCGCAGGCGATAAATATTGACGAATTGAAATCGCATTGCGATATTCTATTATAAGTATATATGCACCTGTCGGATAGGGAGACGAGGATGTTGGTTATAGCTGAAGCTGCAGGGTATGAAAGACGTAAATCTGACAGACTGATATATAAACCGTCTCATGTTCTCCAGTTGATGTGAAATATGACACAACCTCAAGATCTTACGCCTAATTCAGAGTGTTTTATTAATGTGTACATTGTTTGTCTAGTATATTACCATTGTGTGGAAGTAAGTGCGTCGATCGGGTTACTGTGTATAGTTTTATTGTCAATGGAACAAACCGCATAAAGCGTTTAACCCCCTACGTACACATTGCAGAGAGAGGCTAAAATGCAACGAATCATTTGCAACCTGCAAAAGTGACTTACAATTATATATATATATATATACATACTAGAGACTGCAATAAAATATATACTGTGAAAAATATACATTTTAATTTAATTATCGTGCACCCTCCTTCCTTGCATAGCTTCAAATGCAGATGTAGACTGTTGTCTCTATTTATGATCTGACCGCAAAGGAGACAGTTACATAGAATTAACAAAAATAAATTAAATAAATTGACAAAATGTAAGTATTTTTGAATGATGCACTAGTGTCGTGAACCATGCATGTATTATATGCAAACAGTAGATAGGATGCAGTTGCTACATTGCGTCAGATTAATAAATATACATTCTTTACATCTGTCTGTGTGTTAGGGAATTTAGACTGTAAGCCCCAATGGGGCAGGGACTGATGTGAGTGAGTTCTCTGTACAGCGCTGCGGAATTAGTGGCGCTATATAAATAAATGGTAGTACTAATAATAATAATAATAATACATACATACATAGCGATATGTCCTACCTGGGACTTTCCACTGTGGGTCCAAAATATCAAACATGGATTAAATTTTGCTTTATACAGATGACTGAAAAGAGAGATCCTATATCCAGCACAGCAGAGGGATGTAAGTTTGGTGTCTTTCCTCAGTCCATCTTTGAAACTGAAGGAGAACTAGCAGTTGGATGTTCCC
The DNA here is from genome assembly GCA_036250195.1 of Mixophyes australis. Classification (NCBI taxonomy): domain Eukaryota; kingdom Metazoa; phylum Chordata; class Amphibia; order Anura; family Limnodynastidae; genus Mixophyes; species Mixophyes australis. The sequence continues at coordinate 21,296,256 of JAVHZZ010000005.1, read as the reverse complement.
TATAAATCCCCTTGCAAATAATAAATGGATTAATAATAATAAGGTATTGAGTTCTTTTTATAAAAAAAAAAAAATGAAACAAAATGCTGCAGTTAGACAACCATTTTGATAAGAGGATAATTGAGGCGACACTAGTGTATAATTAGAGGATAATTTATGCTATATCCACTTTTATTCCACCTCCCAAAATAAACCCAGTCCATAATCATTACAGGCAAATTGTTCTGAATTTTATAGTAGCAATTTGAACAAAGTACTGCAGTTAATCATGGGATTTTTTTTGTGTATTCCTGATTAGATCTCTAATTGCTTCTTTGCCGATGCAAGTAGACCTGTGGATCGACTTTATTTTATCATTAACAATGTTGACAGTAAAATATAAAATGTTGGAATTGAGATGCTGATATAGATTCATAGAGAACTTATTTTTTTATTACTTTACTTGTACAGCACACAGTAATCAGGATTTTGCCAAACCACTAACCACATGCACGATTTGCATATATTTGATGACAGTATTGCAGTCTAGCTTCTGTTTGCCGTGAGAACAGCAGATCTGTCACTTAACCAGAGACCCAGATTTTTTTTTTAAAAAATCACATTTACTGGCCCATTGTTCCCCTATCATGTCATCTCATTCCGATCAATACTTGATCGTATAAATTGGATTTTGTACCTGCAGGAAACGTCCTCCAAGCATGCATGCACCAAAATGATCAGGGAGCAGCTGCACGTTCTGGCAGCCAATGGGTTAAACGTCAATTGCCTTTTAATGTCTCCAGAGCAGACTGGCACGGCCTACTTGTGACAATAAAATGTGACACACATATAAAAAAAATGGAAAGGGGGGGGGACACAACAACAGCAAAAGGTAACAATAAATAAAAATTGCATTTTTTTATCTGGTGGATGCGACAAAAAGAAAAGACTCCCCCCCACACCCCCCTATATTAGCCCGGCTGTGTGTATGTGACTTGGTGCTGGGTGGATGACTATGGCAGCCTGTGTAAGGGGAGCCTTGTGCTCAGTCTCTGAAAGGTGGGCTCAGGCGCAAACGCCAGTAGAAGCAGAGGGATTGTGACGTCAGGGGGTTGACTGACCAATCGGGAGGCGCTGCCCTTTTGGAGACAAACCATTCGACTTGTCTAAGTCTAAAAGCAGGAGCTGAACTTTAACAGAATCCACCTTAAATCTCTGCACTAACTGCACAACCCAAACAAATCAGAATTAGGGGGGAATAAAATAATATCACAACAACTAAAAAAAAACAGCAGCAACAACAGCAGCAAAGCAGCACCAAGCAAGGCTCCATCCAGCCTGTACTGGCAGGCCTGTCAGTGTGTGTGTGAGGAAGGGGGGATTACACTAAGTATAGGGTAGGTGGCCTCAGAGGGGTGGGAGGGGGTTGATTGCTCTCAATCACAAAGTTTGATGATGACCATGACTACGATGGCTGACGGCTTGGAAGCTCAGGACTCGTCCAAGTCTGCCTTTATGGAGTTTGGTCAGCAGTCCTCCCACTCCCAGCAGAGCTCCCCGGCCATGGCAGCCGGTCACTACCCGCTGCACTGCCTGCACTCCGGCTCCCACCCGCACCACCACCACCACCACCAGCACGACAGCTCGTCCTACCCGGGGAGCAACTCCCAGTACAACCGCTCCCTGGCCGCCTACCCTTACATGGGCCAGCACAGTCCCTACCTGCAGTCCTACAACAACAGCAGCAGTTCCAGCAGCACAGCTACCCAGACCCGCACCGAGGACCCAGGTGAGGCCGCCTCTCTGCCACTGATCATCCCTGCGCAATGCACCCACTCTCTGCAGTGCGCCGTGCGCTCTGCTCCGTGCGCCCTGCTCCGTGCGCCCTGCTCCGTGCACCCTACCTCACTACTATAGATCCCCATTTATTTCCCGTACTTTACACAGACATTTATATCCCAGCAGATACAAGTAACCAGAGTGCTCCCTGTCTGCTCCCCTCTACAATGCAGATCTCTCCTTTATTTCACACATTACACATCCATGGCTCCTGCATCGTTTCACTGTATCTGTTCAACAGATGTCCATTGTTTCATTGTACTGGTGTATGTTATTTTTATTGTTCTCCTGTGTATGTTGTGTGTATGTTGTGTATCATTGCTATTGTTAATGCCGCCTGGTATTGAAGTGTTAATGCTGATTTGTGCTGTTAGATTATAACTACTTGATCTGATCTTATTTTCTGGAAATGCGGAATTACAGGAATAATTTAGAATAAGTGAATGCAAATCGGCGATTTGGGTTGCATTTTAAAATGTATATAGTGTATGTATTGCGTGGTGTGGAGGCATATGAAATGATGGCAGCAGATAGCGTTAGGTGTTTGCAAAATGCACAGTGTTTTGTGTGTGGTACATAATAGGGACAAGCGTGAAAATGTGTCTTGATTTATGACTCGCCAGTCCTGTGTGACAAGTCACTTGTTTATAGGGGAGACAGGGCCGTCCCTGCATTGTAGTCTACTGTAATCTGCAGATTTGTATCGCCAGTGGCAAATTGACATCCGCATTATTACATATACAAATAGTTTATCATACTCATCGCCAATTATTGCATCACTCCAATATATATGTGTTTATATATATATATATATATATATATATATATATTATATTATATTTAGATATATTTGTGCGTGAGTATGTGTGTGTAAGAATACATATATTGCATTTAATAAATGCAAGTCCATGTTTCGTTTTGTGCATATGTTCTACTTCCATTAATCTCTCCCCTGTGGAATTAAATAAGCCTATATTCTTGTTTAAACACCATAAACAGTGCAGTTACACTGACTTACAACTATATATATATATATATATATATATATATATATATATATATATATATATATATATATATATTTTAACAGGAGACATTTAAACTCGCATTTGCATTTATGTGAATATCTATTGCATGTACCTCGCGTCCTTTGTTTGCCAAACAGAGCCACTATAATAATAACTCAGGTGCCAAATTAATATATTTCATGCATTATTCGTTATAGCGTGTTTGTCGATGCCATGTACAGTCCATCTATCATTTTACCACCAGTCATTTTTAATGCAACCACAACAATAATTGTTTTCTTTTGTGCCCTGAGAAAAGTTATACGTGCAATTTAACCAGGTCAATCAGCTGTCACTTTCTGAACCTATGTTCTCTTTATGTTCGTGCAAATGTTTTAGTTTTGCTTGTATTTAAATTTACAAGCACCTATCTTGTCATATTCCTCAGCGGCCTAGTTAAACATCAGTCAGGAATTATTGCCTTATCCACGACCACTCTTAGCTTTCTCTCTCTTGTGTCCAGTCTGCAACAATAGAAGTCAGTTAGATATCTGCATTATTATGGAAAAATAAATGTATACCCATTGTAACGTGCCATCCCTGATACACCTAGGTGGCATGTGATTTGATGCTAAGATGACTCTTAAAAACACAAACTGAGATCATCAATTGTTCATTCACTCTGGGCAGTAAATTGGTTACTTAAAATCAATTAGCCGTGTAAAAATCGTGTTGGCTGAATACATTTCCCCGGGTTGACATAAAAACCACGCACAACAATCAGCTACTATATATATTCTCAGAGGTGTCTGCAGGGAGAACATTTTCTCTTGCTACCCCTTAACCGGCGGTGAATGCTGCGACCTGTAGTTCTACAACAGCTAAGGCTACTGGTCGCCCCCCTCTGATTAGGAATTGGAAACTCAGGCTAAACCTTCACAGTGAATTCTGCTTCATCTTAAGTTTTATTTCTCTTCATCTAAAATGCTTTTATTTATATTTAATTATGTGTGTTTTTTCTCTCTTGCAGATCAACAGAAAACGACAGTTATTGAAAATGGGGAAATCAGGTTTAATGGCAAAGGGAAAAAGATCAGAAAACCTCGGACGATATATTCCAGCCTTCAGCTACAGGCGTTAAATCATCGCTTTCAACAAACACAATATTTAGCTCTCCCAGAGAGAGCAGAGCTAGCAGCTTCCTTAGGCCTAACTCAGACACAGGTAAATAACACCAGTAGTTTGCAGCCACCGAGAACCCATGTGAGAGGGTCCCTAGCCCAGCCTAGATCTTCAATCTCTACCCCCAAAATCCAGCTGTCTGTATTGTGTACCACTGCCTATGCTGACAGCCATTCCCTCCAATATTACCTCTATAAATCGGTTATTCCGTTGCAGAGAGCAAAATGAAAGAATTTGGTCATAACGAAAACATTCGTGACATGCCACTAAACAGATTGCAATACAAAGAAGGGTATTTTAATATCTGTTTTATCTATCCTGACGGAGTATACAATATTTACTGCACTATCTACAATGTACTGTAGGCCTAATCGTTACAAACCATAAACCCATAGCTATGAGATATCTCATGTCAAATGCTGACAATTGCAAAGATAGATAGATAGATAGATAGATAGATAGATAGACAGATATGAGATATTTATATAAGTAGATAGATAGATATGAGATATTTAGATAAGTAGTATACAGTCTAACACCTGACATGTTTATATAAATTCACATTACTGCAGATAACTACACAGCAAGCATATGCAATAGATTAAACACAAAGGGCAGACTGCTTTACCTCAGGACAAGACTGTATTGTGTTATATAGGATATGTCAAGTCCCGCTTTGATGTTCCACTATATAGGCAGAAAGAGAGATAGAGGTATCATTTTTAGACGTAGAGGTATTTATTTTATTTTATTTATTTTATTCATCTATTTTAAAAAATGTATTTTGAATTATCTTCAGCAATAAAGTACGTCTCAAGCTGTAGCAGAACTACAAGTTCCAGCATGCTCTCTAGATACTGCATTGTCAAAATTAATTATCCAAAGAACACAATATTGCCATGCATGGGAGATAGATATTATATATTGGTGAAGCAAATTAAAATAATATTTTTGTTTTGTTATTTACTATCAGATGAAACAGCAGCAAACGTGTAGATGTTTGAAATGCTGAGGATGTGATGATGACGAGATCTATTTATTTAATAATTGTTATTTTGTTGTTGTTGTTGTTGATCTGAGCCATTTAATGGACAGTTACTTGGTAGCATTCTGCATAGTGATGTCTGTATCGTAGCTTCTCTAATACCTGGTGTATTTGGGTTCCAGGTGAAGATATGGTTTCAAAACAAGCGATCCAAGTACAAGAAGCTCTTGAAGCAAGGAGGCAATCCCCTGGAAAGTGATCAATTAGCCGGCACAGCCACACTCTCTCCTCGGTCTCCGGCCATCCCTCCTGTCTGGGACGTTTCAGGTTCTGCTAAAGGTGTCAGCATGCCCCCAAACAGCTACATGCCTGGCTATTCTCACTGGTACTCATCCCCACACCATCAAGACACGATGCAGAGATCACAGATGATGTGATATTCACATACCGCATTGTGTGGATAGACTGTAGTGGATTAAGTCCCCGGCTTTACAAGTTTTTGCCAAATGACAGGATTATCTGGGAGAACTTGCTGTAGTGGGAGAAAGTCCACTTCTTTTTAGAAACCTCAGTAATATAACTTGATTTTTCAAAAAAACAAAAAACCTTAATCCTGGAGTCCGTGAAAACCTCCTGTCTCTCTCTTTTTTTTTGGAGGTGGGGGGGACAACTATCCAGGATTCAGAAGGATATAAACTTTGGAATTAAGGAATGGAGCCGCAATGCACCCCAGCAATCTTCTCAGCCTTGTCATGAACTGTCAAACGCAAAAAAAAACAAAGAAATAAAATAAAAATAAATCAGCAGAGAGATATGGAGAATATTTTGCTCGGAGAATCGGCGTAATTTGCGCCAGTTTTGACTGCCATACAACAAACCACTCTTTTCTACATAGACTGTGAATTGACGCAGGTTAGGCATAGCGAGGAGACATTTAATTTGAAATAACAAATATTGACAGGGACATTTATAATTATGAAATGTATGTATATATTGTTGAATTTAGGTGTACATACTTTATATGTTATTGTCTTTCATAAATGGAAAAATAATTCCTGAAAACATGTGAGCGTCCCATTTGTCAAACGTCCA
>JAVHZZ010000005.1:21282672-21285172 GCA_036250195.1 Mixophyes australis | reverse complement strand
AGACGTTGCTCCCATGCACCATGTATAGACTGCTTTGTGTGTGTTTCTGTATATTCTGTATTTTCTGTATATGTAAAAGAGCCCGCTAACATACATGAGATGCCGGATCCTTTACTTTCATCTTAATGGAAATTTAGATATGTTTTAAAAACTGATAAAGATCCAGACCTGGCCATTTAGATGTTTTGTGTTAGAATAGAAATGAATGGAAAGCAGTGAATATATTTGCAGTATTTCGGCATAGGGCCTATCAATAGCCCACCCTCCTGTTATACTGCAGAGTATCAATAGTTCATGCATCCAATTGATCTGATTGCCTCACAAATAGTGAAGCTGAGTTTAACCCAAACCAAGTTATTCCTGCTTTACTGTAGTAATTTCCCCTGTGTAATCTGTAACTGTACAACGTTGTCTAGCAGTTTCCAAACGACCTGCTTAACGAAGAACACATGTGTGATTCCCAATTATGCTCCCATATCTCCCCATGTGCGGGGATATACATATGTGTGCAGGAATTCACACACATGCAGGAATGCTGCAGCTCAGGAGGACAAAGCGCAGGCAATTTTTTGCGGCTGCGTGGATGTATCAAGTCAATTTTGCGTCAGTTTGTTATGAAAATATCCAAAGGGATTTAGACTGCATTGGAAAATAAATTCTTTAAAATACGTGTTAATCAAAGATTCACACATACTACTCAGCTTGTTGACCGTTTTTGTAGTTTTTCAGGTACCCCTCCCATTATTAAAGACACTAAAAATATAATAAGGGATAAGTAAAATACATCTGACATATTCAAAGATATTTTTTTTACAATTTAATGTGATTTTACATTTGCAGTAGGAGGTTTGGGGTGTGAGAAAATATTATATTATATTTTATTATTATTATTATTATTATTATTATTATTATTGTTATTATATCTCACAGCATTATGTAACACATAATCCTTTTACATTTTAAGCCGTTTCCCCTTTCTACACTTATACAAAAAAACCAGAAATGCAATATACTATAGTAACTTGTATAATCCATCTTTCATAGAAACACACACATCCTTTGCTGTATACAGAACAGCTATCACCAGATCTAATTGTGTCACACGATGCTTAGTACATCTGCGGTATTGGCTCTGACAAAAATATGACAGCATTTAAAGATCGTTTTGATAATTATTTATGTAACGATAACATAATTGATACATACAAGTAGAAAAACCATTCCCATTGGATCATTAGACAAATAAACATAACTAATACTTGTAATACTTGGTGTGTTGTTCACTATTAAAATACTTTAAAGAAAATATTGGATCGTGATTTCTTCAGGCTCATAACTGAAAAATAATATTTCTGTTATCTTTAGAGAATCTCACCCTCTCTTATTTATAGTGTGTGTGTGTGTGTGTGTGTGTGTGTGTGTGTGTGTGTGTGTATGTGTGTGTGTGTGTGTGTGTGTGTGTGTTAGAGAGAAAGAGAAAAGAAAGAGAGAGATGAGAGAGTTAGATTAAAATGAGAGAAGAGGGACAGGGAGAAAGAGGAGAGAAACAGAGGGAGAAAGAGCAAAATGGTAGATACAGAGAGAAAGAGGAGAGAGGGATAGAGGGTAAAAGAGAGAGAAGGTGAGAGAGAGAGAGGGTGAGGTAGAGAGAGAGAGAGGATGAGGTAGAGAGAGAGAGAGAGAGAGGGTGTGTGTGAGAGAGAGATGGAGAGGGAGGGACAGAGAGAGAGAGAGAGAGTGGAGAGAGAGATAAGAGAGGAGAGGGATAGAGGGTGAGGGAGAGATAGAGAGAGGGGATAGAGATAGAGAGAGAGGAGAGAGGGAGAGAGGGAAGAGAGGGAGATAGAGAGAGAGAGGGGAGGGAGGGATAGAGGGTGTGAGAGAGAGAGAGAGAGGAGAGAGAGGGATAGTGGGTGAGAGAGAGATAGAGAGGATAGAGGGATTAGAGGAATGGAGGGAGAGTAGGAGAGAGGGATAGAGTGTTTGAGTGAGAGAGAGCGAGATAGAGAGAAAGGAGACGTTATGACATCAGATATTAATTCTAACAAAAGCGAGTGATTCTAAAACTTTATACAATGTAACAATACAATATTATACTGTATAAATAAATATATATATATATATATATATATATATATATATATATATATATATATATATATGTACATACATATATATATATATATATATATATATGTACATATATATATATATATATATATATATATATATATATATATATATATACACAGTAAATAGCGTGTGAATAAATATATATAAAAAATACAGTATAAGCTGTATGAATGCATATATATTATATATATATATATATATATATATATATATATATATATATATATATATTCTTACGTCAACTGAATTTCACACGATAGTTTCCAAGAACAACACAACAGTTTAAGCTTTAGACAAAGCCAAGGCAACAGTCATGAATTTTATCTGTCTTGAAGAAGAAAAACTGGCAGCAATAACAAAGAGACAG
>JAVHZZ010000005.1:21205172-21277672 GCA_036250195.1 Mixophyes australis | reverse complement strand
AGACTAATGCCCCATCTTACCTGGCTGGCTGCTGGGTGCCTGCACTCTGTTATAAGCCCCACTGTACTGGTGGTGGGGGTGATAAGGGCTCCCATAACTGTATTCTGCATAGGCTTTAGCAGGGTAGTTACCAGCAGATCCATTCACCCCGTGGTACTGGTACTGATAAGCATTCAGTGCCTTTCCATAACTAGCCGAGGTGGGCGAGCAGTAGCCATGGTGCGGATGGGTAGCCGCCCCTCCTGGGCTGTAATAACCCGAATCTGTGGCTGAAGACTCAGGTAACGTCGGTGAATCCTGGGATGGATGATGCATGATGCTGGGAGCTTGGAAAGAAGAATGGAAATCGCTGGTGCGGATAGTGGGAACTCTCCTCTCGTAAACTCCTGTCATACTCTGGGGGGAGGTGGGGGGGAAGCTGTGATCAGGGCTGCTGGATGCACAATCAGGCAAGTGAGATCAGGCGGCCATACCGGAGCTGGGACTGTCTCTAAAATAGTGAGAGAGTCTGAGGCTTCCTTAGTGATCCAGCGAGTTTCAGCAGGAGGAGGAGAGAGAGGGAGGAGGAGACACTGTGAGTGGCTGTGTGTGCAGACACTGCTGGCTGGGGCTCACTATAGGCTTGGTTAAATCCATAATTGCGCTCTTACGCACAGCAGGGTGGATCTGGTGCCATTGGCCAAAGCATCAGAAGCGACAGCAACACCCTAACCCGTTCAACTAGTTCAAAACAACAAAGCTGCTCTACAACAACAACCTTAAAAAAAACGGTCCTATTCAGTCCAAAAAAACAGTGTCAGCACTGGATCCTCCGCTATCTATCTCAGCACCCTCTCAATGGCTGCACGAGGTTCACAAACGTCCCCCCTGGACATTGCAAACGGCTCCTTAATGTTCAGCCTCATAGAGATAAATACGTGCAACACCCATAGTGGTGTAATAATAAACGAGAACTCAAATCATATAAGATTGTGTGTATATGTTTTATTCTGCTGCAAGATAAATACAATGAATTATTGTTACCATAGGTGTTAAGTTGATCCCATTACTTAGCCAGAAAAAATAAGAATACATGAATTGTGTTTTGATAAATAAAATGCTTCAGCCAAGTATTATTATTATTATTATTATTATTATTATTATTATTATTAAACATAGTTTAAAATACATTGCTCCAAAAAACAAAAAAAAGTCCATGAAATCTCTGCCCCCACATTATTTCCACTTACAATATCTGGTCGTTTAAAATCACTAATTATTCAGCGATTTGCTTTAATTACCGATCAACACAAACAGCCGGACGGCCCAATAGGACAAAGTTGTTTAATGGAACAAATAAGGTACTTTCTCCAAACACTGATACACAAATAGCAAAAGCATTAATGATAATTATCTGTCTTAGGACACAGCCCCATAGAATGTGAGTGTATTGTAAAACAATGGAGTGGTGAATTAATGACCTGCCTCTAGATTGAAGTCAATAAGGAGTACAATACACATTCTCTCTTTTTTTTTTTTTTCAATGGTGTGTTTAAATACTGACTACCTGTGAAGTGATGGTGCGGCGAGAGAGTGGCACTCACCTGACATTCACTAATAATTCTCTACGAGTGACTTATTGTTGTGCAAAGTGGTTTTCTAAGGAAAGTAAGTTTTTTAAAAGGAAAGAAAAACATCAAACAACTTGACACATAACCCACCGAACCACTAAATACATTAATATATAGTAGAACAAAGCAAGACTATAGCGCTGAAGGTTCAGCAAAATGTAATAGCTCGACAACTTTGGCGCAAACATCTCACGCAAATACCTGAATGGTCAAGACCCTTCCAAGCTTTTAATACACCAATTTATTGTGTTTATTTGGGCGTTCTCGTATAACTATAATGTTTTAATATATGTGAGTTTTTTTTGGAGTTCATGAACTAAGCAAGTTGCATCCAAAACCTTTGCAGAGTTTTAGTCTACTTTGCGGGGTTTGTGCTGCGCCTATTCTCCAACGTTAGTTTGTAGTATTACCATTCAAGAGGTTATGAATGGGACTGTAATCATACATTATATAGTGATTATTGCATTATAGTGCTGTACCACACTCTTTATTGATGTTCGGGGGAAAAACATATCTTTGGGATTCACATAAGTTTCAGTCCAAACTTTACATTACATGTAGATGTAATATATTAGTATAAGTATAGAGAGATACATTTGAGATTGATGAATAGATAGTTAAATAGATAGATATGAGATAGACAGACAGACAGATAGATAGATAGATAGATATGAGACAGATAATTATGAGATAGATAGATAAATAGATAGATAGATGGATAGATTGGTAGATACATATATTTAATAAGGTATATATATATATATATATATATATATATATATATATATATATATATATATATACACATATGTACACCTTAGTGGCGGATAACTTGCTTTCCCGCCTGACAGGCCGTGCTTGGACCTGTAGTTCTACAAAAGTTGGAGAGCCACCGGTAGCCTACGCCTGCTAGACTGTACTGTAAAGCAATTTACAAGTACACTTCTATGGTCTAGTAACACACGATCCACACATTTTTCTAGATTATATTTTTAGCAGTACCACTAGCTGTTATTTATTGTATAATTTTCTCTTTACCCCATAGACTAGAATCTGCCTCTTCGCTTATAACAATGACCTGAAAACTAGAGACAAAAACGCAATCCCCTCGTTATGTGGAATATTCTGCTATATTACATAAGGGATTCTGGAAGTGAAAACTCCCGCAGTTTATTGTGTATCAAACTTATATCACAAGAGCTTAAAAATAATGGTCATTTCATAATATTTCTCTTTGGTATATAAAATATAATGATGGGTAGAGGTGGGGGGGGGGGGGGGGAGGGGGGCACATGCTTCTTATAGACAGAATAGCCCACTGTCTGCAGGAGTGATTAGACCTTGATGTTTATACAGCAGAACTTATCACGAAGCTCGTACACCATCATCTACAATGCATTATTAGATACATGTAGCACGGTTGTTGCAATAGTTTTAGACTATAATCAATCGTGCATGCTTAACTATTGATCTCACCGCTGTTTTTTTTTTAAAAAAGCAAGTCCAGAAGTTGGAAGCTTATGGGTCGCCAGCTGCTGTGGGACTAGAAGTCCCAGCAGTGAGGCATTCTGAGACTTGCAGTTCTACAACATCTGTAGGATCACAGGTTGGTTAATCTGGTCCACGTCCGTGTGTGACGCTTTACTACAAGGGGCCAGTACAGACTGAGTTGTCTAGAGGCCAAGCTGGTGGTTTGGGGATATAGAAATCAACACTTTATTCCCATGAAACTCTTTCAAACTTCACTTGAGTTTTTCTCCCCCCTAATTTGTCGTCTGTTTCTCAGTCTGTTTTAGTACATCCGGTTTGTAGCATATTTAAGGATTCCTAGTCTGTTTTGCAGTGTTACAATATAACCATTGTTCATCAGATGGTGATTAATAAGAGAGACCCCCTTTTTTGGAGAGCAAGTGTTCAGGCAGTCAGTAAGCATTGGTTAGGAGTCTCACAGGATAGTTGGCTCAGTGTGACAGTGATTTTTCTCTTGCAGTAAAACTCAGATGGGTAATACTGTCACTTCATTTCCGATGTGTTAGCTTCTGAGCAGTGACACGTATGAAGACTGAAATATTTCTGTATTACAGTAAACTTGTTCCCTGGGATGTAATTACTATGCAGCTGGAGCTCCACCTAGTGGACAAAGAGGGATTCGCTACTCCAACAGCGGACTTGACATATAAAACACACAATATTAATGATTTACTAAAGTTTGCCCCGTTTTAGCGGATTAGTGGTCACTTCCCTAATTGAATCAGGTTAGGAAACAACTTTAATACATATTCACCAATCTGGAGTATAGCTCATGTAAATCCTCTCCTTAATTTCAAGACAGTCAATAATAATCATTAGGCACAGCGTAAATTTATGCGTCTAAAATAGTGTTGATGGTTCCACTGTGCAATTTTACCTCTTAAGTCACCGATGAGCAATAACATTGTATTTTGAGACAGTTGTATGATGATGATGATAATGATTTTAACATATTATTAATATAGTGTAAATATTGTGCAGTGCGGTACAGAATTAATGCACACATTATTTATAGTCAAAATAGACTGGACTGAAGCAGTAGAGGCCGAGGAGGCTTTAATATAAATCTAATAAAAATAGAAAACTACATACACAGTATGGGGATGGCATGCATGATTAATTTTCATACCTGCTGTCCAGCAGACATGGATGGCAGGTATGAAATGGAGAGGTGAGCATGACTTGCTGATGCCGTTTGCATCATCAAGTGAGCGGAGCAGCTCTATGATAGCACTTATTGCGTCATCACCTTGCCTGATCTGCAGCTGGTTTGCTCCCCAGTACAGGAACCAGCACAGTGTGAACTTGTCGTATGCTTACCTCTTGCGCCCCCTCCTGGAGGGAGAAGGAAGTACTGGTCAGTCTCACCCCACTCCCTGCTGCTCCCTACATTGGGCGGCTATGGCAGGAACACCCCACTGGGGTATATGCATTGGCTGTTAGACAGGTGCTCCTCAGGTCTACTGCAATACCTTAGAGGTGGTTTTGCCTTCACCAAAAAACCTTGTATCCTTTGGTTGAGCAACCTGGAACCTATTACAACCAGTGGTCTGAGGCTCCTCTGTGTGAAGATGTCGGGTCACGTAATTAACTTATTACATTCAGCCTCTCTCCAATGCTGCCACCGTCTGCTCTTTTGTCTCTCAGTCACTCAATAAATTATTCATGACAGTACAGGGACACCTGGAACGTCTTACTGCAAATGTCACAATTATGTAGTCAATATGAAATATATTCACATATTTAGGGGCCTAGCAAGAGGTTCAGAGAGAACACAAAAGATGGCCATCTAAACCCTGCTAGGTATCATGGATGGAGGGGGGGTGGATGAAAATGAATAGGAATAAATATAATAACGTCACGCTGCTGGCATGACTTACACCGTTGGTAAACTAGACAAGAACAAACTTGGATTTTCTTAGCATTGAGCTCATATTTGCTAAGACCTGAACTCTATGCCAACCCCCCCACCCCTTACTGATCTCTCTGCATATATATATGCCTTGCAGCACACTACACGTATTTTGTTCCACTTGGTTGAGAAATACTGAACTCTATTAAATGTAAATTGTAATGACCTCTGCGATGGTGGCTAAATTGGTGAATAAAAATCTTGGAAGTATGTTCTAAAAATATGCACCTCTGTTCCTGTTGGCACGGCGTCACAGCGGGTAGCGTTCTTCCTAACAGTCAAGGTTACGCGGATCAGCTATTTATGTTCCCCCCATGTTTTTCCTTCGGGTGCTAAATTTTTCCAGCCACATTTCTTAGCTTCTCTTTAGAGATGCTCAAACTGGACGCATATTGGGGCATATTTAAGAAATCACGGTAGTGCACTTACCGTGGAAATCAGGTCCCAATGTGCCCTCCGCAAATTTATTAAAGGTGCATCGCAGCAGATATCATGGATATCTGCTGCTTTACACTCCTGATCGTTTTTGCGAGCAGTCACCATTCAACAGTATGGTGACTGCTCTGGCCGCAATCTAACAAGTCCCGAAAAACATTTTTTTTCGGGAACTTGCCATGCTGAAGCTGGTGTACATTATCAAAATTGAAAAAAATCCAATGCTGTCAGCTCTGCTCCGAAGAGCAGAGCTGGACAGCGCATGTGTGGAGGGATCACATGATCCCTCCCTGTCACTCACCGCTCGCTCTCTGCAACTAGAGCGGGGATCTTTGTGCGCATGTGCAGTTCTTCGAAATGCACATGCGCAATTGAAGAATGAAGAGGAACGAAGATGACCAGTAGGAGATCCTGAGACAGCGCTTCCGAAGAGGGGGGTAAGTATGATTTTTTTTATCACAGAAACAGAAGTTTTTCGGAACTGCTGTTTCTGTGATCCGTTTTTAATAAATTTGAGAAATAGGTCAATCCTTATCCATGCGATAAGGATTGATAACTATTTCTCATTTTTGCCGATAAATGTGCCCCATTGTTCCTCCAACTGCTTCATAGAATTGGCACAAAAAACCTCTAAAATTTACCACCATTTTTTGTGAAGTTTCGATCGATGAAAATAAATCCAGCCTGTTAGACCACGTTCGATGCGGTTCCCTCGTGGGCGTACTGGCTCAAATACGTTTGAGCTTAAATGGATACAAAACAACAGATTTGAATGGCTAACAGCGAGCCTCAAACGTGATCGTTGAACATTGAAACACAATGGTATTCACCGTTTGAATTAAAGAAAATGTTAAAATACTTTTTTATTATTTAAAAATATTATTTAGATTGTATTGAAAATGAAAAATATTTTAAAGCATTAATTTTTGACATGAATTGAACAGCCAAAGTGAGCCACAAATTTTGAACCAAATATTCCAATCAGGGTTAATTGGCGAATGTAATGCAAATCTGTTGGTGGCCAACGAACTGGTGAAATTCAATTCAATTTTGAACTAGTTCAACATTTTTGAGTATCCCTGCTTTATAAAATACAAACTACAGTGTGCAATATATATATCATTGGGTTTCAATCGAAGAGATCTATCACTGCCACCTGGTGGTCAGTAGTGTTACTGCTGCATCATCCCCCACCTGTCCCCAACTGTTTGCATGTATCAAAATGAAAACATGTGGTATTGGTTCATATTTTGATCAAATCATTTAAGCCTGCATCCCAGCGTACAAGTTGTTTTAAGTGAATTCCCAAACTTTATTTCTTGTTTATTTGACGTACGTCACATTACAAAGCGTATTTTGCATGAAAAGGCTCTCTGCTTGCCCAGAAAGTGGGCGCACCCATATGCACCTGTGCAGACTTCTGTGATCCTGGCACTTGCGCCCCAGGGGCAAACGCAGGATTTGTAGAGGGGGGTTTCCACACCATGCCGCCAGTGGGCGTGACCAGCATGCATGGGGGCGTGGCTATAATTTTAGACAGTGCTTGGATGCTCTCCAACTCTTCCTATCCCCATAATATACATGGGCAATGCTGCGTGCCCTACTGTTAGGTGCACGCAACTCTCCCTTTTCAAGCTGAGCCGTGTGAAGCAGAAGCAGGGTCCAGCCACCTCAATTATACAGTGCCCCAGGTTTGGAGGGGGGTTTCCAGGCACTAGGAAACCCCCCCCCCTTCGGTTTGCCTATGCGCCCCGCCTGCGACTGTAGAGGTAGAATGGGGGAGGGAAGGGGCGTTCTAACGGCGGCCGAGTACAGTAACGTTGTGTTTATGCAAACACTGGTCATACAGACCCCCTGGAACACCTTATATACCTGTTAGCTGGCACTCGCTACTAGGACTTGCCATAAACCAGGCGCATATGCCGCTGATACGGAGGTGGAAGCATCACAAGATGCCTACTGCTCCCATACGGGTGGCATATTACTCTTTTTGGTGTTTTTTATAGTAGTTTACGCCCATTTTACAAACAACTCTTCATCTGCCCCATAAAATTAATCACTTCATATTTGTTTTTATCCAGTATCTTCAAGTGTTTTTATTATATATAACAATAGAGAACGCCAATCTCAGCCTTACACCCAATCTTATCTAACACCGGCCCTGATAACGAGGACACTTTAGGTATTTCATGTCAATTATAGATTTGTTAAGTACTTGGAGGAGTTAAACCTGAACATACTGCAGCAAAGTCTAGACAGTCGTATCCTGAGATAAGATGTTACCGTTTGTTTATTTTGTTTAAGTAAGGTTTTAATAAGTTTCTAAAAAATGATAAGATCTTAAGCAGATAATGATTAGGGATTATCTTGCTACCCTTTTATTTCTGCAAAACTATTATCTCCTGTCTGTCATATTAAGCCCATCACTATATTATTCCAGTCACTTCCGTAAAAATTGTCCTTTTCAGCTGAACGCAAATTGTGTATCTGGCGAATGATACGCTTCTTAGCGCACCACGTGCTAGTTCCGTAAATTGTGGTGTGTGCGCATGGTGAGATGTAAGGAAGCATATTATACGGCAGATCCACAGTTTGTATTCAGCTTAACTTGAGCCCCATAATCGGGATCATTTAGAGTTTGGGGTAAGACTTTTTTTTTTGCATAAAATACTTTCATAATGTATGTGCCCACCAAAAACGTGTACACGTACGTCTGTACCTAGATTTTTGTGTATCTTTGACTTTCCTCTCCTTACACCTGGGGTGGCGGAGCAAACGAGGGAAGGGGCAGACTGAATACAGTAAGGGAGTGTTCACATGACTGCGAAACAATGTGGGTGCTAGACCTCTGGAGCAAAGATGATCATCGTCAGCATTAGCCAGGGGCGGATCCAGACTATTGATATACCCCGGGCGATTTTAGGGGGGGTGATTTAGGCCCCGCCCCCTTTCTGATTTCTAAGGCTGCCGGCGGCTGCACACTATGTGCAGGTCCGCTCGGCAGTGACAGTGTGCTGTCCCACTGCTCTGATGTGTGAGCAGCGGCCTTCTCATCTCTTTGTCTGTTTTACCCACTTTGTTTATTAGTTTATTGTGTTTGTCTCCAATTGTAAAGTGCTACAGAATATGTTGGCGCTATATAAATAAATGATGATGATGATGATAGCCTGGGCTGGTTACCGATAATGATTGACTATTTGTGTGTAGACACCACGTGGGTTATGAATGAACTTAATTGTATCAGATTCATTTATTTATAATATGTATCACTGAAACCCATGTGAAGTCTATATGCAAATAGCCAATCAGAGCGTCTCTCTCACACTCTAACCAATCAGGATGAAAACGTTATTGGTTGGTTATTTGCAGACAGGCCCCTCAAGGAGAAGGTTCTCTTCATCTAGCAGGTGTACGATCACCACGGAGAGAAATATACCTGAAACATGGTGGTTTATTTAAACACAGAACATACAGGTAAAACTGGGATGTAGCAAATGAAAGACAGATAACACAAGTACTAGATAGTCAGAGTACGCAGAATTGGCTGAGAAGCTGAAGACTCTGGCTCTCCAGGCAGGTGAGGTGATCTGTTGGCACAGAGAAGCCAAATGTCCAGGTAAGCTGAGAAACTTGGAGCTGGGTACCAGGAGGTAGCGATAGTCTGCAGAAACAGGTAGCAGAGAGGTCCAGGTAAGATGGGAAGCTTGGAGCTGGATACCAGGAGGTAGCGATAGTCTGCAGAAACAGGTAGCAGGGAGGTCTAGGTAAGATGGGAAGCTTGGAGCTGGATACCAGGAGGTAGCGATAGTCTGCAGTAACAGGTAGTATGGAGGTCCAGGTAAGATGGGAAACTTGGAGTTGGATACCAGGAGGTAGTGATAGTCTGCAGTAACAGGAAGCAGGGGGGTCCAGGTAAGATGGGAAGCTTGGAGCTGGATACCAGGAGGTAGCGATAGTCTGCAGAAACAGGTAGCAGGGAGGTCCAGGTAAGATGGGAAACTTGGAGCTGGATACCAGGAGGTAGCGATAGTCTGCAGTAACAGGTAGTATGGAGGTCCAGGTAAGATGGGAAACTTGGAGTTGGATACCAGGAGGTAGCGATAGTCTGCAGTAACAGGAAGCAGGGGGGTCCAGGTAAGATGGGAAGCTTGGAGCTGGATACCAGGAGGTAGTGATAGTCTGCAGTAACAGGAAGCAGGGGGGTCCAGGTAAGATGGGAAGCTTTGAGCTGGATACCAGGAGGTAGCGATAGTCTGCAGTAACAGGAAGCAGGGGGGTCCAGGTAAGATGGGAAACTTGGAGCTGGATACCAGGAGGTAGCGATAGTCTGCAGAAACAGGTAGCAGGGAGGTCCAGGTAAGATGGGATACTTGGAGCTGGATACCAGGAGGTAGCGATAGTCTGCAGGAACAGGTAGCAGGAAAGTCCAGGTAAGATGGGAAACTTGGAGCTGGATACCAGGAGGTAGCGATAGTCTGCAGAAACAGGTAGCAGGGAGGTCCAGGTAAGATGGGAAGCTTGGAACTGGATACCAGGAGGTAGCGATAGTCTGCAGAAACAGGTAGCAGGGAGGTCCAGGTAAGATGGGAAGCTTGGAGCTGGATACCAGGAGGTAGTGATAATCTGCAGGCACAGGTAGTACGGAGGTCCAGGTAAGATGGGAAGCTTGGAGTTGGATACCAGGAGGTAGCGATAGTCTGCAGTAACAGGAAGCAGGGGGGTCCAGGTAAGATGGGAAACTTGGAGCTGGATACCAGGAGGTAGCGATAGTCTGCAGGCACAGGTAGTATGGGGGTCCAGGTAAGATGGGAAGCTTATTAGCAGGATACCAGGTGGCAGTGATAGTCTGTAGAAACAGGTAGCACAGGGGTCCAGGTAAGCTGGGAAGCTTATGAGCGGGATACCAGGAGGTAGCGATAGTATGCAGGCACAGGTAGTACGGAGGTCCAGTTAAGCTGGGAAGCTTATGAGCGGGATACCAGGTGGTAGTGATAGTCTGCAGGCACAGGTAGTACGGAGATCTAGGTAAGCTGCGAAGCTTGGAGCTGAATATACCAGGAGGTAGTGATAGTCTGCAGAAATAGGTAACACGAGGGTCCAGGTAAGCTGGGAAACTTGGAGCTGGATACCAGGAGGTAGCGATAGTCTGCAGTAACAGGTAGTACGGAGGTCCAGGTGAGATGGGAAGCTTGGAGCTGGATACCAGGTGGTAGCGGTAATCTGCAGTAACAGGTAGTACGGAGGTCCAGGTAAGATGGGAAGCTTGGAGCTGGATACCAGGAGGTAGCGATAGTCTGCAGGCACAGGTAGTACGGAGGTTCAGGTAAGCTGGGAAGCTTGGAGCTGGATACCAGGAGGTAGTGATAGTCTGCAGGCACAGGTAGTACGGAGGTCTAGGTAAGCTGCGAAGCTTGGAGCTGAATATACCAGGAGGTAGTGATAGTCTGCAGAAATAGGTAGCATGGGGGTCCAGGTAAGCTGGGAAACTTGGAGCTGGATACCAGGAGGTAGCGATAGTCTGCAGTAACAGGTAGTATGGAGGTCCAGGTAAGATGGAAACCTTGGAGCTGGATACCAGGTGGTAGCGATAATCTGCAGTAACAGGTAGCATGGGGGTCCAGGTAAGATGGGAAGCTTGGAGCTGGATACCAGGAGGTAGCGATAGTCTGCAGGCACAGGTAGTACGGAGGTCCAGGTAAGCTGGGAAGCTTGGAGCTGGATACCAGGAGGTAGCGATAGTCTGCAGGCACAGGTAGTACGGAGGTCCAGGTAAGATGGGAAGCTTGGAGCTGGATACCAGGAGGTAGTGATAGTCTGCAGAAACAGGTAGCATGGGGGTCCAGGTAAGCTGTGAAGCTTGGAGCTGGATACCAGGAGGTAGCGATAGTCTGCAGTAACAGGTAGTACAGAGGTCCAGGTAAGATGGGAAGCTTGGAGCTGGATACCAGGAGGTAGTGATAATCTGCAGGCACAGGTAGTACGGAGGTCCAGGTAAGATGGGAAGCTTGGAGTTGGATACCAGGAGGTAGCGATAGTCTGCAGTAACAGGAAGCAGGGGGGTCCAGGTAAGATGGGAAACTTGGAGCTGGATACCAGGAGGTAGCGATAGTCTGCAGGCACAGGTAGTACGGAGGTCTAGGTAAGCTGCGAAGCTTGGAGCTGGATACCAGGAGGTAGCGATAGTCTGCAGGCACAGGTAGTACGGAGGTCTAGGTAAGCTGCGAAGCTTGGAGCTGGATACCAGGAGGTAGCGATAGTCTGCAGGCACAGGTAGTACGGAGGTCCAGGTAAGCTGGGAAGCTTGGAGCTGGATACCAGGAGGTAGTGATAGTCTGCAGAAACAGGTAGCATGGGGGTCCAGGTAAGCTGTGAAGCTTGGAGCTGGATACCAGGAGGTATTGATAGTCTGCAGAAACAGGTAGCACGGGGGTCCAGGTAAGGTGGGAAGCTTGGAGCTGGATACCAGGAGGTATTGATAGTCTGCAGAAACAGGTAGCAGGGGGGTCCAGGTAAGGTGGGAAGCTTATGAGCGGGATACCAGGTGGTAGCGATTGTCTGCAGGCATTGGTAGTACGGAGGTCCAGGTAAGCTGCGAAGCTTGGAGCTGGATACCAGTAGGTAGTGATAGTCTGCAGAAACAGGTAACAGGGGGGTCCAGGTAAGATGGGAAACTTGGAGCTGGATACCAGGAGGTAGCGATAGTCTGCAGAAACAGGTAGCAGGGAGGTCCAGGTAAGATGGGAAGCTTGGAACTGGATACCAGGAGGTAGCGATAGTCTGCAGAAACAGGTAGCAGGGAGGTCCAGGTAAGATGGGAAGCTTGGAGCTGGATACCAGGAGGTAGTGATAATCTGCAGGCACAGGTAGTACGGAGGTCCAGGTAAGATGGGAAGCTTGGAGTTGGATACCAGGAGGTAGCGATAGTCTGCAGTAACAGGAAGCAGGGGGGTCCAGGTAAGATGGGAAACTTGGAGCTGGATACCAGGAGGTAGCGATAGTCTGCAGGCACAGGTAGTATGGGGGTCCAGGTAAGATGGGAAGCTTATTAGCAGGATACCAGGTGGCAGTGATAGTCTGTAGAAACAGGTAGCACAGGGGTCCAGGTAAGCTGGGAAGCTTATGAGCGGGATACCAGGAGGTAGCGATAGTATGCAGACACAGGTAGTACGGAGGTCCAGTTAAGCTGGGAAGCTTATGAGCGGGATACCAGGTGGTAGTGATAGTCTGCAGGCACAGGTAGTACGGAGATCTAGGTAAGCTGCGAAGCTTGGAGCTGAATATACCAGGAGGTAGTGATAGTCTGCAGAAATAGGTAACACGAGGGTCCAGGTAAGCTGGGAAACTTGGAGCTGGATACCAGGAGGTAGCGATAGTCTGCAGTAACAGGTAGTACGGAGGTCCAGGTGAGATGGGAAGCTTGGAGCTGAATACCAGGTGGTAGCGGTAATCTGCAGTAACAGGTAGTACGGAGGTCCAGGTAAGATGGGAAGCTTGGAGCTGGATACCAGGAGGTAGCGATAGTCTGCAGGCACAGGTAGTACGGAGGTTCAGGTAAGCTGGGAAGCTTGGAGCTGGATACCAGGAGGTAGTGATAGTCTGCAGAAATAGGTAGCATGGGGGTCCAGGTAAGCTGGGAAACTTGGAGCTGGATACCAGGAGGTAGCGATAGTCTGCAGTAACAGGTAGTATGGAGGTCCAGGTAAGATGGGAACCTTGGAGCTGGATACCAGGTGGTAGCGATAATCTGCAGTAACAGGTAGCATGGGGGTCCAGGTAAGATGGGAAGCTTGGAGCTGGATACCAGGAGGTAGCGATAGTCTGCAGGCACAGGTAGTACGGAGGTCCAGGTAAGCTGGGAAGCTTGGAGCTGGATACCAGGAGGTAGCGATAGTCTGCAGGCACAGGTAGTACGGAGGTCCAGGTAAGATGGGAAGCTTGGAGCTGGATACCAGGAGGTAGTGATAGTCTGCAGAAACAGGTAGCATGGGGGTCCAGGTAAGCTGTGAAGCTTGGAGCTGGATACCAGGAGGTAGCGATAGTCTGCAGTAACAGGTAGTACAGAGGTCCAGGTAAGATGGGAAGCTTGGAGCTGGATACCAGGAGGTAGTGATAATCTGCAGGCACAGGTAGTACGGAGGTCCAGGTAAGATGGGAAGCTTGGAGTTGGATACCAGGAGGTAGCGATAGTCTGCAGTAACAGGAAGCAGGGGGGTCCAGGTAAGATGGGAAACTTGGAGCTGGATACCAGGAGGTAGCGATAGTCTGCAGGCACAGGTAGTACGGAGGTCTAGGTAAGCTGCGAAGCTTGGAGCTGGATACCAGGAGGTAGCGATAGTCTGCAGGCACAGGTAGTACGGAGGTCCAGGTAAGCTGGGAAGCTTGGAGCTGGATACCAGGAGGTAGTGATAGTCTGCAGAAACAGGTAGCATGGGGGTCCAGGTAAGCTGTGAAGCTTGGAGCTGGATACCAGGAGGTAGCGATAGTCTGCAGAAACAGGTAGCACGGGGGTCCAGGTAAGGTGGGAAGCTTGGAGCTGGATACCAGGAGGTATTGATAGTCTGCAGAAACAGGTAGCAGGGGGGTCCAGGTAAGGTGGGAAGCTTATGAGCGGGATACCAGGTGGTAGCGATTGTCTGCAGGCATTGGTAGTACGGAGGTCCAGGTAAGCTGCGAAGCTTGGAGCTGGATACCAGTAGGTAGTGATAGTCTGCAGAAACAGGTAACAGGGGGGTCCAGGTAAGATGGGAAGCTTGGAGCTGGATACCAGGAGGTAGTGATAGTCTGCAGAAACAGGTAGCATGGGGGTCAAGGTAAGATGGGAAGTTTATGAGCGGGATACCAGGAGGTAGCGATAGTCTGCAGGCACAGGTAATATGGTGTCTAGATAAGCTGCGAAGCTTGGAGCTGGATACCAGGAGGTAGCGATAGTCTGCAGTAACAGGTAGCTCGGGGGTCCAGGTAAGATGGGAAGCTTGAAGCTGGATACCGGGAAGTAGCGATAGTCTGCAGGAACAGGTAGTACGGAGGTCCAGGTAAGCTGAAAAACTTGGAGCTAGATGACAGGCACGTGAGATGATCAGGGGGTCAGTCAGGATCAGAACACAGAAGTTTCTCAAAGAGAGCAACAGCAAAGACACTTGATGAATTAGCTCAGAATGCTGGAAAAGGCAGTACCTTAAAGGCCAGACACAGGTGATTGGGTTTAAGGAGTAATGATGAAAGCTTAACCCCTTGCAGGCAGGATCAGACAAAGGAGGTACAGCCTCTAGAGAGGAGATACTGAACTGCAGCTAGAGGCAGATCGTGACACCAGGGTTTTTATTTTTAATCCTGTGGTGTAACAGAGAATACAGAAAAACAAAGAACACCCCTTAGGATTTAGGAGTATAATAGAGTGGAGAAAGAAGGATTGGGGGTGGGGGGGGGGTAGTTGTTTAAATAAAAGGACTTTTACTACTGTGTGGATGTTTAGCTTTTTTAAAGGTATTTTAAAATGAGAGAAGGACATTAACTGTGGAGGGTGTTATGAGCGTTTTGTCGCTATCCAATAACGATTGTCGAATCTCGATTTGTGTTTCCAACGCACAAAGATTTATTCTCAAAAAGTAGCAGTATATATATCTTAGCAAAATAATAGCAAGTACAGCCGTTACTTATCGCAGGCGCTCTGGATCCAGTGAACAGTCATTCAGTCCTGATGTCTGTGGTCTAGGTGACTGAACTCTGGATGAGGAGCTGCTGCTTATATGCAAACAGAGATACAGTAAAACAATGCAAAGGTGTGGCTTGCTTCTATTAGTCCAGAGTGACATCAGGAGGGTCCAGGGGGTTGCAGATCATAGGCTAGTTTAAGCTCAGGAATCCAAAGGAGGGGGTCATCTCTCCAGGGGATGAGCTCTGATCTTCCCGCCAAGATTACTCATCATAATAGTCCATAATTCCTTAACATTAATAACTTGCGTATGCACTCTGTGATTCCTTCGCAGAGTGAACCGGACAGTTGCAAATGCGAAGAGGATTAGTATGATACCACACATGACTAGATTCCTTCAACGTGTACCATATGTTTTACTGATATGCCTATAACTTATATTATTACATATAAATACTACTATATTTCGACATAAATGACTATGTGTTGCAACTACCATTAATGTGTACTATTTTACAAGTGTGCGTGTTTGTGCGAATGTATGTAAAAGACTAAATACTGTTGTTGCCACGTGTTGCAGCTGCGTACGCCCTTCCACGCCGTAGCGTACCGTACGCATCTTTACAAACACGGACAACCAAGTTTGCTCGATTTTAATTGAAATGACTTTATCCAATATGCTGACTTCGACAAGGGGGGGGGGGGAGACGGGGACATTAACTGTGGAGGGGGGAGAGAGGGACATTAACTGTGATTGGAGGGGGCGAGGGGGACATTTACTTTGGGGGGAGGGGAGCGTTTACTGTGATGAGGGATAGGGGTCGCATGTATGGCCCGATCAATGCTGAGCTCTGTCACTGCAGTCCTCCTTCTCCGGCGCTCAATAATCTCCTTACTGAGGAGATCTCGCGAGAGTGTCACAAGATCTCCTCAGTAAGCAGCTTACAGCGCGCCGCGGAAGGAGGACTGCAGTGACAGGAGAAGGTAAGCCTTTGGGGGGGGGTGGTCGGCTAACAGGGGGGCCAGTCTGCTAACGGGGGGGCCTCACGCGGGAATAGGGGCCCCCTTAGCCCAGGGGCCTCCATTCTGTTAATCCGGCCCTGCATGTATGGCGAAGAGGGAAGGGGGCACATGTATGGGGAGGGGGGGGGGGGGCCCTGCCAAATTAATTGGTACTGGGCCCCACAGTTTTTGATGGCAGCCCTGACTACAGGTTCCAGAATACTCTTGGCTGCCAGGACTTGCTGAGACGCCACATATTAAAATACTGTAAGAAATCAGGTGAAACATTTGCCACTCCTGCAAAAGTTTTAACCCCGAAGGTTTATTATCTTAGAACATAACGAGGATTACAATTGAAACAAATTGGCGGTTGCTTAATCTGGATCCATTTCAGATATAAGTAAGGAATCGCAGGAGATCCAAAATAGGTTGAACTTGATGGACTGGTGTCTTTTTTCAACCTCATCAACTATGTTACATTACTCTGAGCTTGGGATACTTGGACCTTGGGCTGCTGTTTAACTACAGGCAATATACTTCAATTCCTGTCAGTACATTCTCTGCAGGGAGTTTAATATTTGCATTACAAGCTCAAACCTCTCAACAGCCCCAAGATTAGGGCTCTGTCCTGCTGTCAATAATTAGTTAAATACTGACTGTTTTTTCATGTAGCACACAAATATCAACTTTAAATTTCAGTGTACAAATAAGCTATCAAGTATTTGTGTGCTACATGAAAAAACAGTCAGTATTTAACTTATGTGCAAAACAGAAAACTAATTTGCACCCCTTGCATTGTAACATGGTTTTGTCCAGGAGACTGAAATAAGAAGTTTCTTAAGTTAAGATCCTTAATGAATCAGGCCCATAGTAATTCATTCATATTATTATTTTAGGAAAGGCCCTTCTACCCCTCAGAGATGTGCATTGGCGTTGCCCTTGGTTTTGCACAGATATGCTCTGTTCTGTACATTGGATACAACTGTACCAAAAGAGAAACCTTTGTGTCTGTGGGTCCTGTATAAGTACAAGAATAGTAAACGACTCTGCCAGAAGTATAAAGCTACAGGACGGTGTGTACAAGACAATACATTAAAACTGTGAGAAGGTGGAAAATCCATTTACTGTGAGATGATGGGGTATAGTCTGTTTTTACAGTGTCTGAAAATGTAATTTCAGCTGTGGATTCTATGACTCATTCATTCTCTTCGCTTGTAGGTTACAGGGCTACCCACACGGCCCCTGAAGTGTGTCAGGGTGTCTGTCCATCACTGGCATAGAGCTCTGGCAGGGCTAGGGCGGGTTGGGTACGCTAGACCGATGAGGAAAAATCCGACATCGACAAGCCCTACAAATAAAATCCGAATTTCTGCAAAACCGATTTGAAAATAAACAGACTTACCTTGAAGCCGACGCTGGAGATCTCCGATTGGATCACCATGCTGACAGCAAGTTATTCCGATTGCAAAAGTGTTCGGCACTGCAGGCTGACGTCATCACAACATCTGTCAATAGAAATTTAAAGCTGCAAAGTGGGGACCCCTAAGGCTAAGTGTTTAAACACTTAACCCGACATTGGCGCTTTAAATTTCTATTGACAGATGTTGCGATAACATCAAGCTGCAGTGCTGAACATGTGTCCAATCGGAATAACTTGCTGTCAGCATGGTGATCCAATCGGAGATCTCCAGCGTTGGGTTCAAGGTAAGTCTGTTTATTTTCCAATCGGTTTTTCAGAAATTCGGCTTTTCTTTTTAGGGCTTGACGATGTCGGATTAGTGGTAACCGTGAAAACGATTACCACCGGCTAGGACACCCCTAACACAACTTCTCTTCCCCATAACACCCCTCCATTGTAACAGGATACAGGGTCTGGACATTTGGGGGGGTTTCTCTGCAGACACCACTTTCTATTCCATCTTGAATTAACAATCATATATGGTTCTCATCCATTGGCTGTGTACACTATTTAATTGCTTATGTATGTGTTATAATCTGGATTACTGGCACCTATTGTATTTTTGTCTCCTTCTGAAAACATAAATAAAGTTGAAAGAAAAAAAAGAAACAGTCTCCCTGCACATATATGTAAATATGCTGGATGATGTTTTGATGTATGTAACATATAATAGATTACGAATGTTTGCATCTAGTTTAGCTAATACTAACAAGGACATTTTCATGGTGTTAAGCGATTGTTTGCACCCTATGTGCATTTATGTGAGGTCGGTGCATTTAATGTATTTAATATGGTGCGTGTATCATGCGTTTGTCTGTAGGATGCTTCCCTAATGTATATGTGTGTTAATGCATCCATACCCCCCAACTGTCCAGACTATGGCGGGACAGACCAGATTGTCAGGGCTGTCCCGCGTAGCCAGGTATATTTGGCCGCCCCAACAATACTGACCTGGAGCGTTATGGGTAACTTTTGCTCCGCTCCAGAGATACTCATGCGGGTGCAGCTTTTGCACATTCACAGTGGAGGTGGAAGCCCAGATTCGCCCTTTTTTATTTTTGTTAAAATTAATTAAAGTTGAACAATATATCTTATTTACTTTAAACAATACATATATTATAAAACAGTTGTGCATGAAAAATGCTTTATAAAAAATAAATAAATAAAGCATTTCTTAAATGTATTTGTTCTGTCACCATTCTAATATCCTTAATGCTGACATGATAACAGAACAGGGTTTGCAATGGTGCAAATACAGTTACAATGCTCGTTAGATAGGCTTCCCAAAGGCCCTATGGCCATCAAAAACCCTCATTATATCCGGCTTTCGATAAATCTGCCCCACGATCTGGGTCGTGGCTGAAAAAGTTAAGAACTCCTGACATCTAAATAGGGGCGTAGGAACGAAAATTTTCATGGGGGGCAAAAGGCCAAGGACTACTGTAGGGCTCGGAGCCCCTTTTTATTGCATTTGGTATCTCATTTTACGACAGTTGTAACAGTGACTGTAGATGTACAAAGACTCCCAATCCTGTGTTCATTTATGGCAGTGTTTCAGGGGTTGGCCAAAAATGTATTTATACATTATTAAATAAATATTATTATTATTATTAATTACCAATTAGTACAACAGCTGTTAGATAGATAGATTCAATTGTTCATCTTAAAATTTTACATTTTTCATAGTCATTAACCTAGTTTTTATTCAGATTTCGCTGACAGCCTGATCCCATCTGATTGGGAGTAGTTTTAAATCTATAGTCGCTGCCTCGCTGGTTATGGTCTGTGCTATACATTTAAATTGCTTTATCTCATGTTTGTTACTGGACGTACTGCACGAAATTCAGGGTAAAAGTAAAGTGAGTAGTTGTTGTTCATCATCAATACAGGTTATTTATTACATGTTTATGCACGGAACACTTAGGGCTAGATTTACTAAGCTGCGGGTTTGAAAAAGTGGGGATGTTGCCTATAGCAACCAATCAGATTCTAGTTGTCATTTTTTAGAAGGTACTAAATAAATGAAAGCTAAAATCTGATTGGTTGCTATAGGCAACATCCCCACTTTTTCAAACCCGCAGCTTAGTAAATCTAGCCCTTAGGGTTTTAAAATAAACAAATCAATCAATCAATCTGTATTAAAACAATACTAGACAATCCATATTAAAGAAAATTTTGTAGTTATACTAAGACAATCTATCATTTAAAAAAGGTTTCACAAGTGTAGAACAGATACAAAAAGTAGCATGAATGCTTTTGTGTAGAAGTTCATGGGCGGGTGGGGGCCCTCAACAGAAATCATGAAGGGGGGGGGGGGGGCAACTGCCCCCTCTGGCCCCCTGGTTCCTACACCCCTGTATCTAAGTTAATTATAAGATATATCATCATCATCATCTATTTATATAGCGCCACTAATTCTGCAGCGCTGTATAGAGAACTCACATCAGTCCCTGCCCCATTGGGCTTACAAACTAAATTCCCATAATACAGACAACTAAAGTCAATTTTGATAGCAGCCAATTAACCCTACCAGTATGTTTTTGGAGTGTGGGAGGAAACCGGAGCACCCGGAGGAAACCCACGCAAACACGGGGAGAACATACAAACTCCACACAGATAAGGCCATGGTCAGGAATTGAACTCATGACCCCAGTGCTGTGAGGCAGAAGTGCTAACCACTGAGCCACCATGAGCCATCTGAATGGATTACTAACGTGTCCTATCAGAACTGCACAAGTGAAATGAATATACTGCAGAGAAGAGAGGATATTATCTTTCAATACTACACGTCCCATTAACATGTTTAAATCTAATCCTGCTCCTATCGGAATACTTACATCTGTGCAGATGTCTTTCACACCCCAGTGACAAACTTAATACAGGACAAATGAAAGCAGCTCCCACTTAGGATTCAACATACAATGGCGGGTTTTTCTCTTCCTTTGTGGCAGCGCCACACATCCTTCACGAACCAGGGCCTCTTGCAGGAGATAAACAGGATTATATAATATGACTCTACTTCTTTGCAAACAAGAAATAAAAGGCACCATCTACACGGCAAGTTCAGGTTACAGTCTCCTCTGAAAGCTTTGGCAGTGGGAGTCTTCAGGCTTTTTACTCTCTTTTTTTTTTCTCCTCTCTTTAAAACCCCCCCGGCTCAAACGAAATCCTTTTAGCAGGCTGACAGCCTGTCCGGTGCGAAGAACTGCATTTATTTACACTGTGCCCATCAAACCTTACATAATGCAATATCATGGCTGAATCCCACTGCTCTTGAACTCAGTATAAGTCACTATCTCTGCACAGAGTAAGTTGGTTATAAGGGACAATTTATCAAATCATCATCACCATTTATTTATATAGCACCACTAATTCTGCAGCGCTGTACAGAGAACTCACTCACATCAGTCCCTGCCCCGGTGGGGCTTACAGGCTAAATTCCCTAACACATACACAGACTAGGGTCAATTTGTTAGCAGCCAATTAACCTACCAGTATGTTTTTGGAGTGTAGGAGGAAACGGGAGCACCCAGAGGAAACCCACGCAAACACGGGGAGAACATACAAACTCCACACAGATAAGGCCATGGTTGGGTATCAAACTTATGACCCCAGTGCTGTAAGGCATAAGTACTAACCACTGAGGCACCGTGCTGCCCATGGTTGACTATGACTGTTTTTGCTGTGATAGAGCTTCACCGTATATATTATAGCAGCTTCATTAAGCATTTTGCATGTGCGAGACTATTTATCAAGTATCGTGGGCCTGATTAACCAATAGGCTGACTAGGCTGCAAGGCTTTTTTTTTGGGGGGGGGGTGCAAAATTGTGACTGAAATTCATTTTGAACTATAAGAGATTAGTTGTTGACCAAAGTAAATAAAAAAACATGAGAAAAATGTCATAAGTTTTAAATATTGACATATTTCCATGATAAAGGCTGAAGACAATAAGTCATCTTGGCGCAGGCGTAACAGTCCCATCCCCCTCTTCACCCTCAGTATTGCTCATCGTGCCTCCATACTGCTATACAATTCATAAAGTTCATAAACATTGGTGGGGGGACGGACGAAGGAAGTTGAATGCTAAATTAAGGGCGAGTTTATTTGCACATACTACGTATTAGTCTGGTGTGGAAGACGATGGGGAACTTGGGCATATCTGCCGAGGCAGGGGCAAACCCAGGATTTGTAGAGGGGGCTTTCCACTTTCCACACCATGCCACAGTGGGCGTGACCAGTATGCATGGGGGCATGGCTATAATATTAGACAGTGCTTGGCTGCTCTCCAACTCTTCCTATCCCTATAATATACATGGGCAAGGCTGCGTGCACTACTGTTAGGTGCACGCAGCTCTCCCTTTTCAAGCAGAGCCGTGTGAAGCAGGAGCAGGGTCCAGCCACCTCAGTTATACAGTGCTCCAGGCTTGGAGGGGGGTTTCTAGGCACTAGGTGCCCCCCCCCCCCTCAGTTTGCCTATGCAAGGGAGATGCGAACCTTTAATTAGGCCCTGATTTATGACATCTTAGGATAGTTTCAGCAAAAAAAAACACTGGGGGTGAAAAATGGGGTGATTAAAAAAAATATTTTCAGTCAGGATCTGTTTAAAAGATATTGCGCTATTTCACCGCTCTCTAAAAAAATAACAATTATTTTCTGTGAAGGTGGTGGGGCAATGGGGGTGTCTCTGTGTAATACATGATTAACAAGCTTGGCGTCCTAATGGCACTAAACGTCTGAGTGGAACCATTTCAGTGGAAGTTTTATGCATTAAATTAATCCAGGATTACACTGCTATACATTTGTTTCTGAAAAACGGTTATATCTACTAGTTGTCATCCCCTTAGATAAAAATATAATAGGGTTTTTGCTGATGGAAATCCCCTTAATATAAAGGACAAAGCAAGAAAAAACATATACTTGCAAAAAAAAATGTCACCACCAAAAGTTAATTTTTGCCCTTTGATAAATCGCCCCCTATATCCAATCTGGTAGCACCAGATTGTGACCGTGTATTGCAAATTGTTAAGGCGCCTGCATGTGGCACACTGGTCAAAATTACCAAAAGTATTGTAGATTACTTAATGACATTAAAGGGTTTCTTTAAAGTTTATCGAAAATTAGGAGAGCATCAAGTATAGAGATTTCAGACAAAATGAATGTTTAATTTTTAATGTTGGCAGTCGTTTTATACATTAGTAGATATGAAGAGGACAAAGCTTAGAAGGCGTACTAATAAGATCTCTGAAAAACTAATGTTTTATCTCTGACAAGTTGGAAATATCCACCAATATCTAAGAAACTGTTAGAGCCTATTAAATGTTATAAACAGACATCCCTGTATTCATTTAGACAATGCAGGAAGGTGAGATGTAACAGCTTTGACCTGGGTAATGATGTCACTGACGTACATCACACAGAGCATTGTGATGTCACTGACTTACATCACACAGAGCATTGTGATGTCACTCAGCTGGGATGTAGCCGATAATGCTGGTCACACAGCAGTCAGGTATCACCTTTATCCAGGAATGTGTGTACTCTATATTGTCATCGCTTATTTCTGTGACTGTCTGCTGGAGTTATCATCCCGTTGTGTAAGGTAAGGTAACATACGTTTTCCAAAATTGTTTTTACATTTTTTAATTTCCCCCAGAAATCATAGGATCATCATATCCAAGTAACAAATTACTTGACATTTGGGGTCTTTCGTCTTCCCAGGATGTCTAGGGGTAAAGTTCCTTCGGTGACGCTAATTTTCCATTATTTGGTAGATTTTTTGTCATGGTAGAAGGGGCTCCTGTTGCCTGTTTCTTAAAACGGCAACTAACATTGCTAATTTTTTTTAAAGGCATTCTTAAAAACATTCTTTACTTGAATTACATTACCACTTCTCCACAACTCCATCTTTAAGTCTTGTCCCCTTCTCTCGATTACCTGGTTTCTCTATTATGTCCTGACTAGTCGACTAATGTCTTGTCTCCTGCTTGTGCAGGATCCTTGTCGGAAGTACTGTGTAGGTGTTTGTGATGCCACATTCTCATCATATACCATATATAATATCTGTATCATAACGTTATCCCCACGACCTGTTATTCCCATGGTCCCTATCTCGTTCCCACCTCCAAATGAAATTTTTTATCCCATGAAACTGACAATGTAATGAGGACTATAACTAGGGTTTATGGAGCCCCATAGTAACAATTTTAAGGGCCCATCTATTAGTTCACATTGCATAGTCCCTGATCCACACCACATGACACCTGAGCCACACCACATGGCCCCTGATCCACATTGCATAGCCCCTGAACCACACCACATAGCCCCTGATCCAGACCACATGGCCCCTGATCAAGAACACATAGCCCCTAATCCACACTGCATAGCCCGTGATCCAAACCACATAGCCCTTGATCCACACCGCATAGCCCCTGATACACACTGCATAGCCCGTGATCCACATTACATAGCCCCTGATCCACACCACATAGCCCTTGATCCACACCGCATAGCCCCTGATCCACACCGCATAGCCCCTGATCCACACTGCATAGCCCCTGATCCACACTGCATAGCCCCTGATCCACACCGCATAGCCCCAGATCCACACTGCATAGCCCCGATCCACATTGCATAGCCCCTGTACCACACTGCATAGCCTCTGATCCACACAGCATAACCCCGGATCCACATTGCATAGCCCCTGAACCACACAGCATAGCCCCTGTACCACACAGCATAGCCCCTGATCCACACTGCATAGCCCCGGATCCACACTGCATAGCCCCTTTACCACACTGCATAGCCTCTGTAGTACACAGCATAGCCCCTGATCCACACTGCATAGCCCCTGATCCACACTGCATAGCCTCTGATCCACATTGCATAGCCCCTGATCCACACTGCATAGCCCCTGATCCACACTGCATAGCCTCTGATTCACACTACATAGCCTCTGATTCACACTACATAGCCTCTGATCCACACTACATAGCCTCTGATCCACACTGCATAGCCTCTGATCCACACTGCATAGCCCCTGATCCACATTGCATAGCCCCTGTATTACACTGTATAGCCTCTGATCCACAGTCCTGGCCCATGTTTCACAGTCATGTACCTTATCGCATATCCCTAGTTCACGGCATCGTCCCATAAGACAGTGAAACCGCTTAAAAACATCCTGCAATTCCCTCTGATCCCGACACATTTAAATATTTTAATAGTTCCCCTTTAAGCTCTGATTTATATCTCAGCTAAGCTGATTTTTATGTAAGCAGTAATGATTTTTTTTCCTACCGAGGACAAGTTTGGATTTATGTGCACTGGTTATTTCTGTGGTTGGCAGCAGTTGGTGGCCGTTGTGTAGAAGAATTTGTAAAAGGAAGTTGTGTTTATACTCTAGAAATGGTCGACGTCGGTAATGTTAGCAGCATAGATGATTTAAAAGCTCCAGTGAGCTCAGGACATAGCGAGGTTGGTGTTAGTTTAGTGGTGGTGGTGTTTATTGGCTTGGGAGGGGCCACATGCATGGGGAGTCTGGGATTTCTTTTTTCAGATTTATTTATTCAGAAGAGAACTCAGGTGGTGAGTGCAACATTGCAAACATCTAAGGCACAAGGTAAGCCTTATGCACCATGTGTTAAAGGGACACTGTACTGGAAATAGAATTATAGAATTACATAGTTCACACAGCTTTTCTTGATGATTAAAACAGGCATACAGCTACGTCCGAGAAAAGTTTTGTTTAAAAGTTATTGCTTGATAAAATCTCGCCAATATGAAGCACTGCCTGGAAAAATGTGTCCACTAGGGGCGCTGTACCATTGCCGTTTTAACAAGTTATTTACGAAAGTACAGGGTGATTCAAAAGTCGCAGTACACCCTTTTATTTCAAAAACTCTACAGGAATTGGGCCGATTGGCCGATTTCAAGATGGCGCCCATGTTTGGTACATACCGTAAAAGATAGACCACGTCACCCATACCTTACTGGAGTATTCAGGTTTCCCAATTTCCTGTAGAGTTTTTGAAATAAAAGGGTGTACTGAGACTTTTGAATCACCCTGTACAATGAAATAGCATTAGGCTTAGTGGTTAGCACTTCTGCCTCACAGCACTGGGGTCATGAGTTCGATTCCCGACCATAGCCTTATCTGTGTAGAGTTTGTATGTTCTCCTCGTGTTTGCGTGGGTTTCCTCCGGGTGCTCTGGTTTCCTCCCACACTCCAAAAACATACTAGTAGGTTAATTGGCTGCTATCAAATTTACCTCAGTCTCTTTGTTTGTGTGTGTGTATGTTGGGGAATTTAGACCGTAAACTCCAATGGGGAAGGGACTGATGTGAATGAGTTTTCTGTACAGCGCTGTGGAATTAGTGGCGCTATATAAATAAATGATGATGATGATTTATATAGGGATACACATGAATTGGCGCAACAACATGGAGACTGCAAGATGCAGAATTTATCTGTGTCTGATGGGAGGAGGGGGTGGTCTTTCATGAATACAGGCCAGAAAGCCCCTCTCTCTAAGCCAATGTGCAAAAATTTAATTATTTGCCAAGTCCCGTAGTAGCCTTGTGCTATGTGTGGCTGCTGACACTTTCAGGCAGAGTACTGTACTCCAGTTAAGTCCCCTAGCACTCCAGGGTTTAAGGATATCCATGTATGAGCACAAGTGACTTCATTAATGCCCCAGTCATTTTTAATTCAACCGACTGTGCCTTAAGCATTGTATCCTTTAATCCTGACTGTCGTAGGGGCTTGAGCCCTGTTTTCAGGGTTTTAATTTAATTGATACCCAGGGCTATTGCAGCTGCTTCGGCCAATGCCCAGCTGGGACTTACAGTTCCATAAACGACACAGGTTCCCTACCTGAGCGGGATTTAATATAGTCTGCATGTAGATTCTCTTTATCAAATGATAAGCTGAACAAGTTCCTAAATGACACTCTCCATGGAATGATTAATACAGCCTCAAATCCTTTACACTATTCCTGCATAGGTTTCAGACCGCAGGACTCCCCCCCTCCTCTCTCCCACCCGTGAACACGAAGTAAGCAGGTGTAGATCTGCCTCACTGACTGTAAGGAGTGTTCTGCAGGGATCAAATGACCGGTGTAACAATGAAGATTAGTCTCTCTTGGTGGCATAAGTACAACTATTTCATGAAATAGGCAGGGGAAGAATAGACGGCTCTACACTATATTCCCACACGGCTGAGAATCGTGGCGGGATATTTTTTATTTATTTTCAAAGAAGATATTTCGCTAGAATTTATGTAATCATATTAAAGGGAAAATATACCCATTTTACAAGTTAGTTTTGTTTTTTTTGTTTTTTTACCTATTATTGTTAAAGAAGATAATTACGCGTACTGATATTTTTACATTTTACCTCCCTAACCATCATATCAGAAAGGACCCCTGCCATTTCAAGGTACTCACATCCCCAGCGCCCTCCCCAATGGCTATTTCACTTGCCATCAATAGCAAGAGAATATTAAAATTCTATTTTTGTAACACATAGAGGCACTGACCAATGCATTTCATACAATAAATTTTGATTCTTGATTCCGTGTACCCCAAGTAATATTAAACTACTAGAGGTGTTTTTTGGGCCACTGACTAGTAGTGATTATCCAGTGGGGCAAAAAAATACTGATACTGATTGCTGAGTGAGAACTGCCCTGTCCTCTTTCATTCACTCATTCCGTTTAATAACTGATAGAGGGGTGTCTGTGGTCATCGTCCTCAGACTGTGTGTGCACACAGCGCACTGCAAGATGGAAGTGTGCCAAAAAAATTTCTCCTGCCATAATCCACTTAACGTTTCTTAGCGCAGTCCCTATGGATTAATATGGGGACTGCGCAGTTCTGCAATGCATCAAGCTTTGGAGAGTTTTGCATTTTGCAGAAAGGTAACGACATCTCAGGATGACGTTACCTGTCAGTGTCTACGGAAACCAGCTGAAGCCTTTCCGGCTTTGCTGGATTCCTCACCGTGGAAGTGTTATGCGCACAGCACTTCCTCCATTCACCGGCAGCGATAGGCTGCCGGTCAATAGGAAAAACAGTTTGTACTAGAGGGGGAGTACAGAGTAGCCCCAGCATGGTACATTTCAGTGGTGCTTAAATATACATCATCAACATTTATTTATATAGTGGCACTAATTCCGCAGCGCTGTACAGAGAACTCACTCACATCAGACCCTGCCCCATTGGAGCTTACAGTCTAAATTCCCTAACACACACACACACACACACACACACACACACACACACACTAGGGTCAATTTGAAAGCAGACAATTAATCTACTAGTTTGTTTTTGGAATGTGGGAGGAAACCGGAGCACCCGGAGGAAACCCACGCAAACACGGGGAGAACATACAAACTCCTCACAGATAAGGCCATGGTCGGGAATTGAACTCATGACCCCAGTGCTGTAAGGCAGAAGTGCTAACCACTGAGCCACCATGCTGCCCAATATACATGACTGCGATTTACAGCCATGCATATTGATCGGCGCTGCATGATTTTAATACATAGACCCCTAACACCTATTGCTCTATCTTTGTTCATAATGATCTCTGTTTAGTAATTATTACTGGGTCAATATCGAACATTTCAGCATCATCTTCTGATTTTTTTTGTTTGCTCTATTAATAATTAATACTAGTAATTAAACATATTCAAACAAAAAAGAGTGAGGTATGAGTGTAGAGTGTTTGTGTTGGTGAACGATTGGGTGAACCCCAAAATCAACCACAGTTGTACTAAATGACCAAATATTGTCCATTGGAGAGCATAAAACTATCCAAAAACGAGGATCTCCATTTATTTATATAGCGCCACCAATTCTGAGTATTTTTGTCATTCATATCAGACCCTGCCCCATTGGAGCTTGCAGTCTAAGTTCCCTAACGCAAAACAGACTATTAAACTACCAGTATGTTTCTGGAGTGTGGGAGGAAATCTATGGAGAACATACCAACTTTACACAGATAAGACCTTGTTTGGGAATTGAACTCATGGATCAGAGGTAGAAGTGCTAACCACTAAGCCATGCTGCTACCCTACTGTTGGTGTAGTTCTTGAATAATAAGTCCCTCTCGCTTTATGCCAAGTTTCCTCGAGGGAATATATTCTCCAATTTCTATGACACTGACTGATAACTCTATTTCTATTATTGATGCTCAACTTTAGAATTCAGGCAACAATATTTAACCAGTGACAGTACATCCATTTCCAATGTGCTTCCTCAACTTCGGATAAAGGTCAATGTCCTATAGAGTTCAGAAATAACAGAGTATAAACAAACTTATAGCGGTTTCCACCTAGCGGGATCGCAATCGGTAAAACAGCAGAGTTGCCAATGATACGTTCATCTTAAGCTGCAAATAGCGCTGAAGTACAATCATCAGGGCCGGACTGGCCATCGGGCACTTCTGGCAAATGCCAGAAGGGCCGATGGCTAATTGGGCCGATCCGATGGGGGCACCATGCCCGCCCGAGCAGCGCAGCTCACTGTGCGCTGCTCGGCGGAGGGAGTTCAATGTGATGTGCGGTCATGTGATATTAATCACATGGGACAGCACCTGTCACATGGTGCGCGTCCCATGTGATCACTGGTAACAGCCGCACATCACATTGAGCTCCCTCCGCCGAGCAACAAGGTAAGTGTATATTACTGAGGGGGGGCTGTGTATTACTGAGGGGGGCTGTGTATATTACTGAGGGGGGGCTGTGTATATTACTGAGGGGGGGCTGTGTATTACTGAGGGGGGCTGTGTATATTACTGAGGGGGGCTGTGTGTATTACTGAGGGGGGCTGTGTGTATTACTGAGGGGGGCTGTGTATATTACTGAGGGTGGCTGTGTATTACTGAGGGGGGCTGTGTATATTACTGAGGGGGGCTGTGTATATTACTGAGGGGGGCTGTGTGTATTACTGAGGGGGGCTGTGTGTATTACTGAGGGGGGCTGTGTGTATTACTGAGGGGGGGCTGTGTATTACTGAGGGGGGGCTGTGTATATTACTGATGGGGGGCTGTGTGTATTACTGAGGGGGGCTGTGTATATTACTGAGGGGGGCTGTGTATATTACTGAGGGGGGCTGTGTGTATTACTGAGGGGGGCTGTGTATATTACTGAGGGGGGGCTGTGTATTACTGAGGGGGGGCTGTGTATATTACTGATGGGGGGCTGTGTATATTACTGAGGGGGGCTGTGTATATTACTGAGGGGGGCTGT
Organism: Mixophyes australis; assembly: GCA_036250195.1. Classification (NCBI taxonomy): domain Eukaryota; kingdom Metazoa; phylum Chordata; class Amphibia; order Anura; family Limnodynastidae; genus Mixophyes; species Mixophyes australis. Next base: position 21,247,820 of record JAVHZZ010000005.1, on the reverse strand, counting down.
GTATATTACTGAGGGGGGGCTGTGTATTACTGAGGGGGGGCTGTGTATATTACTGATGGGGGGCTGTGTATATTACTGAGGGGAGCTGTGTATATTACTGAGGGGGGCTGTGTGTATTACTGAGGGGGGCTGTGTATTACTGAGGGGGGCTGTGTGTATTACTGAGGGGGGCTGTGTATTACTGAGGGGGGCTGTGTATATTACTGAGGGGGGCTGTGTATATTACTGAGGGGAGCTGTGTATATTACTGAGGGGGGCTGTGTATATTACTGAGGGGGGACTATGTATATTACTGAGGGGGGGCTGTGTATTACTGAGGGGGGCTGTGTATATTACTGAGGGGGGACTGTGTATTACTGAGGGGGGCTGTGTGTATTACTGAGGGGGGACTGTGTATTACTGAGGGGGGCTGTGTGTATTACTGATGGGGGGCTGTGTATATTACTGAGGGGGGCTGTGTATTACTGAGGTGGGGCTGTGTATATTACTGAGGGGGGGCTGTGTATATTACTGAGGGGGGGTTGTGTGTCTCACTGACTCGGGCTGTGTGTATTACTGAGGGGGGCTGTGTGTCTCACTGACTGGGGCTGTGTGTATCTCACTGACTGGGACCTTTGTTTCACTGAGGGGGGCTGTGATAAATGTAATGTGTTATTATAATGTATGTATGAATGCCCCATGTTGGCCACACCCACAAAACAATGAGGTCATGCCCTTTTCGGTGCTGCCGCTGCGCGGCGGCACAAAGCTTCTTTCATGCTTGAACTGAGGTGGGCCTCTGTATTTTAAATGCCAGGGCTGATTTTTAGTCCCAGTCCGGCCCTGACAATCATCCAATATAACCTCTAATAATTCTCGTGGGTAGTGAGCCCAGAGCCCCCGTCACTAAAAGATTGCCGGAACAGTGTGGGCGTGCCCAAGGCTTCAACGCCATTCGTCAGGCACTAAGGCAGTGCAATTTAATTACAAAAATATCTCCGGGCAGCTGAGCAATATTAGCAAGTGTCAACTTAGCACTTCGCCTGGCCTGGCTCCGCATGCGCGCGCACCCGTGGGCCAGCTTGCAGCATAGCTCCCAATATTTAGAATCCAGAAAGCGGGAACAAATAATCCCCACCCCGTTCCTCCAAAACTCTGCCCACAAATGGACCGGTGGTAGTCATATTTCTGATACCTATCTGATACCGACACCTATCAATCCTCTACCCTTAAGAAAGTCCTCTTACGGTTGAAACGCGTTGGACACACCAATTGATACACCAATTGATACTCTAGTTGCTCAGAACGTCAACTGGAAGTGACGTTTGAAGTGACGTTTGTGTTCCACGTCTCAACGCCGAACTCCATCTTGCTGCTGCTTACATTACAGCCCATCAACGACTCGCTGGGTAGATTACAAACACAGCAGGTATCAATTATTTAGTCTGATTCTCTATCTTCATCCATTAATACGTGTTACAATTGAGGATGGAGGTCTGAGAATTCATCTGGCACCAGCATTTTATAAATATTTTTAGTGCATCCTCACTTCTCAATGACAAGTGGTATGTTCAATGACAGTACAGATACTTGACAATTTTTCCAATTGGATCAAAATCGGTGGAAAGTCATTTTTTGATTCCTGGGAACTTACACTGGACATTGTTTAAAATATTCTTGATCACCTGGCTAGAATGACCATAGATCTTATGCTATTTTAGTCAGTTTTTATCTATTTATTTGAATGCACTATTCTATGTTTTTTATGTGGGTTTATGTACAATTGTATTTATGGAAACTATGGTTGATTTTATGCAATGTTTAGAAACTGGTGGATATCTGGATTAATTCTCAGGATTGAGTCGCTTGATTGTTTGTAACGATATCATTTTATCATTAAACATTAATATATTATTCATTGTTAAGCTGTTATATTTAGACCAACGTCAGGCTTATTGCATGTAATATTTGTTAGTTGTCATAATCTTCATACTTACGCACAACATAGGTATAAAAGGTTTAAGATCAGAGCATATTAGCAACAAGGTTAATAGGTCAGCCAATGAGCGCCCACCCTTTACTATATACGACACCTATCCTGCCAATATGAAAATGCCGACAGGCTAAATGCCAGTATTTCCCCGACACAGATAAAATATCGACTGATTGCCGACAGTCACAATGCTGACAGTCACAATGGCGACAATAAATCGGCAATTGTCGAAACTAATGTTAGTGCAGGGATGCGGATTGACAGTGTAAGTAGTAAATGCGAAAGTCACATTTCCTTATTTGTACACAGTCTAATGCTGTGGAGTGTGGTATACACAAGAGAGAACAGTGTTGTTAATAAATGTGGACGTCGCATTTTCCATATAAAATCTAATGAAATAAAAAGACCCCCATATCCTTCGTTTATCCTTTTAGAAATGCTTCTTCTCTGTAGTAGCCCAAATGGAAATGAGAAATATGTAATCCAAATAGACAGACACAACTTGATATAATATAGCAACAAGAATGAATGAAGGATTATCAGCTGGAGGGGTCAATATACAGCCAATCAGAAGCAGCTAGAAATCTTAATCCTCATCACGTATGTTTACACCAGGCCTCCAGTACCCACAAAATATACCCGTCCTACAAAATCTTTGGATGTGTCCACATCTAATTAGGTTGTACCTCCATGGGGTGTGCTACACTTATGTCACGCTCTTACTGTACTCAACTGACACACGGCCGCTCCCCGTACGCCTCTCTGGTCAAAGGGGCTGCAAGTCTAATATAGCCACATATCTAGATACGGACACATTTTGGTAAACATGCACAATGCGGAAATGCTCTAAATCAGGCCTACAATAAGTACTGTGCAGACGCCAATGGTGTATGGAGAGCACATAGAGATGTACCTCTGGACCGCTTCTAGCCTCAGAGCATACCTCACTATCTCCAACCATGACCCACCTCAATTGCTAGGCAAGGTTCTGCCACAATTTTCCTACTTATTTCCCAATTCCTCAATTTCTATCATCAAACTCCATCTGAGCAGCCCTGGTTATCTTACATAGATATTGCAGGAGAAGAAGGCCCATGAGAACTGTCCAGACTCCTGGGTTTCTGCACTAAATAACTTTTATATGAGAAAAGGAACAAAAATAATTTTTTTCGACCTCAGGTCATTCCACTGAGAGTAGTGAAAATAATGCTAAAAGCAATTTACGTTATCATCGTATATCCTTTTCCTGCGACACATCATCTCTTGCCGTTACAATCACCAGCTGACTTTAAAATGCATTTTGTTCTTCTGTGATTCTGCAATGCCTTACTCGTGTATTAGAAAACAAACTTTAATGCAAAAATAATAATACATTTATATATAATCCCCCCCTTAAATTAAAGTGTAACTGTGGACTCCATACGTATTTCTGAAAAAAACAGGAAAGTTGACTTTCGGCAACCATCACAAACACAGAGTGGAGGAAGCAATTTTATGAGATGAACTTATATTATCAACTTACTTGGAACTAGAGACATAACAGAGGCACGAGGCACGAGTGCCTCATTCCTGAGAGATCTCTGTAGTACCTCGTGAATATTAATATGTTCTTATTTAAAAAGGACAGATACCACAGGAAATTCAACTATTCTTTTTTTTCCATAAATATTCCTTTTCTAATTTCTTTGCAAGGCCTTTCATGAACACAATGGCTGCATGCTGCAGTGCACAAAGGACCAGTGTAGGATTACATTGTGTGCCAGTGCTAGTGTGTGCAGCCAGTGATTGGTTATCCTGTCACATTCATACGGCAGCTGCACCTTAGGAGAAGGCGGAGGCAGCATTCTGAACATGCACCGTAGCTGATTGCGGTTTATGGGTGCCTCTGGCTGCCTAGAGGTAAGACTGGTCTTGCCACTTGGGACAATAGACTACTGTGGATTGTGACATCATTATAAACCAGGTTTAGGCAAACTATGACTCTCCAGCTATTATGGATTTACATGCAGGCATGCAGGAGCATGTAGTTCCTCAACAGCCAGTGAGCCACAGTTTGCCTACTGCTTCTGATTTAGACTACATATGTTGGGTTACATAGAGGTATTGGCTGCTGGTATTGGCTGTTTGCTAGGGGGCTAATGGTAATGTGATGATAAGGACGAATAAAGATAAATTACATATACATATATATATGGCAAATTTAATGTTTACGAAAATATGGTAGTTGTGGGTACTAGTTGGAACTGAGAGTGTTGGCAAGAGGAGGTCCATGCACAGGATTGGGTACTGTAGGGAAAGGGTAGGAAGTTACTATCTGTCCTGGGTCCCGTGATTTCTGATGGTGGCCCTGAGTGTCTGTGTTGATGTTGACACAATCTGTGAGGAGCCAACAACAACAGCATTTGGTAAAAAGCAGGATATTTGTTTACTAGAGCAAAGAAAATGTATCAGGCACTGGTAGATAATATATAATTTAAAATCAATTAATACACCGTGCCTAATGTCTCTGCAGCTCCCTAAGTAGCACTTACTGATATTTCCGCAAGGAAAACAAACTAGAAAAAAGAGAAATTAGGGAGCGCCGATATAATAAACAATTAATAGTATTTATTAGTAATGATGAAAAAAATTGTCGTTAGACATTCTGCACTACTCAATTATTGAAAAAAAAATGTTAACAGCATTGACAGCTGAAAGCGTACAAATACTCAATTCCCAGAGCTAATGCAAGGTCCTGATTCTGACAATAGTTATAATGATGAAGATAAGGGTGAGGCAGGGCAAGAAGGGGCATATAGAATTTCGATTTGGACAAATATTAAAAAGCAGACATTAAGGGGGGTATTCAATTGACGCGTGATCGCCGAAAATCGAGCGCTCGAAAAATATTACCGTTAATACGGTAATTACTCGCTGAATTTCAGCTCGCAGCTCCCTGAGCTGAAATCCAGCGAGGAAATTACTGTATTAACGGTTTTTACGCGCAGATTACCGTATTAACGGTAATATTTTTCGAGCGCTCGATTTTCGGCGGTCAAGCCGTCAATTGAATACCCCCCTAAGCATATGTTTGTGTGAGATAATGGGTCAGTTAGTTTGGAATTTTCTCTCCACTAGTTAACCCCAAGTCTTACATCATCCGCTATTTTCCCAGCATCTGCTGCTTCCGCTTCCTCAAAATACAGAGCTGCTTGGTGTGGTGACGATGATAATATTAGTTCTGCTGTCACATTGCCTGCAAGTCCACCAGTGAAGATGCCATTGGCAGTAATGAATCAGCCTTAAAAATGCTCGTTGTGCTCTGGCGTTGATGACATCAGACTCAATTACATCATGTAGCAGTGATGTAGTATTGATGATTGATATGTATAGGGAGGATGGGATGAGATTAGCAGAGAAAAGATTATTCTGTAGCTTCAACTTCTACACGGAAGTTTGTGGAAACCCGACGACGGCAAAAATAAATAAAAAACAAAAAAGTAAGATAAGTACCAGTATCGCTTGTGCTCTTCTGAAAATTCATTAGCAAGGCTTTTTTATATCCCTACAGTATATACAATAATATACTTTATTATTTATTATTATACGCAAATACTTTTATATACAGTACAGTACCTTTATTATTTAAGTATTAACCCCATTTAGAGTTTTCCTTTGTTACATCATGGGATAAACTTAGATTTGTTCTGGAATTCTTACTACAGAGGCAGACAAAATTATTTGTAATGTCACTTAAAAAAAAATATAAAACCTTTCTAATTAGTTACATACTGGGGGTGGTGATGATGTGTTAATAGTTTGCAGTCTCTCCCTAGATGTTGTCCTAGTGCTGACAGACATCACAGCTCCCCCCCCCCCTGTTACCCCAGCATACAGCGATTTAGATGTGCAAAGTAATTTTTTGCCGCTGAGATGAAAAGTCATCTCTCACTTTAATCACATATATCGATCCTAGACAGGATCACAGTCCGGCCAGGAAGATGTAACATGTAGCTCAGGTTAGGAAGAAATTGATTTTGCACAAGTTGACAAAGGAGATCACCATTCCCCACCAAATGGAATAGTATTTTCGGGTGTTGTCGATAGCTGCCGGGCTTCGCTCTACACATCATGGAGTCACTGCCTGCAATATCACTGCTGTTGCTCGGGGCTTCCCCTGGCGGCATTAAGATTCGCTGGGTTTTGCTGTACAAATTACAAAGTATGGGGAGGCCTATTTAACAAGCATCAGGGGGGTACATGTACCGCCGCAAAACTTGTTCTGTTGTGCCTGATTCATTAAGGATCTTAACTTAAGAAACTTCTTATTTCAGTCTCCTGGACAAAACCATGTTGCAATGCAAGGGATGCAAATTAGTATTCTGCTTTGCACAAATATCAACTTTACATTTCAGTGTACAAATAAGCTATCAAGTATTTGTGTGCTACATGAAAAAACAGTCAGTATTTAACTTATGTGCAAAACAGAATGCTAATTTGCACCCCTTGCATTGTAACATGATTTTGTCCAGGAGACTGAAATAAGAAGTTTCTTAAGTTAAGGATCTTAAAATCAATGAAACAATGCTTCATTCCAATGGTCAATATGTTTTTAAATATTTTTTTTTACATATTTTATGATTTTTTTTAACAATTTTTATTTAAGTGAAACTCAAATTTTGGGCTTTCATCTCCTCTGCGCATGCATGACGCAGGCTGGCCTGGTTACGCATGCGCATATGCTCTCAGACCGACCCAGGAAATCTCTACATTAGCCCTTACCGCTCAAGGCCATTATTGCTCAGCTCCTCCAGCGATGTTATTGATAAATTGCGACAATAGGCGATTTCACCTGTATCGCCACATATTAATGAGTAGTCCCCAATGTCTTGGACACATTGCCGGCTTCTGGATGGAATCTAATGACAACGCTTCCTGGGCAATGGCAAATTTATTTTTGACCTGTGTTTGTATGTGCGAATGAATACAGCTGGATAAATTTGGTTATGCAGTCTAACTGTTGTTATTCAAAATCACTGCAAAAACATTGGTTCCATATGAGACAGCCCATTCATTTGAAATGAGTTGTTCTCGCCTGAATCTGCTCACCACACTCAGGCTAGCAGGAAGATTTAGGAACAGTGGGGTTTAAGTACAAATGGGCTTGAATCCCACATTAATATACACAGTGCCTGTGTCCACCAACTATTCATAGCCAGGAAGTAGTGCTGTACCCCCAATTACCAACTGTCTGGAGCCAGGAACTAGCACTGTACCTGTGATCATCAACTTTCTAGATCCAGGAACAAGTGCTGTACCTGCAATTACCAATTGTCTCAAGCAGAAAGTAGCACTGTATCTGTGATCACCAATTGTCCCTAGCCAGGAACCAGCACAGCTCCTTTGGTGAGGAATTAGCACTGTATCTGTAATTACCAACTGTCTCTAGCAGAATGTAGCACTGTATCTGTGATCACCAATTGTCCCTAGCCAGGAACTAGCACAGCTCCTTTGGTGAGGAATTAGCACTGTATCTGTAATTACCAACTGTCTCTAGCAGAATGTAGCACTGTATCTGTGATCACCAATTGTCCCTAGCCAGGAACTAGCACAGCTCCTTTGGTGAGGAATTAGCACTGTATCTGTAATTACCAACTGTCTCAAGCAGAAAGTAGCACTGTATCTGTGATCACCAATTGTCCCTAGCCAGGAACTAGCACAGCTCCTTTGGTGAGGAATTAACACTGTATCTGTAATTACCAACTCTATCCAGCAGAAAGTAGCACTGTATCTGTGTTCACCAATTGTCCCTAGCCAGGAACTAGCACAGCTCCTTTGGTGAGGAATTAGCACTGTATCTGTAATTACCAACTGTATCCAGCAGAAAATTAGCACTGTACCTGTGATCACCAACTGTCTAGATCCAGGAACAAGTGCTGTAACTGTAATTACCAACTGTCTCAAGCAGAAAGTAGCACTGTATCTGTGATCACAAATTGTCCCTAGCCAGGAACTAGCACAGCTCATTTGGTGAGGAATTAGCACTGTATCTGTAATTACCAACTGTCTCAAGCAGAATGTAGCACTGTATCTGTGATCACCAGCTGTCTAGATCCAGGAACAAGTGCTGTACCTGCAATTGCCAACTGACTCAAGCAGAAAGTAGCACTGTGTCTGTGTTCACCAATTGTCCCTAGCCAGGAACTAGCACAGCTCCTTTAGTGAGGAATTAGTACTGTATCTGTAATTACCAACTGCCAGGAACTGATGGTCAGCATGAGGTTATCAACTGCCTGGAGCCAAGAACTAGTCCAGTACCTGTATCCACCAGCTGCCTGGAGCCAAGAACTAGTCCAGTACCTGGATCCACCAGCTGTCTGGAGCCAAGAAATGAGCACTGTGGACTTAAATGGTGAAAATCAAATAATACCAAATATTTGATGTTAACGGGACTTGCCCTTGACTTCAAGGAAACATCCACTCTCTTTGCACAAAACTACAACATATATGAACTACTTGCATAAACTACTCCCATATACTTTGTTCCACTACATACTGACCAGTGATACCATATAATTCTTTGTGACATCCTGTGATATTCCGTGTCATAGCTTGTGGTATCTTAGGGAGTAGTGCACCAAGCTGTAAGGTTCACAGGAAATGCTCATTTGTCTCCTCTGAGAGTAGATTTATTCTAATAATTATATAACTATTCTGAAATACAATGAAATTTGTAGTTACATTAAAGGTCATGACACAACGCGTTTCACACCCACGGTGCTCCAGAGGAACATATTCTGTATGTACATTGTAATTATAGCTGGTACAGATTGTACACACTTTAATTGTGTTGAGATGACATGATTATAAGAAGAACTCCCTCAAATTTCTTTCTCCATATAGTGTACATAGATATTATGATTTCCATATTTTTAAAACAAAGTGTGATAAGTAAATAGCATCACGTGTCAGTTTGGGACAGTACATTAAATGTATGGGGTCCAGGAGTTATGAAACAATAAGGACATATCACAGACTAACTTTTACCATGTAAACTATTGTATGTCCCAATTGTAAAGCGCTACGGAATTTGCTGGCGCTATATAAATAAATGTTGATGATGATGATGTATGTCTAATTTATAATGGTAATTATATATACTGGCCCTGATTCATTAAGGCATGCAAAACGAACAGAGATTGCGTTTCTCCAAAAAAATGTGCGTAAATTGGGTATATAAACATCCGTATTCAACTAGAAGAGGAACTGAAGATTCGTCTCTGGTCGAATACGGGTCTAGGTGCTCTCTTCTATAACAGAAACAAAAGACTGCGCAATACGTTCAATACATATATAGACCATAAAAAAAAAAATCAATCAATGTCACATGTTAATAATATAGGGCCTGGTTCATTAAGGAAAGTTAAGCAAAAGTAAGTAAGTAAGGCAACATCATGTTGCATTGGAGGGGGAGTAAATTTAAAATGTGATGGCAGATTTATAGCTGGGGTAGAGCATGTCCTAGATCAACTTTAAATTTCAGTGTACAAATAAGTTATCAAGTATTTGTGTGCTACATGATAAAACAGACAGTATTGTCCTTATGTGCAAAATAATAAACTCATTTGCACCCCTTGCATTGCAACATGGTTTTGCCCGGAAAACTTGTGCAAGAAAACTTACTCAGTTTTTTGCTTAACTTTCCATAATGAATCAGCCCATAGTCATTAGTGACAAAACATTAAAAAAAAGTAATTTTTTTCCATTTTTCCCCACCTTAAAATGTATTTATTCGGATGAAAGTCTACTGTACATAATTTTTTTTCCCAGAAGCTCCCGATTGCAAACACATGTTCTAGCATGTATACACAGCCGTCATCACTTGTAATCGGCACTTACACCCGACCTGTAGCTGCTGCAAATGATATGACTGAAAAATCACATATCTTTGAGCTCTGCTCTTGAATCGGACGTTGCTGTGATGCCCTCGTGCTTGTTACGCCCTTAATGTACATTGACTACGTGAATGAACTTATTCCCTCCCCCGTTCCACCTATGAAATCGTAGTTTGTAGCAGTTGCGCTCACTGGCGTATCGTCATGCGCAGAACGGTTTTGCGCAAAATGCGTCATGCAACGGCAATTGCGCTTCTTGATGAATCAGCCCCACTTGATGCATTGTTTTTTAGATTTGTAGATAGATTAGGTATGCTTGTTTTATTTTATTGTACAATGGTTGCTAGCAGCACGGACGTAATGTTTAACCCTTTTACATAGAAATCACTTTAATTTAAACCACAAACAAAATACTACTCATTACATCTGCATTATCCTTCTTTAAATATTTAGAGTTTGTGCCTCTTTGCATAATACTGTGACATGTCCTCTAAAATGTTCAGTTCTGCACACACCTATCTTGTTACTGTTAATATTTTATTTCTTCCCCCTTTAATCTTTTCTTAAATTATTAGCCAAGACAGCGGGGACATCAGACCCCCTTCCAATTCTATTTACTACCGTCGGTGTATTTTCCAACCAGGCAAACATAGTCTGAGTCTTAAAAGCGGTCGCCCGCTGTGTTTAGATACCGACATCCGCTGCACAAAAAGAACTCAGCTGGATTATATAAAACTACCGGTGTGAGGAAGAAAATTAAAGAAAGACGATGAAAATGTGAAAATCAATAATGCCAGGAAAACAGTATCTGGCCATAAAGATAGAGTTTGGGAAATGTTGCATTAAAGCAAAACAGGGTTCGGAATGCTGAAACTATCGCCATTAATTCTATGTCTGCCGTCGTACAACATGTAATATGATAGTGATTGAAGTGTATCGTTTTCGAAGTGTCAAAAATCAATGACTATTAAGCAGCAGTTTTATATATGGCTCATTGTTGGATGATGTACAAACTAAAGCTTCATGATTTCTGAAATTATCTGCTCACCTTCAGAATGTGGTTTTAGAGGTTATAAAACTGTTCTCCGCTAAAGTCTGACTAAGTGAACTTATAATTGGACCCAGGAGCTAAGAGGTCTCCAAAAAATTACAACAACCAAAGAACACCCATGGTAGAATTATTGATATTGAATTTCATCTCTGAGAACTAAACTTTACAACCTGGGACTAGTGAACCTATGTTCCGGCAAGAACTCTTGCTGGTTGACTGACCTCCACCCCGGCTTCCTATTCCACCAGGGGGAAACATAGAAATTGATTTATGTTAATTTTACAGACATTTTTCCTTTTACTTCTGTGAATGATTACATAGGGCAGCAACCATACGCGCCCAAGATTACGGCCTCATCCTCTGCAATAAAAATAATATTGTGAGAAAAGCACTACATTAAATTATTAGGTAAAGATATTACCAACGTGCTCTTCCCCCTAGCCGGTGGCCCCGGGGGCTCCTAGATACAGATCCAGGGGCTCAGCCAGTTATGTAACACACAGCCAGAAAATCAATTTTGTTCACCAAATTAGGGACACTTTAGTAAAAAAATAAAAAATACTAAGTGGTAGTGCGGCTTTCATGCAATAAAACTCTTCCCATACACTGCACAGCGCATTTAAATATAAATAATGACATGCTTAGAATAACGGAGACGCTAATCGAATTCTTTGTCCTGAATGAGACCCCTGAGATATCACCATTCACGGTCTGGGAGGCACACAAGGCCACAATCTGTGGACGTCTTAGTATAGCAGAGGAAGGGGAACAGATATCCACACTGGAAACTCGACTCCTTCCCTCCTCACCCAACATCAGGGCTCATTAGATCAGTCGGGAACTGACGACAGTGAGGGGCCAGCTCAATGCGGTCTTGTCCAAGAAAACAGCCTGTAATCTTAAATTGACCCAACAACTTTTCTACGAAAAGAGCGACAAGGTCCAGAAACTCCGTCAGGGATGTATACACATCGCGATTTCATCTATCAAAAAATCTCAAGGCAAACTAACATACAACCCAAACTTGATACTAAAAGAATTCCAAGCATATTATTCATCACTATATGATGTGAATGCTTTGCCTCTGGGCCCGGAGGAGCTCCCAGCCAAATATTACTCAAAGTTTGCAAGGGACCCTTAGTCCAAAGCTTACCACCTGGTTTAACTCTATCATTGACGGAACACCCTTTGACCTGGCTACAACCTGAGCCCGGATCGTGGTCATTCCGAAAGAGGGCAAATGCACCTCCCTATGTAGTAGCTACCACCCCATATCATTACTAAACGTAGTCCTGAAAATATACGCCAAAGTCCTCGCGAATAGGATAAACTCGGTACTCCCGAAATTAGTACACCCCGAACAGGTCGGATTTGTCCCAGACCGGCAGGCCGTGATCAATACCAGGCGGACCATAGACCTCATCCAACATATTAACAAATGTAAACAACCCTCCCTTATCATGTTCTGGATGCCGAGAAGGCATTTTACCACCATGGCTGGCCTTTCATGATGAAAACTCTTACAGCCTACGGTTTCAAAGACCGCTTTCTCAAAGGGGTTTCAGCCTTGTACGTCAACCCTACTGCGTATGTCCAGGTGAACGGGTGTTCCTCTCCTTTTTTTCCTATCCGGAATGGGACCCGACAGGGCTCTCGCCTTTCCCCCCTATCCCTAAATCCCTATTTAGCACTGTGAGAGAGTGTTGTACATCCTTCATTTATATGTGTGTGTACTATGTCACTAATGTACCTTTTTTTAACACTGTTCAAGATATGATGTCATTAATAAAACATATTAATAAAAAACCCAAAAAACTATATATATATATATATATATATATATATATATAGTAATTGTCCCACCTGTTTCACAGACAGAAATCATCACAACATGAGCTGTTAGGGGTGTGTGACAAACACTGCCCTAGATATTCTATTTCATATACTATTTTCCAAGTGGGATTTTGACTTTTTGATCTATCAATACCGCTATTGGATGTTCTAAAATCTTCCTGTGCAGATATTCAATATTTAAGGGTGTTGAAAGCAGTGTATACAGCTGTATGAATTGTATCCGTAAGGATGTCTTGCCAGATCACAGCTTATTAAACGATGCCATAAATCTTAAACAAAGGTTTGCCTGCACCTGAGACAATTTGTACATTTTAACTAACGAGAGAAAGTTAAAACTCCTATCAGTTGTACAACTTGATTTATGCCCTGAATTAGCATAATAACCAATGTCAGATGGGGACTGCCTGCGGAATGCCAGGTGTACATCTGCTCGTTGCGAGTACGATTGAGGGATCCTCACTCATTGGTTAGTTGCGGTTCATCCACAGGTTGTCTTAGCTTGTTCAGTGATCACTCTGAAATAACGTCCTGCTGTTCCTCAAGTGCTTGACGCGTGTTCAGCCGTATAATAATGTGTCTATGAGCTACGGATCACATAAGAGATATGGATAATGTCAACATTATCTAGGGAATCTTAGAACTGCTTACCAAGGCATTCACCACTCCAGGCAAAATATTCTCAAAATATAATTTATTTAAAAAGATAACTTAGGTTTAAAATATATTACTTCACATATCACATTTATGTCCCCTGAAGCCCATATTTCTGGTCAATCCTCCCTGCATACATCTTTTTGAAGCACCTTTTAGCACAGTCAGAAGGGGTATGATAACAACTGCACCACGGGGATAGCACTGATTTGTAACACAAAGCAGATGGCAGGGGACAAAAAACAGATATGTCTCTGCATTGTGCAAATGTATTGACTAAACCGTATGTTTTAATGACATTATATAAAAAATAGAAGCCGTGGGGTGGTAAGGCTCAGTTATTATTTCTATAATAACTACAGGGTGTTGAATACAAATGAATGTAGATCATAAAAGACAATTCATTATGGCAAGTCTCACATACAAAACAACAAGTTTGGAGTTTAAACGTCATATGCACACAATCTCCCTCTATCAGTATGACAGTCTGACATGACTACTCTGTGCTGTTGGGGAGCAGGCTCCTTTCTCTATCTAACTCTCAGTCTGTGGCTTCCTGCTGCCTCTACTACACTTACTCACATCATGTCACTGCCCCTGTCACATGCAGCCCTGTCCTCACTAAGACATCACTCATCTCCTGATATACACTGTGCTGCTGGGGACCCTGCTCCTTCCACTATATAACTCTCAGTCTGTGGCTTCCTGCTGCCTCCATTCCCCTCCTCACATCATGTCACTGCCCCTGTCACATGCAGCCCTGTCCTCACTAACACATCACTCATCTCCTGATATACACTGTGCTGCTGGGGACCCTGCTCCTTCCACTATATAACTCTCAGTCTGTGGCTTCCTGCTGCCTCCATTCCCCTCCTCACATCATGTCACTGCCCCTGTCACATGCAGCCCTGTCCTCACTAACACATCACTCATCTCCTGATATACACTGTGCTGCTGGGGACCCTGCTCCTTCCACTATATAACTCTCAGTCTGTGGCTTCCTGCTGCCTCCATTCCCCTCCTCACATCATGCCACTGCCCCTGTCACATGCAGCCCTGTCCTCACTGACACATCACTCATCTCCTGATATACTCTGTGCTGCTGGGGACCCTGCTCCTCCCACTATATAACTCTCAGTCTGTGGCTTCCTGCTGCCTCCATTCCCCTCCTCACATCATGTCACTGCCCCTGTCACATGCAGCCCTGTCCTCACTGACACATCACTCATCTACTGATATACACTGTGCTGCTGGAGACCCTGCTCCTCCCACTATATAACTCTCAGTCTGTGGCTTCCTGCTGCCTCCATTCCCCTCCTCACATCATGTCACTGCCCCCGTCACATGCTGCCCTGTCCTCACTAACACATCACTCATCTACTGATATACTCTGTGCTGCTGGGGACCCTGCTCCTTCCACTATATAACTCTTAGTCTGTGGCTCCCTGCTGCCTCCATTCCCTCTCACATCATGTCACTGCCCCTGTCACATGCAGCCCTGTCCTAACTGACACATCACTCATCTACTGATATACTCTGTGCTGCTGGGGACCCTGCTCCTTCCACTATATAACTCTCAGTCTGTGGCTTCCTGCTGCCTCCATCCCCTCCTCACATCAATATAACTCAGCCCTGTCCTCACTTAAACATCATCTCCTGATATAATCTGTGCTGCTGTTGGAACATAGGGAAACAGTGTCTTGGTTCTGTGTCCAGGAAAGAGCTCTATGTTCAGGAGATAAACACTGGTGAGACAGGTACTCCGAGTTGGCGGATAACCACAAGGTGATTGCAGATGCAGGGACACACTGACGGTCTTGCGGCACAATACTTCTCTATTAGACACCAAATTCAAGAAGGATTCAGTCACAGGTCGAGCTCTTGACTTTGATCCCATCAACAGAAAGTCTTCCCCGAGTACCGAAACAAGAACTAGGCTTGGTTAAAATAAATGATGAAGGAGAGTCATTGTTGCCAACAACGAAGTGTCTACAATGACAAATCATGGTTTTCACTATGAGAAGCGGACCCTACGCTTGTGGTCTCCGTTATAGTAGGGAGGCTTTTTAGCGTTGTGGCTGGTTGAGGATTTTGGGGGGGCTGCCTGTTGTTTAAATATATACATTTTTGCATTTTGCGCATGGGGAATGTCTTTATTACAGGTGACAATTTTGTGTGTAAATGTCTTTCTCTGATAAATGGATCCTGGTAAAAGTACACGGGACGACCCCCAAACTCCACCGGCAGAGAAGCGGGTTTCTACGGACACTCCAAGCAATGTTATGAAGTATAAACCGCTTCACAGACAGAAACGTGATACATGTACTAAATGTCCACTCACTCACTCACGATTTAGCGAAACCATAAATAAGACTTAACGGAATAGTAATTTACGAGAAAAACAGAAACGTTTATTTCATTGAAGGGGGTTGATGGAGTAAGAGGTAGTTACTAGTCACTGTAGTTACTTATAGATCCAGAGCCTGATTTAGAGTTGCTGCAATTTAGAGTGGACGCATACGCAGACATAAATTGAGTCTGTAAAAAAGACGCATTTTGCGTATTATGCCAAGCCGGACTCGGTCGCATGTACATGAAGACGCCGCTTTCTGTACTTGGTCTACGCTTGCATGACCCTTCCCTCTCCCTGTCCACCTCGCTAAGATTAAGGAGTCCTAAGTCTAAGATGCGCCAGACTCTACGAAAGGACTAGCGCTTACACATTTTTGTGCGCATGCACAGTATCAAAGCGCGTTGACGTCCAACTCTATATGATCCCCCCAGTATGCAGTGGTTCTACGGTGGCTGTAAAAAGTCTTCACCCCCTCTTTTGGCATTTTCACTTTCAAGTTGTTTTTTTATCTGGCATCAGAGAGTGAAAACATTTCTCTATTCCTGTCCATATAACTCCCTGAGACGCTAATTATAATTACACAGATTTCATACAGATATACTCGAGAGAACCAGTTGAATACATTTCAGGGTAATTTGCTGGAATCATTGAATATGTAAAATGATTGTGGGATAATTTCCCTAGCTAATAGACGTAAAATAAGAAGCTATCTATTTGAAAATGTTAAAAAGAGAAATCACTATATCTCTCAAAAACACAATATGACATTTTGATCTGTAAGGATAAGAAATAAAAATATAACACCCGATAAAACTAGCTCTCAGCAAACCCATGAATATGAGTCTGATCATATAGATGCAAATGTCTAAAAGGGGGTAATATCGGTAAAAAAAACTCAGTATGGAACGATGTGTCAGTCACTATGTGCCTGAGTTCTACTGAGGTTGGACCGATCTATAAATCGTCAATTCCAAATCACATTTTTTGGCATGATACTCTTTTGATTGGGTTTGTCTTCAGCCATAATACATACACAGCTTCGCTCCAGTCTTACATATTGGTGGAAACCTTTGTAAATAATCTTAGAATCCATAAAAGGATCATTTATCAAAGTCTTCTTTTAACACGCAGCTTCGAGTTGACTATGAACACAATACACTGCGATTAGCAGAGCACGGAGCTCACTTGGGTTCAGTGGAATTTCTCCCTTTGAAAAATCAGCTGCAATATTCTCTCTGGGGTCTATTTACTTAGCTAAAGGGGTTTCTGTCAGGCGTTTGGTTTGTTGATAAATGGCAGACACGAAACAGTTCAATAATGCAACTTTAACATATACAAAATACAGCTTAGGAAACAATATCTTATGAGAAGTTGGGTAAGAGGAGGATAAGTCAACATTCAGGTGTTAAGTGTCTAATTGCTTAAAATGGTAAGTTCACACAAAGCTGAAGATTCCGTTTTGGGTGCGGTTTGATAAATAAAACATAGATAGAAAATATTCTGTATTGTGTTGCAGCGATCTCCTCAATCTGGTGCTACCACAAAGCCTGATGGAGTCACGAAAGGCTGTCCTCTTTCCTGGAGGTAGCTGTAGGAAAAAGTCCCCCTTAGTCGGTTGGAGCGAGGACAGCCTCTTTTGTTGTTGGGGAGACTGTGCTCTCTAGATTGGGTAGAACAGGTAGAAGATATTTCATAGACTCACCTTGGGGACATTTATCAATGCCGTTGTGGGCAGCACGATGGCTCAGTGGTTAGCACTTCTGCCTCACAGCACTGGGGTCATGAGTTCAATTCCCAACCATGGCCTTATCTGTGTGGAGTTTGTATGTTCTCCCCATGTTTGCGTGGGTTTCCTCCGGGTGTTCTGGTTTCCTCCCACACTCCAAAAACATACTAGAATGTTAATTGGCTGATAACAATATTGACCCTAGTCTGTGTGTGTGTGTGTGTGTGTTAGGGAATTTAGACTGTAAGCCCCAACGGGGCAGGGACTGATGTGAGTGAGTTCTCTGTACAGCGCTGTGGAATTAGTGGCGCTATATAAATAGATGATGATGATGATGCCGTTGCAAGTACACTTTTTCAAGAAATGGTGTAGAAATGTCTCTGACATATAAAAGGGCTTCCTTAATGAACATAAAAATGTTGACAGTCATGCAACCTTTAGCTGGCTAAGGCCATACAACGATTAAAGCCATTCCATCGCGATGGATGGCAAATCAAGTGAAACAGTTATAAGATTGTGAGGTCTATTTAACAAGCGGTGAAGGCTCTTTCAAGGCTTTTGGTTATGGAACAAAGTGTTAACGTAGGAGAAATCAGAGATTTCTCCGACCTTAATCTAATTACCAGAGCTTACCGCTGTCCTTATAGACCTCTATGGGAACAGCAGCTTTAGTCAATATGCAGAAATGGGGTTACCTGTCTTTTCATTGGGGTCCAGCTGAAGCCTCTGTGGCTTCTCTGTATCCCTCCCAGGTGAAAGCAATATGCGCAAAGCACTATCTCGATTCACCGCTGAAGAGGGAGAATGTTTTGTTGTTGAGGGGGGAGGGGGTCTTTGCCAGGGCTCCCAGAGAAACCCTGGAACTGTAAATTGCAGAAGTACTTAAATATGTATTAATGCAAATTGCAACGATATAAGATTGCCAACCCTGACTCACTGTTAGGAACCCCTCCAGCCGGCACAACACAACCCGGAATCTACTCTGCCAATCAGGTGTTCACTGGAGCCCCTGATGGTGGGGACAGGCTGGGCTGCAGACTGACAGAGGGTCGTGAAGTGTGTACCGGCTGGGGAGAACCCAGGCAAGCGGAGTGTGGTCCACGCCGAGGTCAAGGGCCGGCAGCAGGTAGCAAGTCCAGTTAACAGGCTGGGGTCAAGGGTCACAGGCAAACAGGAGAAACGGTAAACAGGCCAAAGGTCAGGGTCATGGGATACACAAGGAAGTCCAAATCCAAAGCCAAGGGTCATACACGAGAGGTCAGCAGAATACAATACACAGGAACAGAAACAGAAACAGGAACAAGCAGGTCAGCAGACTGGGAGTCAGAAGCTATAACCGGCAGTGAGGTAGCAGACCTTAAATACTAGCCCCAACCAATCAGAGCCTAGCTCTGCAAGAATACAGCCCATAGTATTAATTAGCCCACAGGCTATCTAGATGCGCACGCGCCCAGCAGTTCCCCTTGCGTAGGCAACGGCTGGGACGAGCCCCCGGAAGTGACGTCCCGGTCGTCATAGCGACGGCCGGGACAGAGGTAAGGGAGTCGCGGCGGCTGGGCACCGCCGCGGCTCGTAACACTCACCCAGACAAAGCCCTAAGTCACACCTTTCAAATCATCAATCCATGCCCCTTAGACATAGGAAATCAAGACTGTCCCGAGAAAGCCCGGACTGCTGAGGACTGTTGGTAGATTATGAAGTGATTGATCTTATATGTTCCCACGGCTTCTGGTTTGGTGCATTTGGAATTTTATTGGAAAGCAAAACTGTATCTCTGCTTCCAGAAGGCTGTTTGATCAGGTGTCTATGTAGCTTTGACAACTTCATTGTGATCGCAGCACATTTGTAATTTAAACAGCAAAAGGAGTGTAAATAAGTACATACAATAATACAATACAACAGTAGCATAATATAGATATTCCATTGTTATTGGTCATAGTGCTTATGCAGAGAAAAATAATTGCAATTTTCTTGATCCAGTGGTGACGGTAATTACTTCTATGTGGGAAAGCAATTTTGCTCAGTATAGATATACATGCATTGTATATCTAGCACTTGATACATTGACATTTCATACATTATTCCCTTGAGAAAGCAAGTCGCCTGATAAAATACTTAGGCTGGAACAGACAATGTAAAATTCATATAACTTTGTGGTCAGAGCTAATGATCCCCAAAATAATTTTTGATGTATTCATTTTATTTTCTTTAACAACATTAAACAACCTTAAGAAAATGTTATGTCCAAGTAATGAGAATATTTGCTAAACAAGTGAATTGCAAAAGCAAAGCACTTAGAGATGCTGAAAAACAATTTGTACAAATCTACCAATTTGTACAAAGCTGTTGCAGCTATGAAGCAATCAGCCAGTACAGAAGGGGTTAATTCGACGCTGACGTCCTCTAAGCTGGATGTTACTTGTGAAGTTGTGGGGTAGCACAGTGGCTCAGTGGTTAGCACTTCTGCCTCACAGCACTGGGGTCATGAGTTCGATTCCCAACCATGGCCTTATCTGTGTGGAGTTTGTATGTTCTCCCTGTGTTTGCGTGGGTTTCCTCCGGGTGCTCCAGTTTCCTCCCACACTCCAAAAACATACAGGTAGGTTAATTGGCTGCTATCAAAACTGACACTAGTGTCTGTCTGTCTCCCTCTCTGTCTGTCTGTGTGTGTGTCTATATTAGAGAATTTAGACTGTAAGCTCCAGTGGGGCAGGGACTGATGTGAATGGGTTCTCTATACAGCGCTGCAGAATTAGTGGCGACATATAAATAAATGATGATGATGAAGTTGTCGGTCTTGTCATTTAGCAAGGAAGTGTCAACAGGTTGTGTGTGCAGCTCACCAAGCAGTGTGACTCTCAGTTCAGTTTTGATGGACAGATACAGTTTAGTCACCTAAATGTGCACAGGATAGTCCTGTTGGGAAATCTGCTTTCCGCTTCATTGGGACAGATGTTTCTGTGATCTACATCGCTGCATATATTCCCCTTACTGAATAAAAAAAAAAACTTTTTACAAATTCTGAGAAAGTCACTAGACATATTTAAGGATTAGTGCAACAAGATACATCAAATATATGTTGAACTAGCCCATAGAGAGGACATAGAAATTAAGATTGTCACAAATAATTAATATGTTATAGTCTTATTTCATATGCATCTGCGAGTAAATATATGCTTGACTGATTGAATGCATTATCGTGTTTCTATGATCTGGTAAAAAGATATTTAAATTTTAAGAATTCACTACTAAACCTGTATGGGTGAAGAGTGTCATAAAGGTTGTCGCAAAATTTCATTAACATAAACACAGGCCTCTTCTAATTACCTAAATAAATAAATAAATCTCTCTATGTTCTACATTATTTTTGTAACTGTTTGCAAAATATTACCATTATTATACCATTGTGAATATTACTTGTATTGAATATAATTCATATATTTGTTTGTGTTCTTACTGGACTAACAGACAGACAGCTACTGTAATTGCTGCATAACTGTAATATATGGTATTTTTATTGGGCTAATGATAACTCTCAGTGATTTAAAGTTTAATTGTAGTGGAATATATATTGTGATTGCATTCTGAGATGCAAGCAAAAATTAGCGAAGATTTCTGTGCTGTATTGTCAGTACTGCGTACAGTAACAGCTTAGCTAATTGAATCTCTCCCTAAATCTGTGGCTGCTTGCTTACCCCCATTGCCCTTCTCACATCATGACACTGTTCCGTCACATGTATCCCTCACTAACATAATCACACGGGTGGACGGGTCACTGCCCTCTCTAATATCAGCTCACTCGTGTCCTGAAATACTCTGCACTGCGGTGAAGGTGCTGATGATTTCATTGGCTATAGGTTGTTCTATCTGCACTGTTAGTATTCAGGGAAGAAAGCGTAGACAGTATAGGTCTTATTATTAAACCTCTGACACATCGGCTTCAACCAATGGCACAGGTTAGCAAACTAACAGTGTTTACTGAGACGTTAAAACAAAATCCAAATTTTTCAAAAAGGGAAACAGCAAATAAGTTACTTGGACCGGTGTAAAGGGCTGCAAAGGTTTTACAAATAGTACATAGGAAAGTTTCATCATTAGCCAAAGTAGTTACAAAAATAAAATGTTGAAGGAGTTTGTCAATTCTGACTGCTATAAGCAACACAAGGATCAATGGTATGAGCAAAAATGTGGTTTTCATAATTTTAACAAGGAAAACAGCCTTGTAAAACTAAAACTGACCTTATTGTTCTTTTTTTTCTCCAAATAGGTAGCCTAAATATGTCATAAAAAAATTTAATTTTTTTTTTTAACATGAGTAGGATTGCAGCAAAGGTTAAATAAACATGAAAATAAAAGATGAAACAAATGCTGGTGTTCCAGGACTTAACAGCATACTTGGCAACTTTTCCTCGTTGGCTTCAGGGAGATCCTGGGGGAGGTGGGCGTGCGGGGGCGTGGCGTGAGGAATCGCATCATTTTGGCCCCGCCCCTAAACGATTATCACAATTTTGCCCAATTGCAGTAGGGGGCGGGGCTAAGATGACACACTATTTGCGTAATTAAGCCCCCCCCCCACACTTATCTATTGCGGGGCCGAGTACCGGGAGGATGCGCTGCTCTCCCGGGAGGTCTCCCATAAATGCGGAAGTCTACCAGACATTCCAGGAGAAAAGGCAACTGTGCGTTAAAGAAAAGCAGCTAATGAATCTCTAGAGACTGAAGTGTCTTTTACATGTCTGTCTCCATTACTGAAGTCATGTTGTCTTACCTGTCAGTCTTTGATTAAATCTTGGTCTCCACGAAAATGGCCACCTCCATAGGCATCAATACATGGACATAGGACACAATTTCTGAACTGTGTCATCATGCCACAGATGGCGAAGTCAACCACGTCTTGTACTGGCTCAGCATCAGGGAGAATGCCAGACTCTTCAGGGAGTGAGGGAGATCACCCCTATTTCAGGGAGTCTCCCTGACATTCAGGGAGAGTTGGCAAGTATGCTTTGTAGAGATAGATACAGCGCTGCAACTAAAGTGGACTTGTCACTTGCCCAAAGTAGCCATTTTCTGGGCTGAATCTGAGCTCAGCCTATCAATTCACTGTAAAGTGATGACATCACTGAGGCGTAGAGTATTCATGTGTAAGCAAGTTTGTTTGTCCATGTATAGAGCTATTGTGCACTGTGCACAGGAATGTATAAACATATATCTAGGCATCTTATCTATGCAATTATCGGAAAACCCTGTCTAGATTCTTCATTATAAAATAATAAGAATCTTTCTTGAATTACAGAGGGTGTTAATGGAAATGTTTTGATTCACAGAATGCAAGTTAGGGAGAACGACATTTCACTGGGAAAGCACTGGCAGAACTGCATATCTATCATATATTTGTATAATTAGAAAGCTAAAATGTGATCTTTATTGTTTAATTAAATAGAAAATGAGATATAGTTCCAAAATTGTATCTTTAATATAGCCCATGTGAAATATGCTTATTAAATAATTGCTGAAGTGTGTGTTCTGTGTAGACAAGTTTGGACAAGTTAGGTCTAGACTAAGATGTAGCCTATCTGGGCGACTTAAAATGAACAACACAGAGTAGGGATGTGAGACGCCTATGTAACCGGTATAGGTGTCAAACTCATCTGTATATGCAACAAAGTTCATACCTCCAACACATGTAATGAAAGAGTAAATGTAATAATTTTGTTGCCACATGTCCATGTAAAAAATTGCACTGCAGAAGACTTCACCAGTTTTGAACCAACCATCTCAGTTTTGTTACAGAGGAAACGAAAGGTGATTCTACTTTCACAACATGAATTGAATGCATGGAATATGGCTGTTATTTATTCCATACCATGTGAGTGTAAGTCAAAATAGAAAAAAAGTACATTGACACTATGGGTGTTGGCCGCAAAGTAGAGATGTTCACTGACCCCCGTGTTTTGGTTTTGGTTTTGGATCTGGATTAACTTCACGTTTTGGTTTTGGTTTTGGCAAAATCGGCCTTGCGTGTTTTGGTTTTGGATCTGTATTTTTTAGAAAAAAAAGCAAAAATATGCTAAAATCACATCATTTTGCTCTTTTTTTGTTCCTACATTATTATTAACCTCAATAACACTAATGTCCAGTCATTTCCAGTCAATTTTGACCACCTCACAGGTCACAATATTATTTTCATCTACTCACGGACAAATACTGCAGCGAGCTGGCTGGATGCTAAGCGAAAGAGCTATGTTACAAACACACGGCAGTTCCTAGCACAACTAGGACACATTGGCACACAGCAGTGGCAGAAAAGAAAAAGGGTGCAAGATGGAATTGTCCTTGGGCCCTCCCACCCGGGCCCTCCCATCCACCCTTTATGTTAGATATTGAAAAGGGCATGCCCAGTTTAACAAAACAAGTGCTCCAGCGACAAGGAGTGCAAGTTTTATGGCTGAAGTGCTTGGTTTGTTAGGGCCCCCACAAAACAAGCTAACAATGGGCTTAAGGCACCTAAGCAAACAGTACTGTTAATGAACTCTACTGTGGCAAGTCATGCACCAGTGGAAGCAGTTGTTGTCAGTGATAAGAAGAAGGCCATTGTCATTCCTGGGTATACGACCAAAAACGACCAAAAACAGATGCTGTCTGCGTCCCGAAATATTTAGAGTCATTTTCGGCATTCTGCAACAGCATGTAGGAGAATGCAGCAGCTGCAAGAAGAATAGAATTTAGGGGGAATGTACTTTAGTCCAGCACAGTGGAGAATACGTTCTGTGTTGTGCAAGGTGCTGAAACCATTCCAAGTAGTCACCTGTGAAGAGAGTGCAGACACTGTTAGCTTGAGTCAAGTGATTCC
This sequence comes from Mixophyes australis, assembly GCA_036250195.1. Taxonomy (NCBI): domain Eukaryota; kingdom Metazoa; phylum Chordata; class Amphibia; order Anura; family Limnodynastidae; genus Mixophyes; species Mixophyes australis. The sequence goes on along the minus strand of JAVHZZ010000005.1, from coordinate 21,223,489 downwards.
CCTAATTTTGAAAAGCAGCTAGAGAAATTGAAGGAGGAAATGAAACAAAGCAACTCCACTAACTATGTTGGACTTGTAGATTAAGTACTTTATTGGCTTCGCCAGGATCCAAGAGTTATCAGTATCTTGAAATCGGATCATTTCATTTTGGCAACTGTGCTTGATCCTAGGTTTAAGAGCTATGTCTTCTCTTTCTTTCCAACTGACCCAGATCTCAAGAGATGCAATGAGCTCCTGGTCACCAAGATGACAGCTCAAGTGGTACATGACACAACGACGTCTCCTCCTTCAGTTTCTCTGGAAACTGCTGCTAGGAAAAAACTTAGCTTTCCCAAGACACCCAGTGGTGATGCAGATGAGTCTGCACAACATTTTGACATTTTGTCTGGTCTAAAAGAATTGCCCAAAAAATCATGACAGCTCTGCTGTAAAATGAACTACAGATTCCATGAGGAAAGTCATTACCAGCAATTACATCAAAGTACACAGACTTCTGTGATGGAAGATTCCAGCGGGGATGAATTAGTATTGTTTGAGGATGATGTACACACTGATGAGGGTGAATATGATGACAGTATAGATTGCAGGTCCTGAGATCTAGCTGAGAGAAGGGAGCTAGCTGATGCTGGTATTTTTGGTAATATTTAGGGTAGAATGGTATGTTGGCAATTTTATGTTTTTCTACAGTAAACTGTCACTTTTTTAGAGTGGTGTTTTTTTCTTTAACAATGTACAAGCTTTTTATTTATATTTTTGTTTCCCTGACTTAAAACCACTATGCACTTGAATATAGGCTTTAGCACATGAGGTAGAGGGATTAGTATCATCATCAAAAAACAATGGATAAACTGACAGGTGCCAATCAATAAGGCATGAGACAAGAGATCTTCAATACATTAAATAATGAATAGTGTAATAAAATGTACATATCAAAGTCAACAAGAAGGAGTCTTATCTGAGATGTATATCCTCCCAAATGTGATCCTGTCGTCGAAATCAGCAATAAAGCTCCATTGATAAAATACTCCTTATACCATTTGTGTAAGCCAATGTCTCTGTTAACACGATATAAATAAACCTGAAACCTCTCATAGGTCTGTCAAACACTGCTCAGATCATATCGGATCATATTCGAAAAAGAATAGCACATGCTTCAAAGGGTCCTCTCGCGGATCTATCGATTGATTCACAAATTGGCTCAGGTTTATTAAATTAATTTTATCGTTTCCAAATAAGCATTGCTCAAGCGATTGTATTGTGTTTCTAACGCACAAAGTGATTTATTTTAGCAGATGCAAAGTTTAACAGTTCAATACATGACTATATTATAATACAGTACAGTACAGCCAATACCAAAAGATACATACATACTGCGCTCGCTTTGCATGCGCTTCGCTGCGCTTCCACGGGTCCCAGTGTACAGTATATCTGTTTAGAATACTGTGGTCAGAGTAGACTGAAGACTGGGAGCACAGCTATGGTTATATAAACATTCAGTGTTACAGAGTGAACAATAGAAAACACGTGGCTTGCTTCTATAGGTCCAGACTTCGGGTGGGTCCAAGGTAAACAGGTCATAGGCTAGTTCAGACTAAGGAATCCAAAGGTGGGGGTCATCTCTCCAGGGGATGTGCTCCAGTTACAATTAGTCCATTAGCATTTTACAGTCTGATATCAATCTGACAAGATATTGCCTAACATCAATAACTAGAGTATGCAATATGCAATCTCTTCGGCGATGGAACCGGACAGCTGCTGATGAATAGGGGATTAGAATGATATCAGACATGACACATTTCCTATAACCTGAACCTTAAATAACACTAAGGTGTACATATAATCATAATATATAAACTGATAATAAACTAAGTACTATCTGCACATAAATCACTGTAGAATGGAATCAATATGAATATGAATTATATAAATAACTAAATGTTGTAGTGCGAGTGTGTGCGTGCGTATTTTACCGCGCGATTGCGTTATGCCACGTGTAGCGTGGCATACTGAATGCAATCGCACAATGAAACAATATTAACAAATATACTTTCGTTCATCCAATTATACGACTTCGACAGGTTATACCACAATTGGTCAGCACGGCCACCCACGATTCATATATAAGGATATAGAGATATCTACATAGTGTAATTCCGTATCAAACGTTCAAAAAACTTTTTATTGATGACATTAAAACAAGCTGCTAGCGACTAGCATCCTTAGTTATACAACATCAATAAAGGGATTGGACGTATCCTGCAGTTTCTTATGTACTAGAGCACAGCAGACCTACCCCCGTAATTCAACAGCGCACGTATCTTAAGATCCGTTCCTTGTTCAGTTTGTGAGTACGCAAAGCCTAGATATGTGCGTAGAACACTGGACGCGCGTTACGCTCAGAACGCGTGCCCTAATGAATCAGCTTCGGTTAAACGCTGCAGTACTTCGCGAGGTCGTGAAACGTCGGTGAAATCCAACTTAGTTCCCAAAGCATTACATTATGTATAGTAATTTGATTTCTATTACATTTAATTCGTTCAGGGACTAGAGGATCACTTTGTTGCAGTGAGTGAATTTAAAAAAAATAAATAATAATAATATATGTATTATATTATTACATATATATAAGTCCAGGGTAACTGTCTTCATCTTTTAAAATATCTTCTTGACGTCGCAAACCATAATATTTAAATTATGTTTTAGGTTTTTTAAAAATCCTCATCAAAAGACAGCAAACCCCTGACTTTAGCTTACATCTGCTACTACGGCTCCGTCTGATGTGGTACGAAACATAACAAGCAGAGGGGTTAACGAAACATGTATATAGAAGTATCTATACATCTCCTCAATATTTTGCTGACATATTTTTAAACACCACCAACACTCCCCCCCCCCCCCCCCTTTCTTTCTTTTATAAAAAGTCACCTTGTGTTGATTCTGCTGAGGTTTCATGGGTGGGAACCTTCTGCATTAAACAAACACCCAGCTCGCTCCTCACCACCGATTCAGTCCATACTTAGCATTCAGTGTGGGTGGTATAGGGGCTGGAATGCCAAAACGAGGGTGGCAGGCTTTCATTACATACAGATCTTTCATGGTTTCATCTGCAGGTCTTGCAAAACTGTAATTAAAACGGCCATAAAACCTGTTTACACAATTTATTAGCAATAGAGTTTTGCTTTCCATCATAATTATGACTTGCAAATAAATTTCAGCCGTTAATTGTCTTCGAGGTAACATTTTCAGGGCGATTAATGTTGGGAGGCAATTTTACAGCTGAAACAGGAATCTCAATGAGAAGGAATTGGTTTCTCTTTATGCCAAATATTAAGGACGGGAAATCTCAGATTAAGGGATGTTTATTTTGTAGTCATTGTAGTTGTGAATCTCTTTTAAAAAAAAATGCACTGTAGCGGAGAGATTGTTTTGTCCCAATAGACAATCATAATGTCTTGCGAGTTCTTTTATCCCAGTAAAGAGAGAACCAGATGAAGATTAGCCTGTTCTACAGCAGAGCATTATGGGAGATACCCGTGAATAAGCGCAGCCGCACATGACGTGAGTCTCTGACGGGGCATTGGTTGAATTGAAGTCTGCCCTTTTTTTTTTAATTGAGGAAATGCCTTATTCATAGCCTTAGTGGTTGAAGTGGGGGTGTATTCGGTGGTATGCCATACCGTCAGGGTGTATTCGGTGGTATGCCATACCGTCACTTCTCCTACTGCTTTTATTGTAACACTATCAAATTCTATTAATTTATATCCCCATTACAATTTTTTATATTCCCACTTCGAACACTGCCTAGCTTCCAATATATTTGCAAATGTTTGTTGTTAACCTCTCTGCTGCCTTTTGATAGGAAAAATAGGCATCTATTAAAGAGCACATAAAGATACTATTTTAAGTTAATATATATGTAAGACTGTAAGACTATATATTACAGACCTGAAAAGAATACATGAAATAACTGTGTTTATTTACGTCCACCATGGTCTCTCACTGCTCTGTAGCAGGCTGTCATACTAAGAGGCGCAGATAGAGTGACTGACAGCTTGGGAGATTTACTCTGCAGAAATGCGTTGTGTGGGGTGAAGGATTCATACGATAGGATGGTGATGTCACAGCAGCTCAAATCACTGCAGTCTCAGCTTCTCTACCTCCATCAGGACACTATTCTAAATGTAATGGAGTAGGGGGAGCTAATTACTTTTTAGCAAATTTGCAGTGGAATGTCAAGCTACCAATGAACCTTCATGGTCCATATCTTTAAATTAAAATTGTGTTTAGTGGCCCTTCAATGTTATTTGCAAGTTATCTACTCCAATTTGAAATGTTGACATGCACAGTATCAATTTAGCATGAAAGTACATCTGTCCACTACAATAGAACACCACAGTTAGTTTTTAACATTCTTTCAGCAATGCTACAGCTCTCTGCAAAACAGTTAACACTTAGGGGGATATTTATCAAAGGGAAAAAAGACTTACGGCTGATGAAAACAGATATTTTCAAAGGCGATAGGACTGCACCCTGTACATCAAGGGGTTTACCATCGTCGATATATTTTAATCAAACATTTTTTTCCATTGGTCAGTTGTTAAAATGTCTATTTTTTAACATATTTAATTTGCAGTATTTTTCACTAAGTGGAATTAAAAGGGCGAGCCTGCTACAGAGGAGGCGTCTGTGTATCGCTTAGCAAGATTTTTTTTATAGATTGCAGAGATCTTTGATCGCTTCGATAAGAGGCGATAAAAGAACACATTAAAAGCTAATGAATATAAATTCTGCTTTCGACCATGATGGAGGATAAAAGTTAATACTAATGTTTTTTATATAATTTCTTAAATGGGCTCTCCAATTAAAATGTTATATCCCCTATCAAATTCCCTTTCTGTACTAACTTATAATAGAAGTGTGTTATCACTAGCACTGCAAGCTCAGATGTTCCATCAGATCCTGGCTGTCAGCTGTAATACTTATAACTAATAACTGTTTAGCGCAGCAATAGAAAACCACCTATCGCCATGATTTATTACGGAGATCTCGTCGCGTCAGCTGAGTTGATTTACAGGGCCCGTTTGAGGGGATCAGCACATGCGTGGCGCGGTTAGCTGGATCATGAATGCCGTGGAACTGAGCCCCGACAAAAATATATTATTTCAATAATAAAGTGTTTTTTCATTGATTTTCTTCTGCTAATGCCATGCTGAGATTGCAATAACAGAAGACTGCTTGTAGCGGCACTAGGACCGCAGCGATCCTTGTTAAATGGCATGTTAAAAAGTATGGGCCGGTGCCCCTGTATATGTATCGGGCAACGCCCCATCCCCAGCACAATCACCCGTAAATACAGGAAATTGGCTCTCCAGCAGTAGTGCAGGTGCAAACTCAGGATTTGTAGAGAGGGGTTTCCACATCATGCTGCCAGTGGGCGTGACCAGTATGCATGGGGGCGTAGCTATAATTTATACAGTGCTTGGCTGCTCTCCAACTCTCCCTATCTCCATAATATACATGGGCAATGCTGCGTGCACTACTGTTAGGTACACGCAGCTCTCCCTTTTCAAGCAGAGCTGTGTGAACTGGGAGCAGGGTCCAGTCACCTCAATTATACAGTGCCCCAGGCATGGAGGGGGGTTTCCAGACACTAGGAACCCCCTCCCCCTCGGTTTGCCTATGTGGTGGAACCCTAACTCCCGCTGTGTCCTGCCAGATCGCCCAAAGCTGGGGAGCCATAGGCTGCCAGCTTCCAGTCTAAATCATTCAAATGTTTGTAAGATTGTAAGATTGCAAAAACGGGGTCTTCCCTTCCTTCTGTCTACTGTGCGTTCCTCGACCGTGCCACAAGTAATCCTGTCCCCTATGTATAAACTGAGTACGCCCAAACTGGTTGCCCACCCCCTATCCCCTGTTTTACTTCCACTTCGTCCAATTCTTAAGTAATTTGAAAGGTCAGGTTCAGGCCGCCCTAGACTAATATACTCGTAGTGCCCCCTGGCCTTCAGAGGCAGGGGCTAATACGTGGTAGGGAAAAATGAACTTGTCTTTAATTTAAAATCCAAAGGAAGGTTAAGGGGAATGGTTAGCGGTAGTAATCTGATTGTATCTAAATACACAAGTAGGGGAACTGAAGAGACCAGGAGCTGACTTACCAGGATAACTGGAAGTGATGAGTAAAAATACTAAGGTTCCTAATTTTTGTGAAAGGTTTTGATGGTGTCATGTAGGAGACCAGAGATGTATTCCATATATACCACATTACAAATCAGATTTAGAACTGCAGTCCAGGCTCATTACACTGGATTTTTCCATTCTTTAGCTATGACATATAAACCGTATGAGTCTGTCTGTGGATATATTAGTTACAGCATTCAGTTAGCACAACAGAGGGTTAGGGAAGTTGACTGCTAGCATTTTGTGCAATTAAGGACAGTAATTCTTCCCAGAAACTGTAAATCAATGGACAATCCCATCATAAATCTTCCTATGTGCCCACAACTTCTCCAGTTCAAATGAAGCGGATTGTGGATATATACTGTGCAACTTAGAATGTACCATGTACCATCTAATGTAGACTTTGCATTCTCCTTAGTCTGTATTAATGGAAGCTTTAGCTCTGCGTTGCATAGGCAAACCGAGGGGGGGTTTCCTAGTGCCTAGACACCCCCCTCCAAGCCTGGGGCACTGTATAATTGAGGTGGCTGGACCCTGCCCCCGCTTCACACGGCTCTGCTTGAAAAGGGAGAGCTGCGTGCACCTAACAGTAGTCCACGCAGCATTGCCCATGTATATTATGGGGATAGGAAGATTTGGAGAGCAGCCAAGCACTGTCTAAAATTATAGCCACGCCCCCATGCATGCTGGCCACGCCCACTGGTGGCATGGTGTGGAAAATCCCCTCTACAAATCCTGCGTTTGCACCTGCGTTGACATATGTACGACTATCCTTCTTGACCCAGGATGATCTTTAGGTCCTGCTCCCGCGCTGCTTCAAAAGGTTCAGGGTATTGGATTTTGGGTGTGAGAATCGGTTTATAAAGGTGGGACATAAACCCACACCTCTCAAACTGAGTTAGGTTCCTTCAATTAAATTATTTGATCTGGGATTGAATGAAGCCCTTCATTTGAATGTAATCAAAATGAAGCAAGTGTGAAAGATTATACCGACCACACAAAGGATCTAGGGGCAAAATCACCCATGAGAAATCGTTTGATCCCCTTTATAATCCAAGGTGATGCATAGTGGTGAATCACAATGATCAGTGATGTATGTACACAACTTAGTATTATTATCCAACAATAAATGAATAAACCAATAAAAGCTACCGCTTTACAATTAACATTGGTTGGTAAGGTGGTAAAAGTGTAAGCACCTTAATAAAAGTAATTTACATGAGTGATTTTTAAATAACTAATAACTTTTTATTAACTTTTTTTTTTTTAATCAGAAATGCTTAAGGTGATGGAATTTATGAACGTACATCATAAAAATGAGTTTCGTTTCCCTGCCCTCCCTGCAACTAGTGCCAAAACTAGATCAGCCACACAGAGCGCCTCGGAAACTTTAAAGCGTAATTAGAGTAACGGAGGAAAGAAAATGATACTGCAGAGTATTTACTTAGAGGTGTACACTGCCAGTAAAACCACAGAGCTTGTATTTATACGCTCATGTACACAACACAGCTCATTAAAACAGGAGACAGGACAACAAGTTGTTTTTTTTTTCTTTTTTAAATATAATGTTAAGTTGTCTCCAAGTTCCCTTGTTGTTTAAAAAAGTTCTAGACAGGAAAACTGATTATGAGGCAGGATCTATGTTGTGTACTTCCTTGGATGTGTTGAGTTACAGTTTTTGGACAAACGATGGATTAGTCATAATAGATGTTCTTTCTATTATTTCCAGTGTAAGCTCACACAGTGCAATACGCAATTCTCATGGCAGTTACGGACCTTGTACTATATCAGGAACATAACGTTAATGCGTTATTGCGCTGTTTTCCAGGAGTGGCATGGTTAGAGCTGCGGATATGCACACTTGTTCCCAGATGAACCACATGAAACAAATGTTATGCAAGAGTCTGTGGAGGTGGTCAGGAGAACTGCAGTCACAATGGATCCCTGGAAAAGAGCTGAACATCCCACAGGACAGCCACAACTGTTGTGGGCAAAATGGGATTTGGTAGCGTAGCATCACAATTGGAGGTGGGTTTTGGGCAGATTGGTGTAGGAGCTTGGTTGTTCACGATATGGTCTGAAAATGTCTCCATTTCCAAATCAGAAATGTTGTGAAGATGGACAGCTCTGATGTATGCACGAATGTCAATTTCATAGCAGCCAATTAACCTACTAGTATGTTTTTGGAATGTGGAAGGAAACCGGAGCACCCGGAGGAAACCCATGCAAACAAAGGGAGAACATACAAACTCCACACAGCTAAGGCCATGGTCGGGAATTGAACTCATTACCCCAATGCTGTGAAACAGAAGTGCTAACCACTAAGCCACTGTGCTGCCCATGGGTTCCAGTGATGTTAACCACTAAGCCACCTTGCTGTTTCGCCACTGCATACCGCCACTTCTCCCACTGCCTTCATTGTAAAACTATAAAATTCCATTCACTTACATTCCCATTACATTTTTCATACTGCCACTTCTAAATGTCCACTTTGACCACTGCACCTCAAGATAACAAAATATAACGTACTTGGCATTTAAATATTAATAAACATAGTACAAGACAAAGTAGATTTTCCCATTTCCCCCCCTTTGATAGCCCATCATTTTAAAAGATATTTTATCAACTGTGGTAAGAAAACTGAGCCCTATCTGTCCTGAAAACAAATGTATTCAGGTAGAGTAAAAAATAAAAACAGTTATTTCTAGCAAAGCCAATGAAGTGACATAAAGCGTACGGCCCTGTGGACTCCGGAGGAACTTTGGCACAAGCCCCTGGCAGTGAGAGGATGAAAGTAGCTCCAATAGATGAAGTGGGGTAAGGAAGACTGCTTCTTGCTCCAGGGAATAGTGCTGGTGGGTGTAATCTTGGAGGAGGCCCCTATTTGCGACCTGGTGGGCAGGTTAGAAAGAGGTTGAGTTCTAAAAAAGAAATTCTAAAAATGGCCAAGTTAGTTTTTCTTCTGAATTCTGTGTTTTGTGCTTGTGAGTGACGGTGTTTAGGATCCCGTTCCTCTTTATAAACATCTTATATGGCTTTAGCAGCCTACAGGGGGAATTCAATTGGCCGCGTTACATTATTACGGTAATAGTGCGCATAATTACTGCTATTACGGTAGTTCTAACGCCGGCTTTTTGCTCGCAACTCCCTGAACTGCGAGCTGAGACCCGGGCTAAAACTAATGTAATAACGGTAATAGTTTTAGCGCGACGGTACTTTACTTTACTTAAATTCCCCCCTAGCTGTCCCTACCATAGAAAACAGGGACAGCAGCTCAATCTTCAGTGTCCTGATATTGCAAGGACACCGTGTATGTCTTGTTATAGGGTCCAACTTCTCTAACTTACATCCTTCAGTGCCAAAAAAACATATTTTTATTATTTGTTTGTGGAAACCAATCTGCATAATAAAATTGATCAAGAAATCAGTGTAAAACCTTACCTGTTGTACTGCAATATTCGTATGTGTCTATACATCACCTAAGCAGTAATATAGTGTATAAGGTATGACTTATTAACCCACTTGTTGCTAGACCTGCAAATCTATAATTAGTGATCCCTTTTGGGTGATGGAAACTTGAAACTGTCACTGACAATCATGACTGTGGACACGGAAGTAGTTTTTGCTCACAGTGCAATTATAAACCCTCTCCTGTCTTCTAAATGTCACTAATGAAAGACAAATATAATTCCCTGACCAATATCCCCTTTATGGAGAGCTACTTGGTGTCATGAACCAGGGGAAATGATGGACAAATTACCTGCTAGCAGTTGACGCTACTGGACAAGGAGGCGAGGAGTCTTACACGGTCCTGATGTTCGCCAGAGACCCCCATGAGGGGGTTTGGCCTTAGCTGCGTGGGGCGTGCGGGTCGCGACCCTAAGAGCCAGTGGTTAGTGAGGTAGCTGGAGGCACTAATAAAGCATAGTGGATAAGCCGGATCAGAACCAGGGCAAACAATGGAAGCGCAGAGAGATATTCAGAAGAGTAGTCAAGGTAGAGGGGGTCAGAAGCAGGAAATCCAACTCAGCCAATTTGAGAAGCAGAAGGGTAGTCAGGGTAGCCGGGATCAAACCAGGAGACCCGAACTGAACCAAAACGCGTGGCAAAGGATTTGTTGGGAACAGACAAAGGTCAGCACCAGGATATCACGTATAGAAAAGAACCAGAGGAGTCCTAGGGAGCTTAGTAGCACATAGGAACCAGCATCAGACCTCAGATATGATCCAATACTCACTTGAACAGTCTCTATGATTACCCCTTAACTAATGCAGTTCCGGCGGTCACGCCAGCCGACCTCCGACAGGAGAAGTGAAAGATGCGTCCCATTGTCTAGCAACGGGCACGCGGGCTCAGTGCACCCGGAAGTCTAGTCTCATCGCTAGGTGACGGGCGCAGGCTTGACGGGATAGGAAGGCGTTTATCCCTGCAGCCGGGGAGAGAGCAGTGGCCCCGCCTGACACTTGGAAATGAAAGAATTAAAATAAGAGATAAAATTAGCCCATGCTATATTTTTGCAAATGTTCAATAAAATTTCTAAGCATGTCGAGCACAGACTGTCTGATTGACTGGCCCGTAGAAGCTTGAAATCCATATAACAATTATCTGATTCATATTTAAACAAGATTACGCATACATTCTTATCACAATTGTTAAAACATCATAATTAGTGATGATGTGATTGCATGTCACTCGCTACAACATTTCGTAAATAAAATGATAAATGTCTCCACCTAGTGGTTTATTGTAACATTTACAATAAAAGGAAAAGACATACTTATTTGGACGGTAACTAAAATGTAATTTATATTCCATAACCATACTCATAGCTATGAGGAATATACGATGAACAGATTCCAACAATGCAAATGAACTCATTCATATAAAACAAGATAAAGGATGTTTTCAAATAAGATCAACCCTATACTTTGGTTTTGGTGTCTTTTACAGTGGACCCATCACCTAACCCTAGGACTCAATAATGAACATTGGATTTAGACACTAAATCACAGTAACAAATCAGACACTTGCATTTAATTGTTTAACTTGCACCAGACAGATACAAGATACTTGCTGATTGGTTGCTGTTGTTCGGTGCAAATGTTTTTCTTAATTCACTTAAAGTGCCAATAGCAGTATCATGCAAAGCATTGTGCAGCCTATATAACAATTCTTGGTCTGCTATCACCATTACAGAAAATAAATGAATGAAGAAATTCTTTATTATTTCAATAAAACATTTTTTTTTTCATTGTCAACCCTTACCTTCTGGCCAGTATCTCAGAGGCAACTGAATATTATTCAGCAATGTAAAGTGGAACGTTATCAGGACCAGAATCAGGACAGTTGGCAGACTCTCCTGCTGCTGGAGTCTTAAGCTCAGTTGCTTCTTGTCTGGATCCTGGAATGTTGGGGCCCTGTTTGAAAAATGGATACGAACATTTCAATATATAGCAATGAATGAACCCTCTAGATTTTCCTTCCACCAACCTGCCCCACCACTAAATCAATAGCACCCACATTTAATATTTAGGTTCCTCCCCTGCAACTAGCCCAAACATAAAATATTATTCACATGTAATAAATAGCCCTTTATCTCTCCAAATTCAGCCCACGTTCAATTAACAGCCCCGCAAACCACCCCAGCATTAAATTAATAGCAAGAAATGATGTTTACGCAGCAATATATTCGATTAGTATTTCGTTATGTGGTCCATGTTTCTTAAATGGTAAAATATTACTTGTTCCACTGAATAATTACGCTAAAGACCTCGTTGCGAGTTGCCGGCTTCTTGTCTTCAACTGATTTATGCTTTTATTGGATATCATGTTCTGAGAACAGGATTCCTTATTTACATGCTACTGGATCACCGCCAGTGTTTGGGAGATATTTTGGACAAGTACTGTTTTACCATTTAAGAAACATGGACATAATGAAATGACTTACTAATCGGATATATTGCTGCTTAAACATAATTTCTTTTGCTTTGGAAGGGCATTATTCTAACATTGTTTGATTTATGTTGTACTATTGTTTTAACTACATAGAATTTGTTGTGTTATTAATACTTCTCACTTCTTGTTGATATCATATCATATTGCTGACTCATTTGTGACAAACAAATTGCTACAAACACACATCTTTCTCATCTACTGCAGTCACTGAAACACCCAACGCTCTTAGGGGGCAATGTAGTAACAGCCAATTTTACAACCATCATCGCTGTTTTAGCGCTGGAGTGCTTCCTTGTCACTGTTGACTTATTCTTACAAGGTTTGAGATCACCTTGTGTTTTTCCAGCTAGTTTAGCAAGACACCGACAACTATTTTTTATCAAACTTGTGCACATTTCATCCTGTGTCATTAATTGCAATGCTCACACATTGCCAGCATCCTCACTTCAAATCACACCCCGATTGTCATTGGCATAAATAGGTCACCACCAGTTAATACCAACCATCTCTAGCATTATATCTATGCCAACCACATGAATTTCAATCCTAAATAAACAACAAACGGGAACACATATTGATCTATCTAGTAAAAACAAGGATCGCAAAGAAAATACATAACACATTATTACAATCTTATGATCACGGGAGGAGAGGGGGTGAATTACAAGTGCAAAGGGGGCAGGGCGACTTGAATCACTTCATTTTGGCTCTAATCCCTGGGGCAAAATGAAACAATCATGTTATTTTGTTGCAGTGGGGCCAAAATAACTCAGTTTGCGGCAAATTAAGTAATGGAGGGGCTCCTATTGCGTCCACTCGACTATGAAGTGGACAAGATGTGGGAAAACTGTCTGTTTTCCCGTGAGACCTACCTGGAATTTGAGAGTCTCCCGGATATTCCTGCACAGAGTACTTATCCCACAGAGCATAGGCAAACCAAGGAGGGGGGGTTACCTAGTGTCTGGAAACCCCCCTCCAAGCCTGGGGCACTATATAATTGAGGTGGCTGGACCCTGCCCCCACTTCACACGGCTCTGCTTGAAAAGGCACCTAACAGTAGTGCAGGCAGCATTGCCCGTGTATATTATGGGGATAGGAAGAGTTGGAGAGCAGCCAAGCACTGTCTAAAATTATAGCCACACCCCCATGCATGCTGGTCACGCCCACTGGCAGCGTGGTGTGGAAACCCCCTGCTACAAATCCTGCGTTTGCCCCTGGAGAGGTCACCTTGTACATCAATTACAAAAAAATTATTCTGGAGAACTTCCTATTCTTTCAGACACATCTCACAATAGATTATAAGATGAATACATTTTATCAGTGGAGGAAGAAATCTGGAAAACAACAAAACATTGGTACTGAAATACACTGCTCAATCACAAATATCAGCACAATTTAACTCCTACCATAAACACAGATATACCCACAAAACACACTCTTCAACAAACTCTACTCAAAGAGGTTGTCCTACCAAAATTAACCCCTCAACAAGATGAGAAGCTAAACGCTTACAATCAACAGTCTTCATTCAAATAAATCTAATAATTGCATTTATTTATTATTACATTATCAACCCAGCTTTCCATTATTAACTTTCCTTTTGTTTAAACGAGGCTGTCACAATTTAAACCCAATAAAAATCCCACATTTATATCTTATTGTCCCATCACACTACTTGCAGAAATAATGGCAAATGGATTACAAGAAATGATACCAAATTAGCTAGCTCCACACTCTCCAATTATTATTGGTTTACAGGGAGAACACATCTCTATGATTAGGGGGACAAGGCTGTCCTCTCCTACCATTATTATTTAGTTTAGCATTACACCCACAACTCAGAATTCTACAATCACGGCAGTTATTCAATGGTGTATCTGTAGTGAAAATCTACCATCATCATCATCATAATTTATTTATATAGCGCCACTAATTCCGCAGCGCTGTACAGAGAACTCATTCACATCAGTCCCTGCCCCATTGGAGTTTACAGTCTAAATTCCCTATTATAGACACACACTCACACACAGACAGACAGACAGACAGAGAGGGAGAGACTAGGGTCAATTTTGATAGCAGCCAATTAACCTACCAGTATGTTTTCAGAGTGTGGGAGGAAACCGGAGCACCCGGAGGAAACCCATGCAAACACGGGAGAACATGCAAACTCCTCACAGATAAGGCCATGGTCAGGAATTAAACTCATGACCCCAGTGCCGTGAGGCAAAAGTGCTAACCACTGAGCCACCGTGCTGCCCATACCACTAACAGCTTATTCTTACTTATTTTGCATTCCTGGCAGAATCTACAACCAATTTTAGAAAAATGTAACTAATTTTTCAAAATATCAGGATTTACAATAATCATAGATAATCTATAGCCATTATCATGTACAAAAACACCCAGCCTGATTAGAGTAAGCAAACCAAAATATAATCTATAACATGTGGGAATTCAATTGCCTAATAATATTCAATGATTTCTACAGATTCAATCTGAATAAAATAATTAAGGATGCACTAGAAACACTGTAACTATGGCAACACCTCCAAATTGCAAATCTAGGTCGTGTCAACCTTGTCAAATTGATAACACTTTCAAAAAATCTTTTCCCTCTCCAGGTATTGCCAATTATCTTATCAAAAGAAAGAAACAAAACACAAATCACAAATGAATTCAGAAAATTTATAGGACACAGTAAAAAGGCCTAGAACCAGCCTTATTATATGACAAAAATCTAAAACTCAGTGAGGTTTTAACTTTCCTGACATTGAACTATATAAGCAAGCAACCTTTGTCCTCTATTTGAGGGACTGCATTCACAATCAGGACACATATGCAAATATCTCTGTAAAACAACAGTTAGTTCTCAACATGAATTTAATGTATTTTTAACACCATCACAACTAGAAAATCCCTATTGCGATATCCAAAAAAACATTTTTTTTTAAATGATCAATCTGGTTAGTTTGGCAAAATTTAAGGAATTGGTGGAATCTAATCAGTCACCGCTGATTCTTTTCAACTCTTGTGGCGGAAACAAAGAGCTTAATTTCAGAGATGCACCACGTCCTTTCAAACGGGCAAAAGGAGCACAAACAAAACGCTAACCGTTATCCTTTTAAATACGCAATTTGAAATTCTAGCAATAATACTATCAAGTCCTGCGCTGGTGCAGTCCTTGAATTGTCGTGAATGAATGTCTCTCAGTACACAGGGATCATACTTCTACTCCTACATGGCATGGATATTCCGCTGCTGCATTGTTTTTCATGCCAATGCCCAGGAGGAATCTGGAGCTCGAACTGCCTCCTGCAGCACAGCCTCTTTGTAGTAAGTCATAGGCTCAGTTAACAACCAGTTGCATCCTTTTCATTTTTGTGTAAATCAACATTTGGAAATGGCCTAATGATCTGCTGCTGATAATAAGTTGGAGGCAGCTGTGGCTTCTTACTGCAGGTTCAGGCCTATATAAGCAGCTTCCTGTGAACCACGCCAGGCCAGGTTATTGAGCTTTGTCTCTGTGAACCAGCATTCTGAATCCTGTACCCTAATGACTGCTTTCCCATGGTTTGACTCCTGATTTTCAGACGACTACCTCTCTGGCTGCTGACCCCTTGTTTTCGGACAGCTACCTTCTCTGACTCAGACTCCTAATCCTTGGCTCTTAAACGACTACATCTCCATATCTGGACTCCTGAGTATACCCAAACTTTGTTAAAGTTGAGTCCCCAGGCTCATCCTCTGTACATCTTTTTCACTATAAACTTTTCCTGCCATTGGAATCCACAAAACCAGTAAACACTATAAAATTTCACAAACCCTGATGAATATGCCTCCTGACAGGTATATCTGCAGATATTAATTAACACACCCCTACTGTGCTTGGCCTACTCTTAACCATCCGTTCCTCCCCCGTTCTACCTCTCTTAGTGTAAAGAGTAGTGGAAGTGGAAGATATGACCTAATATACATAATACACATCTTTGGAAATTTATGGAAATGCATATTTTACACAAAACAAACAGACCTACAAATGTATACACTGGATACCTAATTTTATCACTATTATTATTATCGTTGCTGTTGTTGATTTGTAAGGCGCCACATTGCGCTACCGCACTGGACAGTGGGGAAAGCATAAAACAGGGACATATAAAATAAACAATATAAATGCAGACATAAAAACACAGGAGAGAGAGGGCCCTGCTCAGTGAGTGTGGCTCAGAGTGGAGGTTGAGTGATCAAGTGTGGAAGGGAACACAGGAGAAGTCTTGTGAGCAGGAGGGAGAGGTGGTTTTTAGAGAGGAGGGGAAGCGCAGATCAAAGATAGATCTAATAAGTCTTGAAGGAGAGCATTTTGAGATGTGGTTTCAGATATATGAAGAGATGGTGTTGAGGGTTTATTAGGTGAGGGCGAGTGTATTTAATTTGATCCTGCAGGATATGGGGTGCCAGTGTAGGGATTTAAAGAGTGGTGCAGCAGCGAGATGGGAAGCTTAGCCTTGCTGCAAAAATTTGGACAGATTGAAGTGGGCAGCACAGTGGCTCAGCAGTTAGCACTTCTGCCTCACAGCACTGGGGTCATGAATTCGATTCCTGACCATGGCCTTATCTGTGTGGAGTTTGTATGTTCTCCCCATGTTTGCGTGGGTTTCCTCCGGGTGCTCCGGTTTCTTCTCACATCCCAAAAGCATACTGGTAGGTTAATTGGCTGCTATCAAATTAACCCTAGTCTCTGTGTGTATGCTAGGGAATTTAGATTGCAAGCTCCTATGGGGCAGGGACTGATGTGAGTGAGTTCTCTTACAGCGCTGCAGAATTAGTAGCGCTATATAAAATAGCTGTTGATGATGATGATGATGATGATTGAAGTGGGGACAGATGAGTGAGGAGACTGCAGTCATCGAAGAGGGAGATGATAAGAGAATAGATAAAATATTTCTTTAGATCTCAGGTAACAAAAGAGCGTAAACTAGCAATACTTCTAAGTGGAGGTGACAGGACTGGAAGAGAGACTGGATGTGAAGAGTAAAGCAGAGGACAGGCTAAAGGGTGACACCCTAGACAGCTGGCTTGGAAGACTAAGAAAATTGTGGTTTTGTTGATGGTGAGGGAGATGTGAGAGGAGATGATGACTCTCGGAGAAGGGAAGATGGGAAACTCTCTTTGGACATGTTGTAGCATTAGGACATCCATGTGGAAACAGCAGGAGTTGGTCACACTGTAAATACGAGTTGTCACTACAAAAGGTATACATTGTTTCTGGTAAATAAATGACAACAGGCCGAACAAACCACTCCCAGGTGACCGGATCCAGGATCCACCTATTCCCCTATACCGGGTTCTGCAGATTGTCAGGATGATTAGTAAACTGAAAATCTGCAAATGAAGAACTACAGAGTTTCTATATGGTGAAAACTTAATACGTTCAGAATGCACACATACAAAAACATCACCCTGTTTATATAACATCAAACTAAAGTAAATGCCTTCAGGCTGTGGTATCAGAATACCCAAGTAAATGCTATTGTTTATTAAGTTGTTGTGTATCTCTGATCCCTCTTTGCATTGCATTGAAAAAGCATGTTGCAATAATTAACTCTACTCTGGCTATTACTAACCCTGGGACTATTGCCGTTTATTAGTCCTCTGTGTAAGTAGATTTATTTTCTTTCAGGCACTTAATATATATTGTGATAAACTTGTACACCACATAAACTTATACTGTAGTTTCTTTGTTACACAATACCAACTTTACTAAATCTACTTATAGATTATTTTGTTACTTACATTTTTACAGATCTATGGATCAAAGGAAGGCTACCCATGGCTCTCTAGCTATTTGTCCAGGTTGCCTATCCATACCTCACAACTTTCTGAGATGGTAATGAGGGATAAAACGTCCTTGTGTTACCTTTAAGTAAAGAAGAGTTTAGAGTGAAGCTGAACTTTACATATGTAATAGTCGAACATTGAGAGTGTAGGTCTATACTTGTGTGAGATCTTGTATCAGAGTACCGCCTAGTCCTATTGAGAGACAATATCGTGAGTAGATATTATTTTCATCTAGAAACTGTCCTTTATTAATCTGTAAAGTCCAGTTGAGAGAAATTCCTCTGTAGAGACAGAGCTTGGTTAAGACTACTTGAGACCCAAGGCAAGATACTAGTTTGGGCCCCTTG
>JAVHZZ010000005.1:20907672-21200172 GCA_036250195.1 Mixophyes australis | reverse complement strand
CTGTTAGCTGCACGCAGCTCTCCCTTTTCAATAAGAGCCGTGTGAAGCGCGGGCAGGGTCCAGCCACCTCAGTTATACAGTGCCCCAGGCTTGAAGGGGGGTTTCCAGGCACTGGGAACCCCCCCCCCCCCCCCCCCCCCCCCAATCAGTTTGCCTATGTAGTGGAGCGCGGTTTAGAACCCAATCACCTATTTGTTTCATGACTAAAATAGGCCGTTTTACCAAAACCACTTAAAATCCTTTCAGAACTTCATGAAGAATTGAATATCCCGAGGTTCAATGTAGGCATCCACTTGAGACTCAATTTGAAAATAGCCTTGAAATGTAGTTTCTCCTTTGAAAAAATCGCTTCAAGGAGTGGGAACACACAAAACAATATCTGCAATATATGCTATCTTGCCGGAAGATTATAATTCAGATTGCCTTATTCTGGTTAAAATGAAACGGGAGAAAGACTTACGGGTATATTTACTAAACTGCGGGTTTGAAACAGTGAAGATGTTGCCTATAGCAACCAATCAGATTCTAGTTATCAATTTGTAGAATGTACTAAATAAATGATAACTAGAATCTGATTGGTTGCTACAGGCAACATCTCCACTTTTTCAAATCAGCAGTTTAGTAAATATACCCCATAGGGTCTATTTTCAGATGATGAATGGTCCTATATTTTAGAATTCTCTCGTAATTCTTTATCTACTAAATTTAGCTATATATTTTGCAAAGGGGTTACTTAACTTCCGTGACAAGACTAATGAAATTTGGAGGTTGCAATAGTTGAAATAAGTGTGGTCAAGGAGTCGGTTCCTTCTGTCATCTACTTTGGGTATACCCAAAAGTGAATACAATTTGGCAAGATTTGATTTATACTATTATAAAGACGGGTGTTTCTGGTCTTTCCCAGTGTGCTAGTATTGCTATATTTGGACTGTCTTTAAAGACAATCGTAGATTAATAGACTTTTCCATATGTGATTAACATACTCTGTTTAGCTAAAGTATGTTTTACAAGTTCATGGTTGGTTAAGGAAGGCCATTGTTTTAATAAATCATGATTGAGCTTCTTGATGAAACCAAATCTCACGAAGGTCATGTATACCTCTCTAGAGACTGGATATCTATGAACAATCAAATTGGGTCATGATGGATACATTCAAGCTACTCTATTAGAACTGATGTTGCTGTTTCTAAGCAGGTTCTCTGGGTACCTCAGACATTTAAACATTTACTTTGTTATTATAAATGTTTTCCTTATTTTGTAACATACATATATATTTATTCAGACTTTCATTATTTGAGACTGCTATGTTATCTTTATATATGCTGTACTTATTTACTGAATTTACATATTTATTTAATTCTGGCAGTCTATTTTAGCAAAATATTTAGTATTCTCTTTCAATTTTTCTAATTGTAATTACATTCTTTTCTTTGTATAAAAATCTCAATAAATACACTTGGTTATAAAAAATAATAATAAAATGTTGCATAGTAAACAACCAGCTCTCCACAGCAGCCACTGTGGAACTATAAGTTAAGCTAAAATCTAGCTGGGCATGCTGGTATTTGTAGTTCACTTATGGAAAAAAACATAAATTGCCTAAACCTTACAGCTGTACTATTTTGCTAAAGACAGAATGTCTATGAAGACAAAAAAATTAATGCAAACTTTATATTGGAATAAATGACGTTTGATGTGGTTACTATGCTAAAACTAATGTACAAACAAGATCGCCATCTACAGCTTTCCGACGGAATTACAGTCTATTATGTATTATGTGATACCCACAACAAATATGGAGTCAGATCCTCTTCCGACGTGTGAGCAACATTCCGTACAGTAGTCAGGTGATACTGTGCGCTAAGGATCCTGGGTACAGTGTGCATAAAGGTCCAAATTTGAGATTACAAAATCGCGTTTCTGGTAAGATACTGTCTGCTGTCATTATTATTATTATTATACAGTTCGTTTATTGCTACAAAGTGTAACATGTATGCTTATTGCTGAGCAGTTACACCCTGCTATGTATCATGTTATTCTTTTTTGGGATGTGGTGGGTATATGTGTTTAGTTTGTGGGTTGTATAACTTGACCCTAGCTTTGACATTAGTAAAGATAATAAGATTTGGTCTATTTCTTATTATCCTCATGTGCATTATAATGTGTTGCTTACACTAGCAAAGGACATTTTTGTATGTAAATCATTTGTAGTCTACTGCACAGGTGATAATGCAATTTATTTCCATATAGATATCAATGATATCATATATATTTTGTACATACTTACTTAATATATGGAGAAATAACTTATTTACTCTTAAAGTGGCTTTTAAATGGCATATAATAATTCTGCACATTGTATTATTATGACTTTATTGTTAACGCTGCAGTGGGACGTCAGGCTAACACTGAACTATGTGTTTTACTTCCATAGTTCATATTATCATCATCATCATTTATTTATTTATATATATAGCGCCACTAATTCCGCAGCGCTGTACAGAGAACTCATTCACATCAGTCCCTGCCCCATTGGAGCTTACAATCTAAATTCCCTGACATACACACACACACACACACACACACACACACACACACACACACACACACACACACACACACACACACACACACACAGACACAGAGGAAGAGACTAGGGTCAATTTTGAAAGCAGCCAATTAACCTACCAGTATGTTTTTGGAGTGTGGGAGGAAACCGGAGCACCCGGAGGAAACCCACGCAAACACAGGGAGAACATACAAACTCCACACAGATAAGGCCATGGTCGGGAATCGAACGCTTGACCCCAGTGCTGTGAGGCAGAAGTGCTAACCACTAGGCCACTGTGTTAAAGAAACGTCAATAAACTGCACTCTTACTAAACTTTACTATATTCACTTTATTTATTTCAGCATAACACACACTAGTAAGGTACAGAGCTCATTATTAAAGTGACAGAATTGATTGATCCTAAACACATAATTTCAACAATATCATAAAATGTAAAAGTTCAGTTAATGTCGCGTCCAGTCAACGCCAAAAGATTACTACAGAAGTTATGTACCCGACATCTCTATTTCTGCTGACAACACAACAAAACCCTGCCCCTCAAGCTCGCTGCCCAGGAGTCATTCTTGACTCCAAACCATCCGTTGTCTCCCACATCATCATCATCATTTATAAGTGCCACAAAACTCTGCAGTACTGTGCAATCAGTAAAACAGATCTTACATAACCAAATCATACATAGGACAATAACGAGGACATACCAGATTGACAGTGGTTAGAGAGGACCCTGCTCATGAGAACTTACATTCTATTCCAGTGGGCAACAGGTGGCCCAGCGAGACTTCACCAGGGGCTCTCAGGTCTGTTCTTCGCTCTGACCTATTCTCTGCTTTCTTGTAAAGCATAAGACTGATTGGGAGCCGCCATCTTGTGCATCACGTGACCTCCGTTATGCACTGGAGAGTTGTCAGGCAGTACATCCAATCAGAAGAGGGGGAGACAGT
Organism: Mixophyes australis; assembly: GCA_036250195.1. Taxonomy (NCBI): domain Eukaryota; kingdom Metazoa; phylum Chordata; class Amphibia; order Anura; family Limnodynastidae; genus Mixophyes; species Mixophyes australis. The sequence goes on along the minus strand of JAVHZZ010000005.1, from coordinate 21,196,659 downwards.
ACAGTGTATTCTGCACCATGTGCTCTCCCTTCTTCTACTACAGGCTCCGGGCTAAGTATTTTTACTGAAGGTTACTAGATTAGCTAATGAGTGGGCACTTATCATCATCAGCTATTTATATAGCACTACTAATTCCGCAGCGCTGTACAGAGAACTCACTCACATCAGTCCCTGCCCTATTGGAGCTTACAGTCTAAATTCCCTAACACACACACACACACACACACACACACAGAGACTAGGGTCAATTTGATAGCAGCCAATTAACCTACTAATATGTTTTTCACATATGGTTACATTTGAGTGGCATTTTGGCAGGTAGGGCTGAGTGGCATGTGAGGATGTCTGAGTTGCAGTGAGGGGCATGTGCAGAGGTCTGATAGGCATGTGGGAGTGGGTAGTGGTCGTATGTGGTGTGAAGGGCATGTGGAAAAATGACGGAGTACATGTGGTATCTCAGGGCATGTGGTGGGCATTATATGGCATGTGTGGTTTGAGTTCTTCTGGGGTCCAAGCGGCGTGTGTTTGAATTTTGGAGCAAGTGAGGGACATGTGGGGTATTTTGAGATGAGTGATGTGAGGGTGCTGAGGCGGTTTTGCAGTACTTGAAATGCGGAGTGACATGCAGCCCTAAAAATATATCAGGTTGCCCATTATTACTGACGCAGAGGGTTACTTTATTATTTTGTCACTGATCCCCATTGAGCATTACACCATAACCATAATCTGACCATTCAATAGGATTATAATAAATGTTTTCAATAAATGTAAGTATCTACAGCACAAGGTACTGAGAATAACATCCAGGATACAGAACAATAAATATACTATTGCAGTTGTCCGCGAATACAGAATTAGAACAAATTCCGACTATTCAGAGCGCCCCTCCAGGAGATGCAGAGAGGAGCTCCGTGAAATCAAGGGGGCTGGGGGGGGGTTGTGTCATACCACCCCACCCACCGCAATGTGATTATACGGATTGTACCATCACACCATGGTGGTTGTAGCACACTGGCGTTAGTCGGGTCATCACAATGGGCTTCGCCTGCTGCTTCTCCTCCTTACTAAGGTTAAAGAGTGATGCATGAAATCCAACATGATTTTAGATAATGCTAAAATTAAACCCTTTCATTGACAATTAGAATGGTATGATCCGATTGTGAGATTTCCTGTGTTCTCTCCCCCTCGTTACCTGCCAGATAATTAAATCGATTCCACTTGAATTAATTCATTGCATTGTTAAAGTTGCACACTGAAATTTAAAGCTGATATTTGTGTGCTACATGAAAAAACAGCCAGTATTTAACTTATTTGCAAAATTTGCACCCCTGGCATTTTAACATGGTTTTGTCCAGGAGACTTAAGTAAGAAATTTCTTCCCTAAGTTCCTTAATAAATCAGACCCACTCTCATTAGTGTCCTCTGATGCTTTCCACCTGCGTTAGGCTCCTCAATAATCTACAGCGTGTTAAAGGAACTGGTCTATGATTGGAAATACGCACTTTAGAGTCAAGATATAGAGTGACAACTAATGTGACAGAGTAGAGAAACCTGTCTCAGACTGAGGAAACCTTCAGAAACTGTCACAATGTGGTAGTGGTTTTATTCAGTCAGTCGTTCCCATACTTGTTCATATAACCGTTTCTCGGTGTTGAAAATGGTGTCTCTCCATTTGTAGCAAAAAGTATAAACCAAATATAATAATCTGCACTAGCAGAGTTGTATCTAATTTATTACATGTTCTTAAAGTAGAAATGTGAATTAGATTTGTAAAGAAAATAAGTATAGCTTATATTTAATTTAACAGGAGGGAGAATGTTTTTATGGCTCTGGCCTTATCTGTGTGGAGTTTGTATGTTCTCCCCGTGTTTGCGTGGGTTTCCTCCGGGTGCTCCGGTTTCCTCCCACACTCCAAAAACATACTGGTAGGTTAATTGGCTGCTATTAAATTGCCCTTAGTGTCTCTGTGTGTGTGTGTATGTTAGTGTATATTAGGGAATTTAGACTGTAAGCTCTATTGGAGCAGGGACTGATGTGAGTGAGTTCTCTGTACAGCGCTGCGAAATTAGTGGCGCTATATAAATAGTTGCTGCTGCTGATGATGATGACGGCTTCAAATTTTCTGGACATTTTATGTCACTAGCTCTTGTCCGGTGAAGTATTTGTATAGTATAATTGTACATTAAACTATATTATAATTTGCTGCTTTCATTTGTTATAAAAAGTTTTTTTACCTTTGGCTGTAAAATCGCTTCTATACAATCTCCAACTCCGTCTTCCCACCTGTCATTCCTCTGATGAGCTCTATCTCTAGCACATACCAACCAGCAGCATCGTAATCAGTGACACCACCGGCGTTCACAATAAATCCCTACAGAGCTGTCTACATACAGTGCTAAAACAATACACTAGATAGATAACACTTAAAATATACCACAATTTAATAATAGTTCTGATTTATTATGTGATAGCACTCAGTATCTAGTTATAGTGCCCCTTTGTTTGTCATTCGTAAGTGTTACAATGTCCCCCCCCAAATGCATTCACTTGTTTATGTGCAAACTGCACATCTGGTTTTCTCATATCCCCTAATATGAGACACTAAGGGGTAAATGTATCAAGCTATGAGTTTGCGGTTGGTTTGAAAAGTGGAGATGTTGCCTATAGCAACCAATCACATTCTAGCTGTCATTTTGTAGATTGTACTAAATAAATGATACCTAGTATCTGATTGGTTGCTATAGGCAACATCTATACTTTTGAAACCGGACGCAAACTCGCAGCTTGATAAATTGTTCCCTAACTCTCTAAAATACTCTTTCCCCTGTCTCTTGTGTTTGCATTGTTCTGGCCCCATTTGTAGGCCCTTTCTAATGAATAATAATTTTATCTCTTAACCATTTTTCACTTTTAGATTTCAAATTGTCCTTCTTGCCCATAGCCACATACTGTATTTCCTCATCTTCTCTCACAGATGTCTCTTGGTTGATAAACACTCTCAGCTTGTTTTTCTCTTTGCTCTGTTGTTTGGAGCCCCCAGATAAAACTCATTCAAACACGAGGAGCAGATACAAACTCCACACAGATAATACCCCTGGTTGTAATCAAACCCAGGGCCTTAGCACTACAAGGAAGCAATACCCTGTCACACTGGAACCAAGTGTTATAGGGCTGATCCTGAGCTTGGACCAGGGAAGTGCACAGGACAGGCTGGAATACCACTAGGTATAGTCCATAGATACAAAGGCTAGAAATGATAAAAATCACAATATATTTCATACTGTACTTTCAACTAGATTGTCATGTATAACATAACTTGCATGTATATATATATATATATTGAGATATATAACTTTTCTGAATATTTCTGAATAGTATATACAGTGCATCCGGAAATTTTGTTACGTTGCAACCTTATTCCAAAATGGAATAAATTCCTTTTTTCCCCTCAAAATTCTACACACAATACCCCATAATGACAACATGAAAAAGTTTTTTGGAGATTGTTGCAAATTTATTAAAAATAAAAAACTAGGAAATCACATGAACATAAGTATTCACAGCCTTTGCCATGAAGCTCAGGTGCATCCTGTTCCACTGATCATCCTTGAGATGTTCCTACAGCTTAATTGGAGTCCACCTGTGGTAAATTCAGTTGATTGGACATGATTTGCAAAGGCACACACCTGTCAATATAAGGTCCCACACTTGACAGTGCATGTCAGAGCACAAACCAAACATGAAGTCAAAGGAATTGTCTGTAGACAATTGTCTCGAGGCACAAATCTGGGGAACGGTACAGATAAATATCTGTTTCTTTGAAGGTCCCAATGAGCACAGTGGCCTCCTCCATCATCCGTAAATGGAAGAAGTTCGGAACCACCAGGACTCTTCCTAGAGCTGGCTGGCCGTCTAAGCTGAGCGATTGGGGGAGAAGGGCCCTAGTCAGGGAGGTGACCAAGAACCCGATGGTCACTCTGACAGAGCTACAAAATTGCTCTGTGGAGAGAGGAGAACCTACCAGAAGGACAACCATCTCTGCAGCAATCCACCAATCAGGCCTGTATATGGTAGAGTTGCCAGACGGAAGCCACTCCTTAGTAAAAAGCACATGCAGGCCATCTGAAGTTTGCCAAAAAGAACCTGAAGGACTCTCAGACCATGAGAAACAAAATCTCTGGTCTGATGAGACAAAGATTAAACTCTTTGGCGTGAATGCCGGGCGTCATGTTTGGAGGAAACCAGTCACCGCTCATCACCAGGCCAATACCATCCCTACAGTGAAGCATGGTGGTGGCAGCATCATGCTGTGGGGATGTTTTTCAGCGGCAGGAACTGGGAGACTAGTCAGGATAGAGGGAAAGATGAATGATGCAATGTACAGAAATCCTGGATGAAAACCTGCTCCAGAGCGCTCTACCTCAGACTGGGGCGACGGTTCATCTTTCAGCAGGACAACGACCCTAAGCACACAGCCAAGATATCAAAGGAGTGGCTTCAGGACAACTCTGTGAAGGTTCTTGAGTGGCCCAGCCAGAGCCCAGACTTGAATCCGATTGAACATCTCTGGAGAGATCTGAAAATGGCTGTGTACCAACGCTTCCCAGCCAACCTGATGGAGCTTGAGAGGTGCTGCAAAGAGGAATGGGCGAAACTGCCCAAAGATAGGTGTTCCAAGCCTATGGCATCATATTCAAAAAGACTTGAGGCTGTAATTGCTGCATCAACAAAGTATTGAGCAAAGGCTGTGAATACTTATGTACATGTGATTTCTTAGTTTTTTATTTTTAATAAATTTGCAAAAATCTCCCAAAAACTTTTTCATGTTGTCATTATGGGGTAATGTGTGTAGAATTTTGAGGGAAAAAAGTAATTTATTCCATTTTGGAATAAGGCTGTAACATAACAAAATGTGGAAAAAGTGAAGCGCTGTGAACACTTTCTGGATGCGCTGTATGTATATGGTTTAAAGTAATGCTAACTCAATGTGAATGACCTTTTACAATCAATACTCTTAGAATGAACACTAGGGGACCCTGTTATAATCAACACTAGGGGACCTCTTACAATGAACACTAGGGGACCTCTTATAATCAATACTAGGGGACCCTGTTATAATCAATACTAGGGGACCTCTTACAATGAACACTAGGGGACCTCTTATAATCAACACTAGGTGGGCTCTTATAATCAATACTAGGGGACCCTGTTATAATGAACACTAGGGGACCTCTTACAATGAACACTAGGGGACCTCTTATAATCAACACTAGGTGGCCTCTTATAATGAACACTAGGGGACCTCTTACAATGAACACTAGGGGACCTCTTACAATGAACACTAGGGGGCACACTATGCCGTATATAAAGTAACAGTTTAAATACAGCTCTCTTTATCCTCTCTCCGCAGCTCTTTGGTGGAAATGTCATCCCACCTGTCTCAGGTGAGATCCCTCTACAAGAAGATCCTTCTCCTTCACCGGACATTACCGCTTCACCTGAGAGCCCTAGGAGACCAGTACGTGAAAGACGAGTTCAGGAGACACAAAACTGTGGCCCCCGCTGAAGCCAAACTCTTCATGAAGGAATGGGAGGTACAGGTGCATTCTCTGGGCTATATAATAGCTGTGGTACTAGTCACTGGACTTTCAGAGTGATCATTATTGTGTTTTGCAAAAAGGCTGCATTAGAGTTGTAATTCTCATCCACCGTTCTAATGTATTTCCTAATAGTTACCAGCGGGGGCACTGTTTTATTGCAGTCTATGAACCATACTTCATTTTATTGTGGTTGCGCAGCTAACATTCATATTGATAAATGAAACAAGCAGTGAAATAGTGTTCTCTGTGTACTCCAGGTATGAACATGGTTCACTGAGTTTGTTTTGTTTTGTTTTATAAAAAGGTGTTAAAAATTATATATATATCGACAATATTCCAAGTGCACTCAGCCGGTTAAAAGTGATGCAGATTATTGCTGAAGAGGAGTTTGAAGATCGTTACTTGAACTGAGGTTTAGATCAGACACAATTCAACCCTGTCCTTAATGGGAGGGTGGAGTTCACTTTAGGACACCTTCTGTAATTTAGGGGTAGCCTCCCCCCCACGTAGTCTTTCAGTGAGAGGCTGCTAATCCATTGTTATCTGTGTTCAGCTCATTGACCATCCACAGAGGAGAGCACCGATTCAAACTCTGTGAATTGAGCAGATGATTGGCTGCAGCTCCTGTCCAATCAGGTGTGTACAAGACACCCCCCCCATCCTAGCTACTTGAAACCTAGGACAGGTTCACTGCATCTACCGTGTTCTCTCTCTATCCTGTTAGACAAGATGGACTGGGATCCGACTGCAGATAATGGAAACATTTAGAGTTCGACGTACCTCGGGGTTTTACTGCGCAAGGTACGTGTTTCCGTAATGCGCATGTGCACAGTAAATGCATACGCCTCTATCCATATGTTGACTTTTGAGGAATGTTGACTTGCTTCTCCTCTCGCCTGGGGAGGCGGACTGGGGAGGGTGAGCCTGGGCAGAGTGCTATAAGGGCATGTTCCCACAAATGTGACTCAATTATACAAGACTGCATACACAGGCACGTCTATCACGTGACATGTGTCTGGCGGGTGCTGGGTGGTTAATACAACTAAATGCCGTGATGATGACTCCATGACTTATTTGTCATTTCCATTTGGTCTCCTGCAGAAGGGAACATTGTCTAGATTTTAAAAGAGGAAAACAGATATTTCATTTCCATTTTATTTAATTTGTGTTTGCATTTAACAATATTTCATATGTAAAGTGCAACTTTAGCATTTATTAATAACACTGTACAGACGCTATTCTCTCTTGTGTATATGACACTTTTTAACAATATTATATTCTGTACAAATAGGGTAATGCGACTTTTTAATGCATTGTCAAGTTGCATCTCTCTGTTTGCCCCATCGTGTGGTGTAAGTATTAGTTACACCAGGTGCAGCTGGAACTGTTTTTGAACTGGACACAGCTTGAGATTAACTGAACATATTCACGTAAGTGCGCAAGTTTTCCCTGCATATGTCCTGAGCGTGTATGCGTTCAACTCTAAATGAGCCCCTCTATTGGCGGCCTTCATGGGGACGGCCCCAGACCACAGGGGGGGGGGGAGGGAGCAGAAGTTTCAGTGCTGAGATCCTGACTGTTCCAATAGCCAGAAGGACACAGAGTTTCTGTTATAGAGGTGACTCTACCTTCTTAGCGCGTCTCCCGAAATAGTTCTGTACAAAGTGTTTTCCTAATCCTTTCCCTGGACCAGGCAGGTGCTGCTTGTGGAAGACTTGCCATGGGGTCTGGTGACAACACGTGAGGCAACGTGAGAAAATCCCAGCAGTGAGCGGAAGACGTTACACCTTACACAACAAATGACAGATGGTCTGTACCTGTGGGCCTCTTACTTTAATCCCCAGTATGTATGGTGATCAGCTGCCACACATCGGGGCCTTAGACACACTTACCATGTCCGCCGCTGTCATATCACGGCTGTCCGGGTCTCTCCTGGTCTCCTGCGGGAGTCTTGAGCACCGCTTCTTGATTTGTAAACATTCACCAACTGTTTGTTCTGCTGCATGGGCGTGGCCATCTTGGATTTAGTCAGGTGACCTTCCAGCCCAACCAGATTTCAGCAGCTGTGATCACATGATCTGTGCATATGTATTAAGAGCCCAGTATTTAAACCTGCTCCTGAGATCTACTCGTTGTCAGAACAACACATGTTCTCTCCAGAGGATAGTTCTTGGCTCCAGGCTCCAGTTGTTTTCAGCACTGTTCCTGAATATCCTGCATCACCAAGTGATCATCTTTCTGCTAATACCCTGCATTTCCAAACTGCTCATCCTTCTGCAGGAATTCTGCATTCATCAAGACTGCTTACCTCAACAAGAACTTTGCATTATCTCGGGCTTACTCTGCAGTGCCTGGGGTTTTGCCAATATCGCCGGTTCTGTAGCTGGGACTGGTTCTGAGTCTCTAGGGCTCCTTTCCAGTTCTGTGTCTTTGTGTGTGGTTTCCAGGTCTGTGGCTGCCTCACAGTCCTGAGTTCTCCGTTCCTAGTCACATTCCTGAGGTCTCCATTCCTAGTCACAGTCCTGAGTGCTCCGTTCCTAGTCACAGTCCTGAGTTCTCCATTCCTAGTCACAGTTCTGAGTTCTCCATTCCTAGTCACAGTTCTGAGTTCTCCATTCCTAGTCACATTCCTGAAGTCTCCATTCCTAGTCACAGTTCTGAGTTCTCCGTTCCTAGTCACAGTCCTGAGTTCTCCGTTCCTAGTCACAGTCCTGAGTTCTCCGTTCCTAGTCACAGTCCTGAGTTCTCCATTCCTAGTCACAGTCCTGAGTTCTCCATTCCTAGTCACAGTCTTGAGTTCTCCATTCCTAGTCACAGTCCTGAGTTCTCCATTCCTAGTTACAGTCCTGAGTTCTCCATTCCTAGTCACAGTCCTGAGTTCTCCATTCCTAGTCACAGTCCTGAGTTCTCCATTCCTAGTCACAGTCCTGAGTTCTCCATTCCTAGTCACAGTCCTGAGTTCTCCATTCCCAGTCACAGTCCTGAGTTCTCCATTCCTAGTCACAGTCCTGAGTTCTCCATTCCTAGTCACAGTCCTGAGTTCTCCATTCCCAGTCACAGTCCTGAGTTCTCCATTCCTAGTCACAGTCCTGAGTTCTCCATTCCTAGTCACAGTCCTGAGTTCTCCATTCCTAGTCACAGTCCTGAGTTCTCCATTCCTAGTCACAGTCCTGAGTTCTCCATTCCTAGTCACAGTCCTGAGTTCTCCATTCCTAGTCACAGTCCTGAGTTCTCCATTCCTAGTCACAGTCCTGAGATCTCCATTCCTAGTCACAGTCCTGAGTTCTCCATTCCTAGTCACAGTCCTGAGTTCTCCATTCCTAGTCACAGTTCTGAGTTCTCCATTCCTAGTCACAGTTCTGAGTTCTCCATTCCTAGTCACAGTTCTGAGTTCTCCATTCCTAGTCACAGTCCTGAGTTCTCCATTCCTAGTCACAGTTCTGAGTTCTCCATTCCTAGTCACAGTCCTGAGTTCTCCATTCCTAGTCACAGTTCTGAGTTCTCCATTCCTAGTCACAGTTCTGAGTTCTCCATTCCTAGTCACAGTTCTGAGTTCTCCATTCCTAGTCACAGTCCTGAGTTCTCCATTCCTAGTCACAGTCCTGGGTTCTCCATTCCTAGTCACAGTTCTGAGTTCTCCTTTCCTAGTCACAGTCCTGAGTTCTCCATTCCTAGTCACAGTTCTGAGTTCTCCATTCCTAGTCACAGTCCTGAGTTCTCCATTCCTAGTCACAGTCCTGAGTTCTCCATTCCTAGTCACAGTTCTGAGTTCTCCATTCCTAGTCACAGTCCTGAGTTCTCCATTCCTAGTCACAGTTCTGAGTTCCTGTCTCTAGTTTCAGCTCATTCTGTTCTGAGTTCCGTGTGTTACACATTCCGAATTCTTAATAGTGGGTTCCCGTTCCGTGTACCTGATTACAGGTGTCGGGATGAGTTCCCATGAACATTTCCTGAGTGTTACTACGGCAAATTCCAGTTCCGTACTCTGGCGCTAAGTCCTGTCCTAGACTTCTATCCTGCTAGTGCATCTCATCGGACTCCAGATGAGCAGAGGGTTTATCAAAGCTTCCAGTTTCTGTCACACTCCTGCTTCAGCAAGACCCAAGTGTCCTGGAATCTGATCGAGACGTACAGACGACTGTGTCATCAGCCAGGCACTATGGATCTTACAGTGGTATGAAAGGAAATTAAATTATTTCAGAATATCCAGAAACACATCACGGTTCATTTTGCGCATCTGCCCATCTATGTACAGACACTCTGTGCGGCCATTTTTTGGATTGTGATCCTGCCATTTGTCGTGTCCTGCATACTTGCACGTTAGCAGCCTTAATTAATTACAACTTTTCAGTGTTTCTCCTAAAATACTGCTCATTTCAGACTCATTGATATCTTATGGCTGCTCATAAACGGCGCATTCCTGGAACCCACCGTTGCCATCATCTTAGGCCATGCACAAATCTGTATAAATAGACGCCTTCATGCAGAAATGGGTGCATGACATCACAATATGGTATTTTAGCAGCTATGTTAATAAAGCTTCGCATACTTACTATGACTAGCGCTGGGGTCATGAGTTCAATTCCCATCCATGACCTTATCTGTGTGGAGTTTGTATGTTCTCCCCGTGTCTGCGTGGGTTTCCTCCGGGTGCTCCGGTTTCCTCCCACACTCCAAAAACATACTAAGAGGTTAATTGGCTGCTATCAAAAAAAAAAAAATTTACCCTAGTCTATCTCTCTCTCTGTCTGTGTGTGTGTGTACATTAGGGAATTTAGACTGTAAGCTCCAATGGAGCAGGGACTGATGTGAATGAGTTGCCTGTACAGCGCTGCGGAATCAGTGGCGCTATATAAAATAAATGATGATGATGATGATGATAAATATTTACATCATTGTGAAACACATAATCAACGAGAAGTGCAATAACCATGTTCTTCCACAAGGTGGCGGTGATGACATGGAAAATTCAGTAGTTAAGTAAAAAGTTTAGCTGGAAAACAGCTAATCAGTCGCTTCAGAGCGAATGTATGTAACTATTTATTATAGGGTTTCAGAGATGTTGAAGGCCTCAATAATTATACACATGGCTCTGAGACAATAATTGACCCTAGTCTGTGTGTCTGTCTCTCTGTCTGTGTATGTCTATGTTAGGGAATTTAGACTGTAAGCTCCAATGGGGCAGGGACTGATGTGAGTTAGTTCTCTGTACAGCGCTGCGGAATTAGTAGCGCTATATAAATAAATGGTGATGATGATGATGATCCTTCCTTGGCTGTCAGCTGAAGACATTACACGTTACATAGGATTATCTGAAAACAGACCCAGTTAGTGCTGAATGCTTTAGTGTGGCCAATAGTAGAGAAACAACGGAACCTGTCCTGGCTTCTCACAGTCTATCATGGTTAAAAGATTTTGATGAAATTAATGCATTTACCACAGCTTCTAACTGACCCGATTTAGGCCCCCCAGTTCTGATCCTGGAGGGATCTGCCCCACTCCCCTGACTGCCAAGACTGTTGGACGTTATGTCCGCTGCATATAATCCCCCCATACGATGGGGCTACGACCCCCCCTCCATGTGCTGTGATCATTCTCCGATTTGCACAGTGAAAATGTTGGGACGTATTGCTTATAACAGCATTACACTTTTGATTGACCCATACTGCACACTGTCAAGATAATTAGCTAATAATAATAATTTTGTCTACAAAAGGTTTTATAAAACCTCACTGTAAAATATATATGAACATTTAAGTTATTAACTGTATCCTTTAGGATAACATTCATATTTTTATTTGAACAACTTTCTATGTAGTTCCCGCTGCGTATAGTAATTTTATGACATCTCTCTGGAACCCTTTATCATCATTGCTCAAATCTGGATTTCTCCAGAATATTGGAGGACTCGGTGCAACAGTCCAGCTGCTGAGACAGGAGGTGCTTGGAAAAGGAGCAACTGATTGGATTCCTATTTTAATGCAATATTTAAGACGGACATTGTCTTGTCCTGTTCTGCTCCTAGAATAAACCTCTAGCTCAGGCCTCGCCAGCCTGTGTCTCTCCAGGTGTTGTGAAACTACAAGTCCCAGCATGCTTTGCTAGAGGACAGCCAGCTGATCGCTAGCAGGGCATGCTGTCACATGCAGTCACATTTCATTGTAGTGCTCTGTTAGCGCTGTCACTTTAACGCAAGCTTTGCCAGCATGGTAGTTTGTATGTTCTTTCCTTGTCGTGTGGGTTTCCTCCCACACTTCAAAGACATACTGGTAGTGTGCGTGTCTGTGTGTTAGGGGATTAAGACTAAGCTCCAATTGGGCAGGGACTGATGTAAATGAAAAATATTCTCTCTGTGCAACGCTGGTGGAGCTATATAAACAAGCAAAAGAAATAATATACGGCCTGAATCATTAAGGAACATGTACATGTCGTATTTTGCGTTAAAATCGTTCTCCGCATGCCCAGAACTGAACCATACGCCAGTGGACCCTTCCTACAGGCTACGATTTCAGGGGCTATGAAGAGAAGGGCATACCAAGCTTGAGTACATAGCAGCGTCTGATTCAAGCTTTGGGTATCTCTCAGGTACGTGTTTTTCTGTCGTCTCACTTGTACCAGCCACAGGTCGGGTGTAAGTGCTGATTACTAGTGATGACGGCTGTGTATACATGCTAGAACATGTGTTTGTAGTCAGGACCAACTGTAAAAATGTATTTTATGTACAGTAGACATATAATAACTCATAAATGTATTTTATGGGAAGGGTGAAAAAAAAAAACCTTTTTTTTATTTTTGTGTTAATGTTTTGACATTAATGACTATATTATTACCAGGTGAGATTAATTGATTTTTTTTTTCTTGTGCGTTCTTTTGGGACTTTATATTTCACATACGTATTGGACGTATTCTGCTGTGTCTGTTAGAGAAGAGTGGTCCTAGACCCGTACTCATCACCAGACGTATTTTTACATCCGCTCCTTGTTGAATACAGACGTGCGCATGCCCAATTTAAATGCATTTTTTTAAAAAAAACTCTATTTACTTTCAAGTCAGGTGGAAATAAAGTTACCATATTTAGACCACGCGTTTCTAGAAAAAGAAGATATCTGTGCTGAAAGCAGATGTCCAGTACACAATACAAAGACTGTTTGATGTCCTTATTCAATATAGAGCCTCATGTGATGATTAATGACCAATATACAACACATAATGTTATAGTAGTAAGATGCCCATAGTACTCAGACATAACAGCACTTCTTCACCGGTGAATCCAGTAGCAAAGCAAGGCAACATTTGGGGTTGTCCCCTTTGGTAAACTGGCTTACCGGAGGGGGGGGAGGGACCTCAATATAATGACTTGTTTCTGCTACTTGCACCCCAGCTCACCATCATCCTATCGTTACCCACGCAGTATATGTCAGTATGCTCATGTCACTATGATGAAATATTTTCTGTGGCAGTTAAGAGCTGTAATGCAATACGCTCTGAAATGCAGAGGCATGCTGGGACTTGTAGTTCCACGCCAGCTGCTGAACCACAGTTTCCCTAACGCCTGAGTTATATTAAAATAATCCATTCCTCCACAAGGTGGCGCCAGAACCTTATATTTAGTCCTATTACTCTGTGTTATCTGTGTTGCTGGTGTGTCTCCGTTTTATATTTATTATAAGGGGAATAAAAACATGATGGATTTCGTATTGGAATCCCATTCACTATTTAGCTACCTAATCAATACAGTATCAGCACCAAGTGTTTCTAATGGACGAGGAGTCTGCGTGATCTCAGTTATTCAGAAGCAATATAATCTGCTTATATTGGGTGTTTGACTTCATTTTGGAAAACTAATTTTTGAAACAAAAAACATTCCTTTTTTTTTAAACTTTAATTTATAATATTAAATTATAACCGTGTTCGGGATAGATACCCTCACGTTCAGCTATAATACTGTGTTCCTCATTTGTATCATTTGAATTAGCTTTTGGTTTGAGCGGGGGGTCTGGACACTGATCCATGGGGCATGTGCCGTGGGGTGTGATAATGTGATTTGCGTTAAAATGGCCCACTCCACCGCTGGGCGATGCCGTGATTAGCATCGTCGCGCAGTGGGGATGGGTCCATATTGTGTGATCATGGCCGCACTCCACTTCACAGGAAGATCGTGCATAATCCTGGAGAGTGGCTTACTCTTCCGAGACTCCAGGATAACACCCCGAAATTCTCTAATGATGGTGACTTGGCGTAAACCAGGCTCACGTGGTGTCGAGGCGGAGCTGACGGCATCTCGAGATGTATACGACTCTGCAGATCGGCGGGATTACGCTATTTTTGCTCGCCTTTTGGGATCAGCCCCATAGTTTCATAACAGTTTTGTTCTGTTTCCTGTTTTTGTTCACATCTTACGCGATTGCAGCTTTATAGGACTAAAATGCACATTAATATACCCCCCAAACATCCCATATCCCCTCCTTGTTCTGTAGTAACATATAGACCATCTTCAGTTAGTCAGCCGATAAGACTGAAATGCCTACCTCCCCCCATCAGCTTTAATCTGGTAGGGGGTTAAATGGTGGGTTGCTCACGTTCACACTGCTGAAGTTCTCTGATGGAATCCTGAAGTATTATAACACTAAAGCACTTGGCTGTCTTTAGAACTCTGCATAAGAGCAGCGAGTGTTTCAGTTTGGTCACCAGAGCATGCACACTTAGGGTATCCAGATGAAGGTGAGCTCCCCCGGCCTTCTCATTGAACCTCTGGACAACAGCAGGAGGGGTGTTAGGGTATCTATATATGTATAGCATAATCACAACTTTTATGAGTGACTTATTTCTATGATGCTGTTGTCTGAGCAGGACACATCATATAAATTAAACGCCTTGGTCTGTAGAATTTCAGAAAAAAAATGGCGTTGTAATCGTTGGCATAGTTTCGGAGTTATTTTTCAAAACGTCGGCTCACCAATGCATTACCGCTGACTTGTGAAAAATGTGACAGTTGGCAATACACCTGTGCACCTGCTGGTTGCTCTGGAGACTGTGACAGTGAACTCTCCCTGTGCACCTGCTGGGTGACCTGGAACAGATGACCTGCTGGGTGGCCTGGAAACTGTGACAGTTATTTGCAGCCCCATATATCATCGCGTCTTGCGGGGACCATGCCCAGCAATGTAACTTTGATGGAAGAACTTATACATATATTGTAGTCTATAAAGAAATTATTTTGTTAAAATTTCTACATGTAATGTAGAATGTATAAAAAAGTTATTGAATTCTGTTAATAAACTGATTTAGTCTTTACAATTTACTTTAATTTAAGGCGGTTACCGCAGGGTTTCTCTAGTATAGTTAATTTAGGCTTTAGTGATTCTTTTTGAAGACTACAACTTTAGCAAGTGAAAGCATCTTGTTTCTCCTGGTCCAGTTCTTGTAATGATAGATCTGTCTCTGCTTATTTCGGTAACTTTGAAAGGAAGCGGAGAGCTCCGGGCCTTTATTAAAATGAAGCCTCTTCATAGGCTGTACACACAAGGGCTAATATTTCACCCGCCGTATAATGACATGGATAATATTATTAGTCTGGGCTACTGCGATTCATGTGCTCTCTGTCTATAATCACAAATCGCTTTCAGCAAATTCTCTCCACTTGGTAATGTGGGTTTTTATTATGCTTTCTGTGATAATATTAATATTTAAACACTTCTCTAAACTCTTTAATGTAATAAAAGTGACAGATGGATACATTTAATAGACCATAGTCTTATTAGAAGCTGTTGTGCACAGTTTATGTTGAGTTACGTTGTACGTGCTACATATTGCATATTGGTCCAGCCAGATTGCAAAAGTAAAAAAAAACTTAGTGGGTCATATGATCCAGTCACACAGTTGGTCAGGGGGTCAGAGGGTTGTTGTCTTGTGTTAGCTGTGTAGAGGATGGTAATATGGTAACCTAAGGAGATTAAAAATGGTGGTTGAGGAATATTATAAGCTTGTCTGAAGAGGTGAGTTTTCAGAGAATGCTTGAAGGTTTGAAGACTAGAGGAAAGTCTTACTGTGAGAGGGAGGGAATTCTACAAAATGGGTGCAGCCCGAAAAAAGTTCTGTACTGGGAATGGGAGGAAGTGATGAGAGTGGAAGAGAGACGCAGATCTTGTGCAGAACGGAGGTGTCGAGTTGGGAAATATTTTGTATGTTAGCAGAAGAGTTTTATATTGGATTCGTTGAAACACAGGCAACCAATGTAGAGACTGACAGAGTGGCTCAGCAGAGGAAGAACGATTTGCAAGGAAAATCAATCTAGCCGCTGCGTGCAAAATAGATTGTAGGGGTTCAAGTCTGACTTTGGGAAGACCAGTAAGGAGGGAATTGCAATAGTCGATGCGGGAGATAAGTGCATGAATTAAGGTTTTTGCAGTGTCTTGTGTCAGATATGTGCATATTCTGGAAATGTTCTTTAGGTGTATGTAACATGATTTAAATATAGTCGATGTGGGGAACAAATATATACCAATCCACACCTCTACTGGTTTGTCTGTGTATCGATTATATGCTTCATGCTAATCATTTATACCAGTAATGCTAAACTTATTTAACCTTTATTTTTTCGTCTGTCTCCTTTCCTACACTGTGGTGGTAGCTCCGCCTTAATGTCAGTGGTATTCAGTACAAATGGAGGCTCACAGGCATTGCAGTATATTGGAGGCAATCATGTATAGATGTTACTCAGGTAACTGGACAGATCCTCTGAGTGATGCTGCCACCGTGATTTCACAGTGAAAATGCCCTAAGTGGCTGTAAAACGACTGCAATGCTCAATAAGGACCCTATTGTAATTCATAGGATCATATTCAGGAATGATGGTAAATGCAGTTTGAAGATCTCCGCTATTGGCCTCTGACCATCATCATCATCATTTATTTATATAGCGCCACCGATTCCGCAGCGCTGTATAGAGAACTCACTCTCATCAGTCCCTGCCCCATTGGAGCTTACAGTCAAAATTCCCTAACATACACACAGACTATGGTCAATTTTAATAACAGCCAATTAACCTACCAGTATGTTTTTGGAATGTGGGAGGAAACCGGAGCACCCAGAGGAAACCCACGCTAACACGGGGAGAACATACAAACTCCTCACAGATAAGGCCATGGTCGGGAATTGAACTCATGACCCCAGCGCTGTGAGGCAGAAGTGCTAACCACTAAGCCACTGTGCTGTCCATAACACAAACAGGCCTTGGTGACGTCATCAGCCGGTCCGTATTTAGAGTTGAGATTCGCCTAGCCATAATGCATGGCTATATGTGGACATATTGAACATTCATATGTATCTTTGCTTCTGCGCAAGTCTGCAAACCTTCATACAACTTTACATGAACCCAAACGAGCTGTACTTTGCATACTGACAGCAAAGAAAACCATCCATAATGGAATTGTTTCTTATGTGTTTTCCACCCAAATCCCAAATGAGCAGGAAAAGCCTTGTGTCCAGGGGCGATGAGTCGGCACTGCAAATGTATTTTACAAAAATATGTCAGAGTGCACTTAGCAACTTCTGTTTGATTTCCTGTATAAATTGAGCTGCTATGTCTTCAAAAAGAAGGTGAGGCACTAAGTGGGATGAATCAATACCACCATCAGTAATCCCAATTTTCATAAGGATCCAAATCCATTTTAGACCTTGGCACATATTAAGTGCCTTGCTTAGAGCAATTAGCGCCTCTGCTGAACTGCGCAGCCATCCGTACGTTATCAAACGCCACATACAACCAATAGTCTGCTTCTCTCCGCAGCACTGAATGCTGCCAAACCTTTTAAAACCTTTATTGACAATCCCTCCCCAAAACAGGAATAGGCGTTTATAGAAGGGAAGGTGTATAACCACTTTAAGTTGTCTTATTAGGTGAAAAAATATTTATAGCTTTCTTCTGTATCTTGTAGCTTTGACATCAAAGTGCCGCATCCTGGAGTAGAAATAAAATATATAAATAGGATTATGGTGATTGCTTATCACAATTACATCATGTTCCAGAATTGGAACTGTGCAGTTACTTAACACGGTGTCAGTATAAGCGTCACTTGTCACTTGTGCGCTGGATGAGAGTCCCGAGAGATGAGGGATCAGGCTCTGACAGTTTGCTGTGTTTGTCATTATCCTTCCCGGGGAACTGCATCTCCTTATAGTCTTATATTGCTTGGTACAGCGAGCTGAATTGAAAAAAATGCACATATAGGTCAGGAAATTTACTCTACGGCGGTGTACAATGTAGAAGCTTTTGTACGCTACATTGTACATGGACGTATACTTACATTACCCCCATAACAGCAGCGATAATACCGTCGCGTTTCTCAGTGACGTCATTAAGTGCCGCCGGCTTCTTCCTACATCGTGATTGGTTGAAGTCGCATTTGACAACAGTCGTCATTGTAAGTGCGTCGTGAGGATTTTAGCTGTGTTACACTTGGGAGTTATGATCTGTTCCCATTGATTTGAAGTTAGTGACTCCTGAGTGTCCCAGTTTGTTATTGAATACGCAGGAAAAATGCAGTTTAGATGCGTCGATCTTGCCTCCGTTGATTGGATTGTTCTGCAAGCCCCCATTTCCAACTTGTTCTCTTCTTGTACCACTCTGACGCTGTGAATGATTAAACATTCTCTGTACATCGCTGCGTAATGTGTTGGCCACGTATAAATAACGGTTAATAATAGTACTAGTTAAAAGTAGTTGCTGCTGGTTTTCTTGTCTTCGTTTCTCTCCCACTTGCACTCTAGGTGATTGCCAGTAGATGGCGCTCACTGCTCCTTTGGAATTACGCAGCAGTAAGAACAATGCTACTAGCGACAAGTTAAATGCTATGGAGAAAAATCAAGGAATTATAGAGAAATATTCAAGAAATAACAGATTCATCCATCAGGAGAATAGTAAAGCCCCCTCTGTGCTGATTGTGAATGTTTTATGCATAGGCTGCTGTTTTAGTGCAAAGGGTAACATTGATTTTCTTAGCCAAACAACCACAGAAGACAAGTCATTAGAATTCTTTTTTGCCTTCGGTTGTTTCATAACAAAGTATTTACCTCTGTCTTGTGCTGTATTGTGTCTTATGCATTGCTCTCAATATTCGTGATTTATGAATTGAATTTATTTAGGTAGAACGAAGTCACTCGGATCACTTAACGCTCTTGTCACATCACCTAGTTTTCCACAGATTATTGTAGCCGTTACAGAGCACCCGCTAGCAGCTATTTTGTGGACTGAGCAAACATTTCCAAAAATGCAGCCTGTGAAATTTTAATAGGAAATAGGGCCACAAGGTGATTCAGCCTGCAAACTGGCTGCTCTCATGAGGTGTGGTGATGGGTACACTTCAAGCAAGAATTGAAAATCTATCCCTCCCTGCGGTTCTCTCACCGGCAGCTGGAGGGGGTGTGGCCACGTCATGTGGGGGCATGGCCACATACCTCAGGGGTACCTCAGGGGTGTGCCTAGTGCTTTTGAAGCAGAACCAAAAAAAAATCCTGATGGCGCCTGCAACTAATTAAAACTGTTTCAGCAGCTGTCCAAAAGGGAGGATGCAGACCTCCCCTGTTTTAGTAAATAATTAAAATATAGACTGCGCTTGATATGGATCAAAATATACAATGATAAAAATATATACATGTATGTCACACTTACCAACTTTTAAAGCCAGCCGTCCGGGAGGGGGTCCATCGAGGGGGCGTGGGCACGCGGGGATGTGCCGTTAGGCTCCGCCCCTGTCAATCATGGGAAATTCTGGCCAATCGCAGCAGGGGGCGGGACCACGATGCAGTGGTTAGCCCCGCCCCCACCATCTACAACAACGGGGAGACGCTGGATCCGGGATTTTTGCCTGCTCTCTCGGGAGTCCGGGAGAACTGAGAAAAATTCGGGAGTCTCCTGGACATTCCGGGAGAGTAGGCAACTATGATGTATGTACAGAGATATAAATCTCCTAGTAGGTTTACAGACTACAGAAATTTTCTCCTGATGTGTTTTCTATAACGATTTTACCAACTGAACAAAAAAATCCTGATCAGCAGCCGATTCATGTGTGCACATTATACACATTTTACATTATTTACCTTCAGATCTGTGCTCTTCATCTGTCATAGCCAACGGCTGAAAAGATCCTGACTCTGTAAACTCTATGGAGATCCTGATAGTGAGTGCATACACACTGCAGGATTGGAATAATGATGTACCATCGATGTGCAAGATTATAAATCAAGTGAAACAATATTATTATAATTATATTATATCATCATCACCATTAATTTATATAGTGTCACTGATTCCGCAGCGCTGTACAGAGAACTCACTCACATCAGTCCCTGCCCCATTGGAGCTTACACTCTAAATTCCCTAAGACACACACAGACACACACAGACAGAGAGGGAAAGACTAGGGTCAATTTTGATAGCAGCCAATTAAACTACCAGTATGTTTTTGGAGTGTGGGAGGAAACCGGAGCACCCGGAGGAAACCCACGCAAACACAGGGAGAACATACAAACTCCACACAGATAAGGCTATGGTCGGGAATTGAACCCATGACCCCAGCGCTGTGAGGCAGAAGTGCTAACCATTGAGTCACTGTGCATGCTTTGGAATGATAATTGTTCATCGTTGGAGCGTACACACTAATGCAATATTATCTTTCATCGTGTGATTGGCCCGATTATCGGCTGAAAACCCTGTAGTGTGTACCCATTAAGTGGTTGGTCAATCATGATGTTTGTGGATCATCAAGTTGCAGACAATTCACAGATAAGACTTAAAAAGTTAGTACTTGCCGAATCCAACAGAGTCAGATAGATAACTTGCACATGATGACAATCTTGCTTCAGATTCCACAGTAACCAACCACAGTAATCGCTCATTATGCCAGAATCGGATCCTATTCCTGGTTCTGGGGAGCGGTATCCTGGTGCGTTGTAACAGAATCATGTCATAACTTCCAATTCTGGAACCTGGATAATAGACAGAGTAAAATGAATAGATGAAAAACTAGAGGTCTTGATATGTATGTAGAAAAACTGTTTTAGCATCAAATACCCCAGTGTTTTTTGAAGAACTAGGCTGCCATCTCCCTTCCAAACCCCCCTCATTGCCGGCAGATCAGCAGCAGACAAAATCTCTCCCAACTTTTCCACCAGTCGGGACAAAGTTGAGGTAACAGAGCCCTCAAATCGAGACTGTCCCGCCTACATCGGGACGATGATGACGGGACAGTCCTACAAGTTGCAAACGTGGGGGCATATTTGTAGGTTCGCACAAACTGTGTGTTAATAACAAAGGGTAGAACCATGATTAAGAGGTAAATTGTACCAAGCCTTCTAGAAAAGTGGAGGTGTTGCCCATAGCAACCAATCAGGTTCTAGCTATCATGTTCTAGAATGTACTAGAGAAATGATACCTAGATTCTGATTGGTTGCTATGGGCAACATCTCCACCTTTCCTTTTTAGGAGCTGTAGTAAATCTTAGTGTCATTTTTCCGGTTCCTCTTCCCCAATATAATCTGAATAGAGTTCAAATATACTTGTGACTAATACAAAGCACTTTTATTCCAAAGAAAAATCAGATAATCACTTTGCTGGGCGTAAATAATAAAAAGTTGTTCTCAGTGAATATATTGTCCCTCAGTAGTAATATAAAGGGTTTGTTTCATGGTGTCGTGCAGCTTTCTTATCTGTGCTGTTTACATCTTGTGTTGTGCAGTATTACTTTAAAAGATCTGCTATAGCAGTGTAAACTGGTTCCCTTATGTGTCTATATCAGATTCTGATCTAAATCAGAAATTGTCAGCTTTGTACATCAAGCACGATGATCATAGGAGAGATATGGAGTGGCCGCATTTAGCAATTTTCTCTTTACAAGAGCAGGATAAGTGTGTTACTTAATGATCATGCTGCCGGGTAATGGTTGGAAAAAAGGTGCCAACGATCGTAGCTCCATCACGTTCACTGAAATAATTGCTGCGATCACATGTTGATAAGCAGAAAGCCAGGACACCCCTATGGTATGAGACCCTCTAAATTTATAATTGCACCACGCACGGCTTCTGTTTGGGTGCTAGCTGCAGTAAATACGTATGGAAATCTGTTTCTATTCAAGCTATTAATCCATAGGATAGTGGTCATTCTGAATTAAACATTTCAAGCGACAAGGGCTTGTATTGTCCTCATAGATGAGCGGAACAGGCTCACAGTATGGTATGCATTAAAATTAGGATTTCGTACAATCATTTATACCTGTTTTATAAAGTGCCATACTATGCCCTCAACATATAGGACTGTTCAGGTGACATTATACACCAGCAATCCCTCTAAATTGTCAGAGATTTCAGATAAACAAAGTTTAGGGTGGTGTCACACGGGGTCTTTTCTTTCCACGTTTAAAGTGAGTGGTCTAATCTCTCCAAATTGAAACCTCAGGTAGAACAGAGTAGACATCATGCAAGTGTTTAAATCTCACCAGCGGTTTTAAAACCGCTGACAGCCGCGTTATGAACAAGTATCCCAATCGCTCAGTAAAAACGCTGTCCAATTGAAACACGGTATAGTTCAGACACACAGTGAGGTTGCTGCGCAGTTGCTCTTACGCCAGTTTGAGTAGCGTATATTGAGCACACTCGCACTTCACATGCCCACAAAGGGAACGGTTGCATACGCGCCAATGCAAACTTGCGCCTATCTGCAGCTGACTAATTTGCGCCCATTTTACGACCAATTCTGAGTCAACCCCCAAAGTTTTTTAAGCACTCATTACAGGCTGGGCGTTTCCTGCTGAATTATAAACTGGCAAATCACCCCTGTGACACCCACATTACCGTATAGAAAAAAGTGCTCATCTCTTTATTCAAAATGTATAGAAAAATTTTCCCTATAATGACAAAAAGCGTTGGCTGTGGTATGGTTTGGGAATTGTAGTAAGTGATAATGTGCCTATTGAAGTGGATAGATAGATTGTATTTCCCAGAGTATGATTCCAGCATGGATAGACTCAACAAACAACCCCTACAGCTTTTATTGTATCGTGACCTTTAAAGTAAAAAAAAACACCGAACTAGTAGATCTCCTTTGTGAAGTCTCTATCTTTGTTTAGCAGGAACCAAACTAGAAAATCGTCTCCGATGAGTATATATTATTTCATGTAATGCCTGAAGCCGGCAATTCAGTATTATTGTCTCTTGTGCGCCCCTGTTCGAAGCAGGGGTTTTATTAAACGGCGATCCATCAATTCTTTTTTTTTAACAAATTGATTTTTGATTTTTAAAGACTTTCAATGTTGCTGAAAGCATAAAGGAGTCACTCTATGGAGAGAAATGTTTTCAGCCGGCTGCTACGGTGTGAAATAGGTTCAGGCATCAAATGATTCTTCAACTGTTGCTGCTGCATTGTCTATCATACCATATACTTCTGCTACAGCATTGTACAGTGTTTGTTAAAGGGCAAAGTAACGAAAACATTGCCAGCTTTGTGCACTCTCTGGTAATTATCTCTCAGTCAGAAATCTATTAAAGAAGCCTGGAAGGGTTTTCTGGGACTTGTCGTTCCACAACAGTTTCCCCGAGAGCACGGAGGTTGACAAAATCTGATGTATAGGAGTTATTCCCTATCTTAGGGGTAGGTTTACTTTATACTATAGAGAAATCTCTGCAACATATAACCAGTTCATATACAGAAGTCATATTGCAAGGTAGTCAGAGTATATTGTAAAAATATTAGTACTTGGCATAACCCATATTGATTTCCTTTATTGCAATGTAGATACAGACATTTAAAACAATATTTCATTTATAGAATTCCAATTGTTTTTATTGCATCGTGAGGACCTATGTTTGGAACATGGAGCATAGGGAAGTCCCTTTCCTAATGCCCTGTCAACAGGACAATCCTACAGGTATATGTCGGAGCTGTTTGTCACCGGAGTTACCACTTGAGATTTTCAGTTTGACGTTGCTCAATGTACTGACACGGACCACATGGTGGGGAAAGTTTCATTTATTTTGCACATCTGAGGACATCCACGTGTCCGCATTACACCGACACCCAGCCATGGAGGTTACAGTGCCGGTCAACCACTGCGTGTTATACGGTTCTTTATGTAGAATTTCATAGATGACTAGTTTCGATCTTTCAGTGCTCATGGTTCAGCCATGAAGCAGGCAACGCAGTCACGCTTTCCGGGCACCCGCCATGTTCGGATAAACTTGAGCATGTGCTTCTCCACGGCTTGGATCTCATCTCTGTCCCAGGTTTTTCGCCGCACTTCTTTCCAACCTGAAAAGAAGCAGAGTGATCCATTACCACTCTGCGAGAAGGCAACGTGTTTTTGCATAGTGAAACTGTGCACTACACCGACCTGTGGAAGCCTTGGCTGGGCAATGGTCTCATGTTGCTTGGTCCCTACACCGTCTCCCTTCTGACGTGGAAGTGTTGACCGAATCCTTGACCACTTATCTCTTTGTCACAGGGGATTGCTCATCATCTGACCATTTACTCTGTAGCTGGACAGGTTGGGACAATAAACAGATATGTAATCAATGTCCATCTTGTCCAAATTCTTTCCTTTGAATTCAGCCAGTCTGCCACTCTCCAGGGCCATAAACAGTTTGCTGATTTCAATCCACTTGAAGTGCCGGCAGAGGTTCCTGTTAAGCTTGGAAAGCACTAGGGCAACATCTTCGTGGAGATCCGAAGTATCTCAGGAAGAGGAAGTAGTCAACAACATCTTGAAACTTCCCCTTCCCTTCTTTGGTTGAACAAATCACCTGTGTCATGGTGACTTTTGCAAGCCGTGCCCGACCTTCAGTGCCAGCAAGGGTGTCGTAAATGTACCTAGTCCTTCTTCTACATGCAGAAATTTTGATGCCATGGTAAAGTCTCCCATCCTTTCCAAAGCGGTAGCTCTTCTGGCCTGTAATACTAACCTTTCCATTTCTCTATTCTCTGATGGATGTACTCGTGCCTGCCAACATCTGAACCGACTGAAGAGATGCTGCCCCATCTGCATGATGCATCGGTTATTTTTGACTGCGATAAAGATTTTCATGTCACTCACGAGCTTCCAATAGCCGCCACTAATGTCAGGTAAATCAGGCTGATTCACCTGACATCAAAAAATTTAATTAATGTCACTTGTTAATAATATAGGCATTAATGAAAAAACTGTTAAAAAAGTAAATGTTTTTTATATATATTTTTTCCACATTACATACATTTATTAGGATGTTCTTAATGTAAACATAAAATAATTTTTTACAGTTGCTCCTGACTGCAAACACATGTTATAGCATGCATAGCAGACTGTCATCCTTAGTAATTAGACTAACCCTATAGCAAGAGGTAAGGCAAGTACTTTTGCCATGCCCAAAGCTTGAATCGGACGTGGCTGTGTGCACTCGAGTTTGACACGCCATTACTGTTCAGTGACTATGGACGAGCGGCTCTTCCCCGCCACGTTCTCTCCCAGAAGTCGCAAGCTGAAGTAAGTGCGTACAAAGATGAACTGAACGTTGCTGTGTTTAGTTGTGTATGGTCCGGTTTTGGGCTTGCGCAGAGGGATTTTGCAGATAAGGTACAAAATCTGCAAATACGTGCCTTGATGAATCAGACCCCATGGGATCAATGTATCAAGCTGAGAGTTTTCCAGCGGGTTTGAAAAACCAATCAGATTCTAGCTCTCATTGATTTAGTACATTCTACAAAATGACAGCTAGAATCTGATTGGTTACTATAGGCAACATCTCCACTTTTCAAACCCGCCGGAAAACTCTCAGCTTGATACATTTACCCCCCTTGTGAGCAAACCCAAAAGTACTCCTATCTGGGGACAGGGGAGATATTGGTTATAAAAATGGATGGAACAAGCACTTAAACTTTATGCGGAAATTGTACAATTCTATGTGTACAGCTCTCCTTTAAGGTTCTTTCAGTACGGTACCGAAAGTGGATTAAAAATATTCTTATCGATCTTGATAAATCTCATTTTGCAATTAGATTCTAACAGCTATTAGGATTATAAGCATATTGAAGGAAAACAAGACTGCACCTCAGTCTGTGTGTGTTTCTGTCACAGGCTGTGTTGCCATGCAGCTATGATGAAGTGATTTAATTACACAGAGAGTTATTATGGAGGGGAGTGTACTGGTATTTTTCAGGGGAGTAATGTGGAATGGTGGAACAGCTCGTATCCTGTCAGATTGTCTCAGCAGGCCGTCATAATATTACAGATCCAGCTACTGTTCCGTTGTCCCAGACCGAATATCTTCAGCTGCCTCGCGACACAAACTGTTCGGGAATTTTTGAACGTGGAACAAAGTAATTGGCCGTTCTTAGTAGGCTGCAGTTGTCTTAAATGGATAATTACATTCATAGCACAATCTAAATGAACTCACGTTTTTATTTTTATGCTTATAAATAAACACGGTGTAATAGGTTCTTCAGTCTTTTATAAACTTCTGAAGAGTATTTTGCTATATATATACGCATAGCTTTATAACGGCCTCTCGTGTGCAGTTCCATGAGACACACAAATATAATTTTGAGATTTTGAGCATCTGTTCCCTGTGTGTGGAATGAGAATGGCTTCTGCAGATTCTAGATTTAATATACTAAAATGAGACAGTTCACCAATCGCAAACAGTTGCAACTCTGTTATTGTCGGGGGTCTTTAAACCTTCACTCCAGCCCATTCAAGTGCAAGGGACACACTGTCGTGGACATTGAACTGGATAACAATGGGTTAATATGTATCTGCGATCGGCTCGCAACCACCAGCATACTAGTGCGGTCTGGTAAGCTTATTAAGTTGGTTAAGGATAGGTTGACCTAGCACTTACATTGACGGCTGAATTAGGCAAGTTTTGGCCCTTGTGTTTGTAGGACTGAATCTTTTGTTGAGCTTTGAATGCAGTTGGGTGATATCTGTACATACAGGCAGATAGTGGTCTTCTATCAACCGTATTTATGAACAGGCCCAAGATTGATCCGACCAATTAAAAGCCTCAGTTAGGGAAGTGTAAACGCTGTTCGGCCAAATACACCCGTTTTTTTGTGCCTGAGGGCATGGATGTGTCTGCCAATGTGGCTTCATCAGTCTTATGGGAGGGTTTAGGTGGATTGTGTTCCTTGATGAATATGGATCCCGCTCTTGAGACTCGTCCTACTGCCGGAACAAGGTTTCCTTTTGTGGTTTGGAATTATTCAGATGACATAAGGTGGTGGAGACGGTGACATTACGGTGGTCTTGCTGTGGCTTTGTATGGGTCACATCCTATACTTTCGGTGAGATACAGCTGGAAAATTGAAATGACTGAAGATGGTTCTAAGTGACTTTAAAGTGATGTTTCACAATTTCTACCATACACATTATCAGGCTGATCCCCAAACACACAAAACTAGGTAAAGGTTGATTTCGCTGTGGCGGTTTCCAAGGTGCATTTGTGCAAACAGGTGAAAGGGACATGCTCATTCTAGAAGGGGCACAGTCACATAATATTAGGGCTATGCCATGTCCCCGCAGGAGCATGACCAGCATTAGGATGCCCCAGTGTCCTTCCTCTGCCATAAAAAACACCCGTTCAATGCGACATACACCTGCTGTTGGTGCCCAGCTCAGTGGGCATATCTCTCAACTGTTACCGAATCGGGACAAAAGTCCTGAAAATTTAGACTGTCCCATCTAAATCAGGACAGTTGGGAGGAAAGAGGAAGGGGGTGTGCACCTTATAAAATCACTTTACAAACAGACAGGCACACTTGTGCAAATAAAGAACCATTACGATAAAAACAAATAAGATATATTGGGAGCAGCACTCCTAGATTAAGGTAGGGAAGGGAAATTGGGATGCAGCCCTATGTAGGGTGTCTATGCTCTTCAATTGAGGTCACAGACTTTGTGCTGTTGCTTGTGATTAACAAAAATTTGGGATAAAGGCGCAAATAGATAGAAATTTGAAGGGGGAGAGGATAGAAGTTATGAAGACCATAGAAAATTTGTATGTAGTGTGTTAACTCAATATTCAAAATGTTATACATATATTGCAGCAATAATAGTCAAATCCCTGGTTTAGATACAGTGAAACTGAGCAGTATGAGGATAACGATGGATGTTACCAGTATTACAGTTAGTAACATGGTGTCTTGGATTGTCCTCCTATGAATCAGTAGTTCAGGAGAGTTACCCAGGGGGGGAGGCTTTTAGTTGGTTCCTTGCCGTGGGTGCAGAGATCTCTGACTGGTCGTCTCACCTGGATCTCTGACTGGTCACCCAACTGGATCTCTGACTGGTTGTCCCAACTGGATCTCCGACTGGTCACCCAACTGGATCTCTGACTGCTAGTCCCAACTGGATCTCCGACTGGTTGTCCCAACTGGATTTCCGACTGTTAGTCCCAACTGGATCTCCGACTGGTCGTCCCAACTGGATCTCCGACTGCTAATCCCAACCGGATCTCCGACTGCTAGTCCCAACTGGATCTCCGACTGGTTGTCCCAACTGGATCTCCGACTGTTAGTCCCAACTGGATATCCGACTGGTCGACCCTTCCAGTTGGTGTTATTCCATGTTTTCCGTACTCAGGAAATGCAATGAATTATTAAAGAGAACATAGTGTAGTACTATAACGACACATGATCTGACAGTTAGGTAATGAATGCACCCTTACAAAGGTCTCGTGTCTTCACGGTTAGTATAGAAAGTGCTGGACGCAGCTCCCATCGGCAGATTGTGTTACATGAAGTATAGGGAAGAAGTTGCACAAAGAGTGAAATACTGTTAAAACCGTTTATTTTCAAAGATACCAAATTGCACCTACAACATATGTTCTTGTTTAAATGCCTTGAGACATTTCTGGTATCGCTACCTTCCTTGATCGGCGTCCCAGAAGTGTGAGCGGTCAATCACAGTATGCTCCTCTCTCATGTTACCATTCATTCCAGTTTCTGTGCAAAGGGAAAAGTCAGGACAGTATAAGCGATGTAAAGTAAAACTTTCTTTATATACGAAACGCGTTTCGTCTATCATAGACTTCCTCAGGGGATAAACGTTGTTTATGTTGTACAGTGTTTTATAGTCCATTTTATACGTTTTTATTTATGTTTATTGCTGCAATATATGTATAACATTTTGAATATTGAGTTAACACATTAGATGCAAATTTTCTACCATTTTCATAACTTCTATCCTCCCCCCCTTCAAATTCCTTACCATTTGCACCTTTATTTCAATTTTTTGTTGAAAGGACCATTACAGATCCGCATTGTCTTTGACAACGGAAACTTTATCAGAGGAGCATTGAGTGGGAAATACTGCTTGTGTCATATAAAAAAGTTGCCGCTTGGATGGAGAAACACCAACCATTTACATTCTTGTCAATTGACTCCTAATGGTTACTCACAAATAGTTTAATTTGGTATTAATGTGTATAGATATGTGAATTGTAACTTACCTGTGCTTGGAGCACGGGTCTTAAGGCATTTTTCGAGTAAAATATGAAAATGTAGATTTGCAGATTTTTAATACAAGATCAGCAGTCATATTTTTGTTTCCAACATTAAATCAGCAATCCCATAAAAATTATGATTAAAATACATCACTGTGGCCGGCTATAAGAAGAAAGTTGGCATTTACCAGTTCCTTGTTTTCTTTTTTTTCTTCCGACTGCTATTAATAATTTAGGATTCTGGACTACCATGGCAACCACAGTCACGTGGCACATGATGTAGTGAGGAGAGAGGGTTTAGAACGCTCCTCTGATCTCTGTCTGCAATATGACATACTCTTTCTGCCCTCTCTGTCATCACATGACTTGCTGAGAGCTGTGAACCTGTGTCTGTGTAGCAGGCTGACTGTATCAGTATCTGGCAGCAATTTTTGTTTGCCAACCAGAGAGCTTTTGAAAAAGAGATAATGATTTGTCATAGGATAGCTAAGAAAAAAGGACATGCTTAAGAGTTACTTTAGTTGCTATTTAAAGAAAAAAAATAATGAAGTATTTGGGATTGCTGCTTGTGACATGATTGGTCAGCAGTACCTCTGTGTGCAATGAAATGTTTGTACCTCTATTTAAAAAGAGAAAGAAAAAATGTGTTAGCGTGCACGCTATGCTTTTCTAAATGATAATAAATACACCTGTGTGCACTTAAGGAACAATCAGCATCACTAGCATATGCAACCTGTTTTTTGCCAGCTGATGTGGAACTACAAGTGCCAGCATTCCTTGCACAGCTGCTATAAAGCCATGGCTTGCCTACTTCTGCTATACATAGTGTAATAATTACAGCTGGTCCTTCACATTGATTACAAGCACTCCTCCACACATAGATTAAACCAACAATTATTTGTATAACTGGCTGGGAGGTTTAAATTATGAGTCAAACAATATGAGCGCTGGGGAAGGGGATTGATGAATGCATTTTATTAAACACATTAGAGACGGTAGCGTTACATCGGTGAATAACACAATGATCCCAGTGCCCACTTAGCAGTCAACTCTCATCCTGCTCCTTACTAATTGCTTTAATTGTCATCTGAATGATCGTTCTACGTCTATTGATTTCCTCCATCTAAGTTTTTGACCTTCACCTCTGATTTGCAGCCAAGCTTTGATTTAATATGACCTTTCTCTTATTATTATACCCGGTCCGCTAATTGAAACTTTCAGCACAATGCTATATTACCTGTCATCTTTAATGGGGGGGTTTGTTAAATGCCAGCTGACCAAGGAAACATAAATTTATTTTGTGAAGTGACAAAAATATCAGACAACAGCTCTCTCTCCACATTTTAGCGAAGAGCGATGCTGGCGCACGGCAGTAAATTAAAAGAGGCGTGCACTATCATATGCACTTGGCAGATAAGTTGGAACAGTTGCTCACATAAAGACGCATTGCGGGTCTGTATGTAAATGACCCTTAGAGGAATGGAAGACCTGCAGCTTTGTCTTGCTTATAGGTTATAAAAGCAATGGGATAAAAGAGGATGGGTCACATTATGGCTCATTTATTAACTTTGCCTGTAAGGGCACTGAATCACAGTAACCAATCAGCAATTAGCTTTTTATCTATCATGTTACAATGAAAGCAATTGTCTCATTGGTTGATGTGGTTTAGTGCAAATTCTTATATCTGAATGAAAACGTAGTAAATCAGGTCTAAAGTATCTGTCACGGACTGGGTGTGACAGATGGCTACTTGCCTTACGCGATGCGAGGTACAAAGGGTTAAGCCAATAGAGTAGTCAGGAAGCCAGGAGTCAGATAACAGGAGAGACAAATAAAGCCCAAGGGAATATCCAAAATCAGGGTCAGGAGTCAGAAGCCAGGAGGTCAGTCAGAAGCTAAATCTGGAGTACTGGAGGAGACCTGATACTCTGGCACCTACTGGTGGTAGAGCCTCCTATATATAGAGGAAGCTGAGGCCTGATTGGCCAGGAGCTCTGATCACCAACTATGCAGCCAAATAGCGTCCCGTTGCCTAGCAATGGGATGCAGAAATAACTGCGAATGTACCCGCTGGGCGCCGGCCAGGAAATAGATAAAGCTCTTGCTTCCGTTGCTAGGCAAGTCTCTTGCCTAGCAACGGGAGGCAGCCGAGCAGAGATGGCAGCACTTCCGCTGGGTGCCGGGGATGGCGTCTTACAGTATCTATGTAAAAGTAGTCTTATCCAAGTATATTACTTACTAGGGATACTGAATATGAATTAATACTTTAGTAATTGCTTAATTTATTAATGAATATCTATTGTTTCGATCTGGAGCCATGTTTCCTGGGACTTAATTGCAGTATAGTTGTCACAAGTTCAGGGTCAGAAGAATCCTTGGGGTCTGCTTGGCTGGACACTACCACCAAAGAGGCACAGAGTCTAACGGAGAGGGAGGTTTTTCGCCAGAGATCCCCGCAAGGGAATATGGACTTTGCGGCTCCCAGGCTGCAGGTCGCAGCTCTCTTAGTGGGTGACAAGCAAGACCTTATGGAGATCTGATGGACAGAGGCCGGCTGGCAGGAGTGGTATACCGTAGATGGAAGAGGTGCAGAGCACTAGATGAGTGGAATAGACGGTAAGTGTGCACGAAGGTGCGCTAGGCTGCAGAGAGGGGGAGTGCTGAGAAGCTGGACAGCCCTGAAGCAGGAACAGTAGGAGATGTGACGGTCCGTAGAAGGTCACTGGAGTCCAGGTAAGTGAGATTACGAGTCAGGGGATCACAGGAGTGATTAATCTGCAGAGGAATGTACCGCTGAGGTCCTGAAGAGCTGGAAGCCCTAGTGCAGGATCAATAGGTGGCGCGATGGTCTGCAGAAGACTACCTGTTTATTCTCTGTTACCAAGACTGGAGTCCAGGTAACAAAGAATAAACAGGAGCCAGAGGTAAGAACGTCCTTACAGGTATGGAGACCTGAAGATCTGGCACTGAGGGAAGGTAGGAGGTGCTTTTTATAGAGGGAGGTAGCTGGCAATCAGCCAATAGTTAGAATGAACGCAGATTATAAAAGCCGGGTCCTCGCATGCGCTGAACTGCCAGCAAGATGACGCCAGCCAGCGGTAGCGGAGCACCATTTACAGAGAGGAGAGCGGCTGCAGGAGCGGACAGTTAGAACGTTGGTCTCCGACTGCAGATTAAGCGGGTCCAGTACGTGACAATAGGTGAGCTTATCTCTGGACTTTAGAACATCATTATCTCTGAATCTACCAACAGTCCCAATTTCTGTGAGGCTATCCTGGTTTACAATGATGATCAAGAGGGACATAGTCTGCTGGGACGGTGGCAGAGTCTGGTCCAGAATTCGTTTGGCATGGGTGGACTCATGGTTTGGGTGCCTCTGGTCATGGTTTATGTAGATTGTGGGCATGGATTCATTTGTCCTGATTTTTCTTCAAGAATGTTGGGGGGTATGGAAAACTGGTACTGGGATTCATTGCTACAATAATATTTCTTGAGGCGCCCAAAAAAATTAGAGGCACATTTCTTGGGAATATTATGGCTCTAGTGGCCCTTGCGGGTCACTGATAACATATATAACGTTGTGGTAATCTGTGTCCTTCTTTCCAAGAAAACCTTGAATCCTTCAAAATGTCAAAATGGACAGAAAATCAGGGACAGGAAGCTACCGTATAGCATGGGCAGCACAGTGGCCTGGTGGTTAGCACTTCTGACTCACAGCGCTGGGGTCATGAGTTCAATTCCCAACCATGGCCTTATCTGTGTGGAGTTTGTATGTTCTCCCCGTGTTTGCGTGGGTTTCCTCTGGGTGCTCCGGTTTCCTCCCACACTCCAAAAACATACTGGTAGGTTAATTGGTTGCTATCAAAAATTGACCCTAGTCTCTCCCTCTCTGTCTGTCTATGTCTGTGTGTGAGTGTGTGTCTATATTAGGGAATTTAGATTGTAAGCTCCAATGGGGCAGGGACTGATGTGAATGAGTTCTCTGTACAGCGCTGCGGAATAAGTGGCGCTATATAAATAAATGATGAGGATGATGATGATGATGTAAAAAAACGTCAATATCCACAATAAAATGCAATTTATTTATTTATATAGCACCACTACAGAGAACTCACATCAGTCCCTGTCCCATTGGAGCTTACAGTCTAAATTCCCTAATACACACATACACACACAGACACATACACACAGATACACATACACACACACACAGATACACACATACACAGACACATGCACACACACATACACACACACATATACACACACATACACACACACAGACACACACACACACTCCTGGATTTTGCGGTAACCTTCCTAATGCATATTAGACTTTTCTTAAGTGACTATTTTACTTAAAAATGCCTAAACCGGTTTAGGGCTTAGTAAATAGTCCCATTATTGCGTTAGTGAAGACGTCAACATTGGAGAAGTTGGAAATATTTTGCGCAATGGACCTGGATAGAAAACAACTGGTGATAACTCTTATTTTGACTTATAAGTACATATAATGAAATCCACTAAAACTTCATTTTATTCAGCTGTCTTCTCAGGGACAGACCATGACAGAATTTCTGTATTCGCTGCAGTGATCCCCGGCTGTCTGGTGTCCCATCTTACGCATATATTATGCTGACCTCAAAGTTGTTAAAACTTCTCAAACTTAATAACTCATTTTATCATTCTAGCAGTGTGTGTCCAAACTGGCACACGAGGCAGTGCTTTATTCACGCTGATGCCCTCTATCTGACATTATAATGTTGGCACTGACAGGCACACGGGGTACAGAAGCCGGATGATTATATGTGCACCGATTCCTAGCTTATCATAAAGTCTTGCATTGGTTGCACCGTTAGGGGTCTGAACTACATGAAGCTGATTTGTGTTCTCGCGGAATACAATGTCAGTGTTTCAGAGGAAATCATCAAGCAAGATTACACACCTCGGTCCTTTTACGTGTGATGTCTGGAGAAACTGTCACATCAGTATAGGAACTCCTGACTGTGCAGGAACTATGGTAACACTTCATGTTCGTAACTAAATTTTGGCATTCAACAAGAACTGTCTGAAATTTGATGTGCTGCAACATTTTGTCACAGTGTGGAAATATCCCCATTGGACATATAATACTTCGCTAGGCTTATATAAGATACATTGATTACATGGTGAACCTTCTAGGGGTTTACCGTAGCATGGCTGTGTTTTCAAATAAACAATCATTAAATCTAAAATACAAGCTGCCTTGGATAAAATAGCTACTGGTAACATTAAAAAAAATATATTGTGACAAAAACACTGGAATAGTATGTTTGTCTCAGGTTTCTGTTTTAAATGTTTTAAATACACCAGGAAGATTGATTTGAGTGGGAAGGAGAGTGTGTTCAGTTTTAGGAAAAATCTGGTAGGGGGTCCGTGGGGTATAAATGGAGAGAGAAGGGTGGGCTCCATTTATAAGGCCCAGTCCGGGTCTTCTGATCTTCCAGTCTGATTAATGATTGCACCAGTAAGGTGTTTTTAAATCAGAGTTGTACAAGGCGAGTCCTCAAGAGCTTCCAACAGTTCATGTTTTCAGGATTTCTGTCTGTAGAAACAGGTGGGATAATTACTGACCCAGCCAAATGGATTACCTCACCTGTGCACGATTAAAGAAATCCTGAAAACATGAACTGTTGGTAGAACCTTGAGAACTGAACTTGGACACCTCTGGTTTTAAGGATGTCAGTGTGATCAGTCTGTGCTCTGCCTGGGGGAATGGACTGCAGAGTCTCTATAAGAGAAACCCTGATATTTGTGTGAATAAACTATACCTGCCGGAGCTTTTTTTTTATAGTTTGACAGTCAAGAACGACTTGTGTTTCATTAGTGTTGGACAGGTGAGGTGTTTATTTTGAACTTTTTCTTTAATTTTTCTGCTTAATAAAACTGGCAGAGTCCAGTTGTACAGAAACCTTGGCCTGGTGTCATTTGCTCAGCTGCTGTACACTACCATCTACCCGAGGAGATGGCGCCTGATATGACAGAACTTGATAGGCCCAACATTGTATTTGTATGTTGCAGTGATGTGCTGTGGAGTGTATAATATTGTTGTCTATTATGCTCCTACATATGGACCCATCCCGCCAATTGTCTTCCAAGATCACTTTCAGATTTGATGACACAAATGGGAGAGCGGCCAGCTCACTTCCAGACCACATTGGGGCTTTTAGAGCAGTGAGGAGAGAGAGACAGGTTATTATCTGTTCTAAAGTATATTTATAAGGTTATTATCAGGCACCGAGCGCATTGTGGCATCAATACCAATGGCCCACAGTCAGAACTTTATGATAGACAGACACAGATATATATTGATATATTGAGATAGTTAGATAGATAGATAGATATGAGATAGATAGATAAATATTATAGATAGATAGATATGATTTAGATAGATAGGAGATAGAAATGAGATAGATAAATATGAGATAGATAGATAGATAGATAGATAGATAGATAGATAGATAAATATGAGATAGATTAAATAGATAGATAGCTAGATAGATATGAGATAGATAGATATATAAATATTATAGATAGATATGATTTAGATAAATAGGATATAGAAATGAAATAGATAGATAAATATTATAGATAGATACATATGATTTAGATAGAAATGAGATAGATATGAGATAGTTAGATAGATGGATAAATATTATAGATAGATAGATATTATTTAGATAGATAGGAGATAGATAGATATGAGATAGATAGATAGATAAATATTATAGATATATAGATATGATTTAGATAGATAGGAGATAGAAATGAGATAGATAGATAGATAATTATTAGATAGATAGATAAATATGAGATAGATAGATAGATAGATAGATAGATAGATAGATGTGAGATAGATAGATAAATATTATAGATATATAGATATGATTTAGATAGATAGGAGATAGATAGA
This sequence comes from Mixophyes australis, assembly GCA_036250195.1. Classification (NCBI taxonomy): domain Eukaryota; kingdom Metazoa; phylum Chordata; class Amphibia; order Anura; family Limnodynastidae; genus Mixophyes; species Mixophyes australis. The sequence goes on along the minus strand of JAVHZZ010000005.1, from coordinate 21,160,644 downwards.
TAGATAATTATTAGATAGATAGATAAATATGAGATAGATAGATGTGAGATAGATAGATAAATATTATAGATAGATAGATATGATTTAGATAGATAGGAGATAGAAATGAGATAGATAAATATGAGATAGATAGATAGATAGATAGATAGATAGATAAATATGAGATAGATAGATATGAGATGGATAGATAGAAAGATAAGTATGAGATAGATAGATAGATAGATAGATCAATATTAGATAGATAGATAGATATGAGATAGACAGATAAATAGATAGATAGATAAGATCAATGTAGATATGATGTTTGTAGATGGATGTGGTGTCCAATTTGGTCTGCGATGAATCAAGAAAGAATATTTTTAATTATTTCATAGAGAGTTTTGGAGAGTTTCTTATTCAATTAAACTTTATTCTTTAGTATCTGTCTCTGGGACACCCGTCTATTATACTGGGACCTGATGGCACTGCAGGGACCCTGATCTTGTTATCCAGGCCATCTCTGCATGTATTCACCCCACTCATGTATTACGTATAATAAGTTATTGCGGAGCAAAAAAAAAATATTTTTTTATATATATATCTAACTACCTTTTTCGTCAGTCATTGTCTTTGCTGACAGGTCCCAGTTGCATTTTATATTCGCAAAAATCAAATCGTTATTTAGCGTTTTAAAGATAACAGTTTTTATTGTTTTTTTTTTTTTTTTTTTTATAAAAAGTCCATTTTGATGTAATTCACTAGTAGTTTTCGTTATGTGTTCAGAAGTCGCGCAGACCGCTGGTTACTGATCTGTCTTTTATCATCCAGGGCTATGCAGCGATGCTGTGGGAACAAGCCGAAGAGGGACTGAGTAATTCAGACACCAAGCACCAATACGGAGCTCCACTATCAGAAAAGAAACTTAATGCGTTCAACGAGGAGCAGATTGGACAATTACATGAACTTATGCAGGAAACTACAAAACCTAAACCACAGTTTGATATCATTGAAGATGCTGGAAAACAAAGATAGACTCTAACAAAGGGATTTCATTGGAAGATTTGTATTTAGTCTTTAACAAATTAGTCTAAGCGTTCCTGACACTTTAATAAAGAATTCATTTATGAATTGAAACTGCAAAATTATCTAAACACTTAATAAAATACATAAGAGAATTTGAACCAAGCAATAAGATAATGGTGGACATGAATTGGGTGCACAAGAAAAAGATGCTGTAAATTATAGCAACTAATTAGGGACTGTCATTTTCTTGAAGGATTAGAGAACTTATTGCACTCATTCTTCAAAACTGGGTAGACACGGAAGTTCCAGCAGGGATGAAGTGGGCGGGGCTAGAAGAACATGTAGCCAATCCGAGCATGTATACGATTACAGCAACCCAGAATAGTAGTGTAAGACTCTTGTTATTGGTGCAAGAAGACTGCGTTGTGCATCCAGTGTGGTGTAATGCAGTTTATAAATAGAATACAAGCAAACGTTTGAATGGCTGTTGTGAGTTACATCACCTTTTTTCTGTGCTCCAGTTTTCATATGCTCATATATTACTCAGCCGAAGGCCGAGAGACCACCGGCTCTAACCTGGGGCAGAACTGAAGTCCTTTTGTGGAGTACAAATGGCCATGTACCCCTCCGCGCTGGAAGAAAAGCCCCTAAAAGTGCACCACCCTTTATCTCGTTACATTGATCCCTGCACTGATCTGCAGAATGAGGCGTAACTGTTCCCCCAGCTCCACCCTCTGGTTATACAAACTTCTTTGAACGTAGATATCTTTGTACACCCATGCACCTCGGTGGTACACCCATGCACCTCTGTGATACACCCATGCACCTCTGTGATACACCCATGCACCTCTGTGACACACCCATGCACCTCGGTGGTACACCCATGCACCTCGGTGATACACCCATGCACCTCGGTGATACACCCATGCACCTCTGTGGTACACCCATGCACCTCGGTGGTACACCCATGCACCTCGGTGGTACACCCATGCACCTCTGTGACACACCCATGCACCTCGGTGGTACACCCATGCACCTCGGTGGTACACCCATGCACCTCGGTGATACACCCACGCACCTCTGTGACACCCCCATGCACCTCGACGGCACACCCATGCACCTCTGCGACACACCCATGCACCTCTGTGGTACACCCATGCACCTCTGTGGTACACCCATGCACCTCGGCGATACACCCATGCACCTCTGTGACACACCCATGCACCTCGGCGGTACACCCATGCACCCCGGTGGTACACCCATGCACCCCGGTGGTACACCCATGCACCTCGGCGGTACACCCATGCACCTCGGTGGTACACCCATGCACCTCGGCGGTACACCCATGCACCTCGACGGTACACCCATGCACCTCTGTGGCACACCCATGCACCTCTGTGACACACCCATGTACCTCGGGGATACACCCATGCACCTCTGTGGCACACCCATGCACCTCGGTGGTACACCCATGCACCTCTGTGATACACCCATGCACCTCGGTGGTACACCCATGCACCTCGGTGGTACACCCATGCACCTCGGTGACACACCCATGCACCTCGGTGGTACACCCATGCGTCTCTGTGGCACACCCATGCACCTCTGTGACACACCCATGCACCTCGGTGGTACACCCATGCACCTCTGTGATGCGCCCATGCACCTCGGCGGTACACCCATGCACCTCGACGGTACACCCATGCACCTCGGCGGTACACCCATGCACCTCGGCGGTACACCCATGCACCTCGACGGTACACCCATGCACCTCTGTGACACGCCCATGCACCTCGATTATACACCCATGCACCTCGGCGATACACCCATGCACCTCTGTGACACACCCATGCACCTCCGTGACACACCCATGCACCTCGGCGGTACACCCATGTACCTCGACGGTACACCATGCACCTCTGTGACACACACATGCACCTCTGCGACACACCCATGCACCTCTGTGACACACCCATGCACCTCGGCGGTACGCCCATGCACCTCGGTGGTACACCCATGCACCTTGGGATACACCCATGCACCTCGGTGGTACACCCATGCACCTCAGTGGTACACCCATGCACCTCGGTGGTACACCCATGCACCTCGGTGGGACGCCCATGCTCCTCTGTGACACACCCATGCACCTCTGTGACACACCCATGCACCTCTGTGACACACCCATGCACCTCGGCGGTACACCCATGCACCTCGACGGCACACCCATGCACCTCGGCGGTACACCCATGCACCTTGGTGGTACACCCATGCACCTCGGCGGTACACCCATGCACCTTGGTGGTACACCCATGCACCTCGGCGGTACACTCATGCGCCTCGGTGGTACACCCATGCACCTCGGCGGTACACCCATGCACCTCGGTGGTACACCCATGCACTTTGATGATACACCCATTCACCTCGGTGGTACACCCATGCACCTCTGTGATACACCCATGCACCTCGACGGTACACCCATGCACCTCGACGGTACACCCATGCACCTCGGTGGTACACCCATGCACCTCGGTGGTACACCCATGCACCTCGACGATACACCCATGCACCTCTGCGGTACACCCATGTACCTCTGTGATACACCCATGCACCTCGTCGATACACCCATGCACCTCGACGATGCGCCCATGCACCTCTGTGGTACACCCATGTACCTCTGTGATACACCCATGCACCTCGGCGGTACACCCATGTACCTCGGCGGTACGCCCATGCACCGCAGTGATACACCCATGCACCTCGGCGGTACACCCATGCACCCCGATGATACACCCATGCACCTCGGCGGTACACCCATGCACCTCGATGGCACACCCATGCACCTCGATGGCACACCCATGCACCTCGGCGATACACCCATGCACCTCTGTGGTACACCTATGCGCCTCGGTAGTACACACATGCACCTCTGTGATACACCCATGCACCTCGGCGATACACCCATGCACCTCGGCGATACACCCATGTACCTCTGTGGTGCACCCATGCACCTCTGTGACACACCCATGCATCCCGACGGTACACCCATGCACCTCGGTGTTACACCCATGCACCTCTGTGATACACCCATGCACCTCTGTGGTACACCCATGCACCTCTGTGGTACACCCATGCACCTCTGTGGTACACCCATGCACCTCGGCGGTACACCCATGCACCTCGGCGGTACACCCATGCGCCTCGGCGGTACACCCATGCGCCTCGGTGGTACACCCATGCACCTCGGTGGTACACCCATGCACCTCTGTGATACACCCATGCACCTCCGTGATACACCCATGCACCTCTGTGATACACCCATGCACCTCGGTGGCACACACATGCACCTCGGGGATACACCCATGCACCTCGGGGGTACACCCATGCACCTCGGGGGTACACCCATGCACCTCGGGGGTACACCCATCCACCTCTGTGGTACACCCATGCACCTCTGTGATACACTCATGCACCTCGGGGGTACACCCATCCACCTCTGTGGTACACCCATGCACCTCTGTGATACACCCATGCACCTCGGTGGCACACCCATGCACCTCGGGGATACACCCATGCACCTCGGGGATACACCCATGCACCTCGGGGGTACACCCATGCACCTCGGGGGTACACCCATGCACCTCGGGGGTACACTCATGCACCTCGGTGGTACACCCATGCACCTCGGTGATACACTCATGCACCTCGGGGGTACACCCATCCACCTCTGTGGTACACTCATGCACCTCAGTAGTACCCTCCTGCACAAATTGATGCTCACAATTCATCCAAAGCTGCTTCTGAACTGGGACAATGTGTGTCACATAAACAGCCTACAGTGCATATATATTACGGTAATAGTGGCAGCCCAGCTTAGTCCCTTGAACCCGGCTGAATTTGGATACTTTTTCATTATTCAAATCACATAGACAAACCTGTGAATTATACTAATAAATATATTAATAAATACTGCTTTGTGTCACCTATTGTCATATCCAGCTGTGTACCGTTGACTAATGACACAAAACACAAGAAAATAAAAGAGGGCCCCCAATTATAATCCTCAACTGACAATATGAGCGCAATTTAGTTTAAATGATGTCTGTATAGTTTATGGACTCCAGGAGAATGGAGGTCTCTCCCTAACCTGTCAAGTATGAAGTCAACCAAAGCGGAAATTAGACTGCAGATTAAAATAGTCTTGCGTGCCACAATTTTATTAAGGATTGTTTAACGGGTTAGGAATCGGTGGTGTATTTGTGAACTTCACAAATACACTCCCGATACACTCAGCTTGCTCGCCAGTGGTGGACAGGCTGAGCTCCGCATCATGTGACCTCTGCGCAAGGTTTGTCTGTGTAATTTGAATAATAATACATTGACTTCAGCGGGTACCAGTGATTTCAGGAAATAACCCAAGGATAAGTAGAAGGGCAGTCCCACCAACACTTTACAGTGTAGATCTTGTGAAAGGTGGACCAGGGCCTTATCTGTGAGGAGTTTTGTATGTTCTCCCTGTGTTTGCGTGGGTTTCCTCCGGGTGCTCCGGTTTCCTCCCACACTCCAAAAATATACTGGTAGCTTGATTGGCTCTTGACAAAATGGATCCTAATGTGTCTGTTAGGGAATTAGCACTGCATAATATGATTGGCGCTATATAAATAAAATTGATCAACAGGTTTCGGAGGTACATCATTTCGCTAAATATCCTTAGAACCTATATCCTGTTTGGAAATAATGTTTTTAGTGTTTATCTTTAAATTGCCCACAATGTTAATGCAGGTATATTATATTATTACTTATGAGACTCTCCCATCACCTACTAACCATAAACTGAGAACGCTTCACTCCACGCAGGTTGTTATATATTTGCACAGTCACTATCCAACACATTTTTGCACACAGATTGGCCTGATGTTAAGTAGGATGCACACTGGGCGGAAATTACACCCCTAAAAGCCGCCCGTTAAAATAGTGTATTTAAGCGCATATGCTGAATCAGACAAATCGCAGGATGAGTCCAGCTCTGCACCTCTAACATATGTACCAGGTTTACGTCACCAAAATACACAGACATGCAACCAGGTCATAGACACAAGAAAAGTTTGTGAACATTTTGGTTTAATAGTCCTCGCAAACGAATAAAAGAAGCAAAAAATGATGATTAAGATACGCCCACAAAATTGTATAATATATGCGCCATCAATGCAGAAAACACCTATCAGCTTCAGAGGGGAATTAGCAATAGGCCAATTATAGAAGAGGAACCCGTAGGGTGATGTTCCCTGCCCCCAGCCGCTAGGTCTATTTATAACGGGCTAGCACTTCTGCCTCACAGCACTGGGGTCATGAGTTCAATTCCCGACCATGGCCTTATCTGTGTGGAGTTTGTATGTTCTCCCTGTGTTTGCGTGGGTTTCCTCTGGGTGCTATGGTTTCCTCCCACACTCCAAAAACATACTGGTAGGTTAATTGGCTGCTTTCAAAATTGACCCAAGTCTCTCCCTCTCTGTCTGTCTGTCTATCTGTGTCTGTGGGTGAGTGTCTATATTAGGAAGTTTAGACTAAGCTCCAATGGGGCAGGGACTGATGTGAATGAGTTCTCTGTACAGCGCTGCGGAATTAGTGGCGCTATATAAATAAATGATGATGATGACTTTCCCACGACCTCAGACCTGAGGACAGGTTCAGCATTGACAGATCGTACCCAACTTCCTCTTACATGGAGTTTTACTATATGTGCTATGGGGAAGATAAGATTGACCTCTGGACCCTGTCATACCCCAAACTGTTGTATTGTGAGAGAATTACTAACCATAAATAAGATTGACAGGAATATTTGGTAAGGAGATAAAGGGATGATGGGACTGAGACAACAATGACGTGTTTATAGGCAAGTTACTTTTTTTGTAACACTTATAGAAGCTAGGAGAATTCCTGCAACATGAATATTATTATACATTATCGCTTAATATTTACAATACACAAATACAAAGTTAAATTAAATATAGAATTCGTATATGAAATAAGGATATATTTGTATATGTTTTAATTAATACTACAGCAAAATAAAATTAAAACTCATAGTTTTGCTTAGGAAAGCATTTGTGATAACGTTTCCTTTGCAGCTCAACATTTCATTTCATTTCTGCTAATGTCTTTTTCTTCCAAATGTCCATTATGACACAATGGATTTATTGTTCAGCTGACAGACTATGTAGATATTCCTGATCTCTAGTTTTTATTGCTACAATGTAGGTGACATGTTAAAATGCCCCAAAATATTATGTGACATTAATTGTCACATTATGTTATTCGTAAAAAAAAACCAAGATCCCTATTTTCAAATAAAATGTGATTTTTATATGGTCTTTTCTGTTGTTTGTTTTGCATTTAGCAAGTGTGCTTTTTGAGATTTGTGAACTAAACAATACATGTGTCAGTTGCAATATGATCAACTGGAAGTCGTCCTATTTTTTATGTATTTTTATATTTGGACCTCATATGCCCTAAAAGGCCAAGGACTTATATTAAAGTAGCACTAATCCTAAAAATGATCATTTATGAATCGCGAAAACTGCCAACCTGCAGTGTTTTCCGCAAGTGAGCCAACTTCACCTAGAGAATTGTAAAATAAAAACCCATTTCACAGTGTTTGGAACTGACGACAGAAAATTTTGCAAAATTGTAAGTACGCAGACTCAAATGAACAGGTTGTGGGCAATATATATGTGTGCTGCCAATGTGGGCACTGCCATGCCACTGGAGGGGGCATGGTCAGCATACAAGGGGCGTGGTCATCACTGTAGACAGTGTTAGGCTGCGCTTCATCTTCAAGCACAAAGACAATGGTGCGCGCACAGTGGAAAACAGGATATACAGATTATTTTTTTTATGGAACTCTCCCATATACTCGGGAGTTTGTCTTGGCTGCAAAGACATCTGAGACAAAGTCCTCAGTGTACAGGACAGTCCCATATAATATAGTCCCACCTGAATATGGACAAGTGGCTTACAGTCTCCCTCTTACCTATTCTTACAGCTGTCAGTGGTAATGCAATAATTGATTAATTAACATTCTTTATTATTTTTGCAATAACATTTTACTGTCCGGATAAAAGGTCGTATTTATGAATGGCCGTATATGCCTGCTATTAAATATCATTCCTTATCACAATAATAAAGGATGATATTTCACGGACATTTTATTAAAAAATCATCCTGGGACAGCGCGTCCTATAGGAGGCTGTCCTGGTGATGACTCTCCTTTACCTAATAACTCCGGCTCCTTTAAACCAGGAGACTTTACTGCGTCTGTCTGTGGCTCTCCTCTCTGATAGTTATCGGAAGGGAGAGCAGGAAGGCTGCAGAGTGGGATCTAAAGATCCCCTTTCCCTCCCCCTGCCCCCAGCCACTAGGTCTATTCATAATGGGATTTTCCCACAACTTCAGCCCTGAGGACAGGTTCAGCGTTGACAGATCGTACCCAACCCCCTCTTACATGGAGTATTACTATACGTGCTATGGGGAAGATAAGATTGACCTCTGGACCCTGTCATACCCCAAACTGTTGTATTGTGGGAGAATTACTAACCATAAATAAGATTGACAGGAATATTTGGTAAGGAGATAAAGGGATGATGGGACTGAGACAACAATGACGTGTTTATAGGCAAGTTACTTTTTTTGTAACACTTATAGAAGCTAGGAGAATTCCTGCAACATGAATATTATTATACATTATCGCTTAATATTTACAATACACAAATACAAAGTTAAATTAAATATAGAATTCGTATATGAAACTATGCACAAAATAATCACTTCCCGTAAGGCAGAACGACTTTTTGGAGCTTGCTAAATTGGCTCACTTAGAGATTTGCTCATTTAGCGAAACTTAGCCTAATGTAGGAGATACTATGATTCTCCTGCGTTAGGCTTTCCGTATGTAGAGCTCACACTTAAAATATGCCTAACCATGCGGAAAAAGCCGTCTTCATATGGTTTATGGCTTAATAAAAAGGCCCCTAAGAGTGTGTGGTGCTATTCCTCTATCAGCTTGTGAATAGGTCACCAGTTGTCCTCTCTAAAAATAGTTGTCTGCTGATCACCTGGCATAAGATTTGAGATAGGGAACTATTTATGATCAGGGCCAGACCCTTGACTCTTGGGCCCAACCTGCACCCATGGGTTGTGCCCATCGCCTAGTTCATCGATCCCTGTCACTGACCTCATCACCGAGGGGCATGCTCCTAGCCAATCAATGTCCGGGAGCCGCCGCATCACATCAAGGAGGGAGAGGCAGAAAAGCGAGAAATGATCCCTCCATCTTACACACATGCCCACTAAGTTCTTAAAACGCCCTTGAGTATGTTGTCCTCCCCCCGATGCAGCGATGTTAAGTTGGGACTGTGTGCAAGTATTCTGTTGCTGTCTTAATTGATTGCAGCTGACACAGGGCGTGCAGTTAGAGCCCCCTCCTCGTCAATGCCCCAAGACGAGGTCAAAGGACCCAGAACGCAGACAAGTGCAGAAGAGTTCAAGCGAAAATGAGAATATAATACTTCAGTTTTATGCTTACATTTCTCCTCTTCATTAAAACCAGAGCAGCATGTCACACAGGATAAATCACATGGCACTGCCAAGGACCTGTTACACCACACGCTCTCTCAGTTATTAGCTCCTCTACCTTACCCTCTCATAAAAACACTGCTCCCTGGCCAGGGAGGGAGAGTGAAGCCATCATACAGGAGAAATAAATGTTAAAGATTTATTATCTGAAGTAACACCCAGCCCTGCATCTAATTCATTCTTTCTCTAACGTTTCTCACCTTTGATAGCGAGTCCTTGGCACATCACCAAGTATACCGTCTGTATGTGTTTTCTTCTATCAGATGACAGCAGTATACGGCTTTATCCTGTCTGGGATCAAAGGGGGGCCTGTAAAAATGTAGCCATGGGGCTCTGTAATTTCTAGCTACACCCCTGGGTGCAATCAAGGGCCTATTGGGCCCGTGTGTCCCCCTTTTTCCCCATATTAACCAGTTGACCACACTTTGATTTGGAAACATTGTTTTTATCAATATCACTTAAGGACCTTAACTAAAAATTCTGAATTTGCATTGGGCACATAATGTGGTAGAGCGCTGTATGGCGGCAGTAGAGGGTCTTCTTGGAGCAACCTGGGTGATGATGGTGTTTGTGGTGGTGGCAGTGACGTGGTTCATTGTAATGAAGATAGTGGGTGTGAGGGGGGCAGTGTGCTCCTGCATTCAATGTTGATGCTGAAGAAGTGGCACAATATGAGTCCAACCTGCCCATGGCATCTACATGATGTGACCCACTTCTTAGCACGTGCTGTATAACAGGTGGCTTTGCTATTGATTTGGAAGTACTGGCTTTACATTTAGCTGTTTCATCATCATCATCATCACTGATTGGTGGGAGGAAATACAACAGCAGTAATAGAATCATCATCATCACTATTATCATCATCACTATTATCATCATCATCATTATCATCATCATTATCATCATCAATTATCATCATCACTGATTGGTGGGAGGAAATAAGACAGCAGTAATAGAATCATCATCATCACTATTATCATCATCACTATTATCATCACTATTATCATCATCATCATTATCATCATCATCATTATCATCATCAATCATCATCATCACTGGTTGGTGGGAGGAAATACAACAGCAGTAATAGAATCATCAGTTATCACCATCAACATCATTATCATCATCATCACTATTATCATCATTTTCATCATCGTCATCACCACCATCATCACTGGTTGGTGGGAGGAAATACAACAGCAGTAATAGAATGATCGTCAATTATCACCATCATCATCATCACTAATATCATCATTATTATCATCATTACTGGTTGGTGGGAGGAAATACAACAGCAATAACAGAATCATCAGTTATCACCATCATCATCATCATCATCCATCATCATCATCATCATTAATCATTATCATCATCATCCATCATCATCATCATTAATCATTATCATCAATCATCATCATCATCCTCATCATCATCACACCAAGCAGGACTGCAGTGAGAGGAAATGAAAAGGAACTGATCCATTATTGTCATCACAACTTGCAACATGTGTATTTTTATCTTTATCCAAATATAAATCTATCTAAAGCCAGGAGATCAGTAAACGTGTGATATTCAATTTTGCAAAAAAACCTGATTGATTAACAATAATTATTATATATTGCTATATCAAAATGTCATTGGTAGAGTAGTTTGAATACTTTATATATAATATCTAAATTCCTAGGGCCTGAGTCATTAAGGAAAGTAAAGCATAAAAGAGGAGTAACTTTGCACCTGGGCAAACCATTTTGCATTGGAGGGGGAGGTAAATTTAAAATGTGGGGACATATTTATAGTTGGGGTAGAGCATGCCCTAGATCAACTTTAAATTTCAGTGTAAAAATAAAGCTATTAAGTATGTGTGTGCTACATGAAAAAACAGCCAGTATTTATCTTATGTGAAATAATAAACTAATTTGCACCCCTTGCATTGTACCATGGTTTGTCCCGGAGAATATTTACTCCTTTTTTTGCCTTACTTTCCTTAATGACTCAGGCTCATTGCTGCTATCCACATGTAGCTTGCATGATGATAAGAATAATATTCATTGGGTAATTGGTAAACACAAATCCTCCATAATGGAAAGTATGTGATAAAAAAATTAATAATTGAATATACGATAATATCTTAATTCATTCTTCCAATCCACATGTAACATGCATCATTAGAGTCAAAATTTTCCTCCTGTGCTCATCAAGTCTCAATTTGAGCAGACAGATTGTACAACCTGCACATTAAGATGAACATACACAAGTTATTAAATATATGACATATGGTGAATCACAGTTAATAAAATGTTGGATTTTTATACGTGTACCCTTTCTAGGATTGGCTAAATATTTTTGTTGTATAACATATGAAGACTGAGCACACCTGCCACATCTATAACTATTGGTTTGTTTTTAGCTAGATCCGTGGACTAGTATGAAAAGTAGTATTCAAATTCCCATCTTATAGAGCTAATATGAATGATCGTCTCAAATTTTGATGCACTTTGCAAATTTGATCATCATATATATATATATATATATATAATTATGGATGCCCTCCTCACCAATTGTTTTATGAACATTATTGTCATTACGAGGCAAGTTGCCTGTGGATTGGAAGAATTCATTAAGAAATTATGACCATGTATTTAATTAATCTTCTGATCATCATGTACATTCAATTGTGGAAGATTTTTTTTCCCACCAATTATTCAATTAACTTTATTGTTAATTTCACACATGGTACATGGTGTTGGCAGGAATGAGTTGAGATAGTATGTACTAAGAATACCAGCTTTTTTTTAGCAATGGCATATTAATAAAGATTTATTTTATCCAAATCATTGTTTCAGGCAAAATTTAATATCAAATTTTCAATGATCTCTTGGCTTTTGGTTTCCAAAAATGCTGGGGCTCCACCATTATTTAATAACTGATATATAGTCATATAGAGATTATAAATACAATGCCAAACATGTCAAGTTCTTTTCAATGTGTATGACTTCTTACACACTCGCACATATATATATATATATATACTTTTATATAACGTAACTTTTATTTTAGGTTTAGGGTTAACTGCTTCTCAATAAACCTTAGATAACTAGTAAGTAGTCAATATATAGTATCCAGAAGGAAAAGCCTTATGGGTAGAGTCATCAGATTCCAGCTATCATTTATCCAGTACATTCTAGAAGATGATTCATGGAATCTGATTGGCTGCTTTGGGCAACGCCCTCCACTTTTTCTTTCTAGAAGTTTTGATAAATCTACCTCTAAATTTTTCAATGAACCATATACACATAGGGACGATTTTGAGCGTATCATCCGCAAAATCACTGCGCATACTCAGAACCGGGAGATACGTCCATGAACGCAGCACTGACTGCTGCGTGTTCCTATGCAAAGGATACTTACTACAATCTGCAATTTCAGGGCGTGGAAGGGGCGTTTTGCCGTAGTCAATGTACAGTAAGGGCATGCTAGACTCAAGTGCACGCAGCCACGTCCGAATCCAGCTCTGAGCGTCTCAAAGTTACTTGTTTTTTTGTTGTATCTGTTGCTCCAGCTACAGGGCTAGTCTAAGTCCTGATCAGTAGTGATGACAGTCTCCTATGCATGCTATAACATGTGTTTGCAATCACAAGCAACTCTAAAAATGTATTTTATGCTCAGAAGTCATTAACAACATCCTAATAAATGTATTTTATGAAAAAATAAATAAATAAAAAAAATGCCTTTATTATTAACAGGTGATATTAATTAAATATTTTTTTAATTTTTCTGTGCGAATTTATATTCCACATAGGTATTGGACGTATCCTGCAGTGTCCTGTGTAGTACAGCACAGCAGACCTACACCTGAATTCATCAGCACACGTATCTACAGATCCGCTCCTTGTTGAATCCGGGAGTACGCAAAGCCTAAATACGTGCGTAAAATACTGAACACGGGTCGCGCGCAGAATGCCTTAATGAATCAGTCCCTCATCTCCATTGTGGGAGCAGCCGCTTACAGGAACACAATTGTCATGGCAGCCCTTGGTATCAATGCTTTACCACAGCATGGCATGGGCAAGTTCTTAGGTATAGGATTGCCATGGCATTGCTGGTCCTACAATGGTGTTGATTGTTGGTATACCATATTGGCCAATTGAATAACTTAAACACCTCTGTAACCCGTCTTTGTGTTAGTGAGAATGAAGCCTGTTTAAAAAATGTTTTTATAAAACCTAAAGACTTTATCTGTGATTAGTAGAAAGACTCTGTACAGCATTCAAAGCAACTATTCTAAGTAAGGCTACTTAGCAAACATCAATGTAGTAATGCAAACATTTTTACATTAAAACTGTTTCATTATTCATGTATATCTCTCCAGTTTTCTTTTACCATTAACATTGTATAGTTGGCGCTATCCTTGGTGTAGAATATGGATTCTACGCTGATCAACCATCACTACTACCCCAAGTTGTAGACAATGCTATTATCATAATCATCCTGTTTATTCCGCTCTCCTATACAATCAGAGGATTATTACTATCTAATATCCTTACGACATTATTATGAAGGCATGTGATATGAATACACACACAAACGTCAATAAACTAATAATATATTTAGATGATGACTTGAAAACATAGCACTTGGAGAAATCCAGAGATGGAGAACATGCAAACTCCAAGCAGATGGTACCATGGTTAGGATTAAACCTGTGACATCATAGTGGCAATGCCAACCACTTTACCAGTTGGGTTAAAGCCACACAGCATCTGCGTTGAGTAACTTTGGGCACGACGTACAAACACTGTCTTCCTAACAAGTTTAATGTTGAGTAACGACCTTCTGTGCATTCACTAATACCCCATTCATACTGCACCAAAATCCCAGGTTTTTGCCGGGGCGAGCTCAAACGACCCGGGTCTTGGTGCAGTATGAATGGTACAAGTCCGAAATCCCGGGTCTAAAAACCCGGGTCTTCAACCCGGGATTTATCGAGGGGTAATTCCCGGGTCGGACCCATGTTGCCTGCACTATGAATGGTGCAACCTGGGTTTTTCAACCCGGGTTGCACAGAAAACAAGCTGATTGGCTGTCTGCCTGTCTCTGGAGGATTTGGAATTAGGCATTTCTCATTCATTTTATGCTTGTCAAAAAGAGGCCATTAATTTTCCATCTAGAAATCTAGTCTTTTGGGGTAATCATTGAAATATGCAATGCCTAGCTTTAAAAGCTCCTACAACCTTCCCTTAAATATATGTTTCCCAGTCTCTTTATGCCTTTCAGAAAGCCCTCCTAGACTAGTACGACTAAATATATAAGCCAATTGGAGGTATCCTTTATTCATTATTGTATTATTATATTGTGTATCACCATTTTTCAGCCAATGAAAACTGCTCTGGTGATGACTCCCACAAATTGCCAGGGCACAGACTTGTGCAGTATGAATGGGGTCAACCCGGGAAATTCCTGGGTCCGAGGTGCAGTATGAATGGTGTTTCTTAGCTGGGACGCTCCAAGCCCCGGCAAAAACCCGGCATATTGCCGGGGCGGCAGTATGAAAGCGGTATAACAGGTTAAAGTGAATGATTTGCTTGCAAAAAAAGAAAATAGATAAAGGACAACATTTTAGTAGAACAGTTAACTCATTAGCATTGAACTGAAAGGTCGGCTGAGGCTGTGTTTACCATGCTCAATCAGGTAACCTGTTATGCCTTCAGCAGTTATGTATTTACAAATGTATGTATTCTGTGTAAACTCCATCTAGTGGTCAGCCTGGTATTAACTAAAATTGATCTCTCAGAGCCTCTGTAGTTTAATTACCAATGCACTATGGGTAGCTACAGGTCTCCATTTTAGATATTACATGCTAGAAGCAAGAGGTGCAGTATATCTCTCCCCTTAGCACAGCATCAATGGTAAGATTGCTCCCTAGTTATGCACTTTTGCCATGTGTTTTCATGTTTGCATTACAATACATTTGTTCATGTTGTAAATGTATTTCCTTATTTCTGTATTACAGTTTTACCACTTGAATTATAACTTTCTTAACTACTTGAATAAACAACATTGAAGTAGGAGTGGTTATGCTGTCTGTCTGATTATATTCAGGCTAAAGAGAAGATTATAGTGAAGACAGAACATAACCCGATGAGACACATACTAATAGCTGGTTCTCAAGTCGTTTTTTCTTTTTTTTCTTTTCCGTCTAGAACACAAGACCTCACCATCTATCACAATGGATTGTTTTTCCTTTTGATGCTAGACAGATTTGCCTCTGGTTCCTTTACTAGTAAGATTTATAAACCCTTTGAAACCAAGTGATTTAATAATCCCTATTTCAACCCTTCAGGACAAGTCGTAGAAGTAATGTTAAATCCAAAGTTTTTGGTGGTAGAAACACATCACTTTTTCATTTAAACACTGAACTTTGCATTTACTTTAATATCATAACAAGAATTAGTGGGGATGATTAATTTTATTTGTTACCTAAGTGCCTGTTTGCATGCAGTCTGCACTGCTGTTAAAGCTGCATTCAGTACTGCCCCTACCTCGGATGTGACTGCCTGGCTCCCTGATTGCAACCTTAAAATAATATTCTGAATTCTGGCTGTACCTGTAGGTTAGACATTTCCTCCTTAATAAAAACATACTCACTGAAGTGAGAAGGGCCCTGATGCTTTACAAGGACATGTGCTGTGTTCTATAGGATCCTAAACATGCTGGGCCTGATTCAACTCCGGACGTTGGTCCTATTGCCTCTGAGTACAGAGCTGTGTGGCTGGAAGGGTCGCTGCTGTCTGTCATATCCTAGAAAAATGTCAGGACGGCTGCCGAGCTACAAACAAAGCTGTGCGGTGATCGGCGGCTTTTGAAATTACTTCATTGAAGCACCGTGGCTGCCGGCAGCTTAGAGCAGAACAGGTCTTCAGTGTAATGCCCAATGGCCTCCTCCGTATCGTCCCCCAAATCTGAGCACCCTAGGCAGCTGCCTAATGGAAGGGCTGGTTTATGTTCTTGATATCTATTGTCTACAATGTTTGTACATATAAACAAATTAAACAAAAAATATAAAAATATTCTGCTTCCTCACTTGGGACTGTGACCCACATTTTGCACACTTTGGAGCAGCCCGCCTATCTCGTAGGCAAAGTGGGCACGACTTTGTAGGCTAAAGCATGACCACAAAAAATTGAGTCATGTCTTGTACAAGATGGGTCTAAAGTTCAGAGTAAATCCAGCCACAAGGTACAATTTTGCACCTTGGTAACACCATGTTATGCTGCGGGTGGGGTGGGGGAGATTTCAATTTAAAATGTGCAGACTGATTTAGAGTTAAGAGGGGGGCTCGTCCTAGCTCAACTCTAAATCGCAGCTGCCCAGTATCTGTTTGCTGCATACCGAGGCAGGCAGTGCTTTCTCTGCAGGCAAACAAAGAACAATTACATTTGCACCCCTTGCATCGCAACATGGTTTGTCCTGGTGCCAGTTTGCACCCTTTAGCTGAGCCCCATTATGTACATGGCTGGGTGCAGTACGACATCATTACCCCCAAACACCATCAGACCTGACAAGTTAATGACATTTTATGTTGATATAATAGTAATATTTGTTTTAATTTACAGCCACTTGCATTTCAAATTTAGTGCTCCCAATAATGTTTACAGTTACTGAAAAATAAAATATTTTATAACGAAAATTAGATAATTGTTTTTCTGATACCGGCAGGTAACCAACAATACTGAACAACATGTTCTGTGCTGACTTGCTTTGTGCCGAGAGATTAAAGTTTTGATAGGAAACAAAAGCAGTATTTTCCAGGAAACAAACAAATGGCATATGGCAACCAGCATCCAGCCTGTGTTTAGTTTAAGAAAAGAAAAGACAAAAGGAAATCTGCATACCACCGAGTATTTATAACCTGTTCCATTTAACTCTTTGATCTTTGTTGTTATATTTTTATAGCGATATTTCGGTAGGTTTTTAAAATAATTTTTCACATCAGAATCAGCTTTGGGGGGGGAGGGGTACGTATGAACGTAAGGGGGTCCTGTTGTCCTATAACCCGCCTCTCCTGGTTTTTGGGGTAGAGATAGAGAAGGGGCAGTTGGTCAAATATACCTGATTCCTTGTTGCTTTTGTTTGTGGACTTAACGGCAGAAGCACAAAGGGCTGTACCTTGTAGGAGAAGAGGAGACACAGAGATAACATTGTTTAATTTTTGCACCCCACAGTCTTTTTAGCACCCCCATCACCTACATGTAACATATATATGTATCCTTGTTAGAAGCAAGAGGGGTACGATGAAGGTAGAGCCATAAACTGTACAATTTCACTCCTCCCAATTTGCAAGTCGGGACGGGGCGTGGCCACATCACAATGAGGCACTGACCACACCCCCAGAGGACTGCCTAGTGCTGTAAAGCGATAGGCTGCCCATTAGCTATCTCCCTTGCCCCAAATTTCCCACCTGCTGAACGAACAAGTCCCCAGGTGGGACAGAGCCCTAAATTCGGGATGGTTGGGAGGTATTAGTAAGTAGATGCGTCCCATTTATAAGGTTCAAGATTTCTGCTGTCATTTTACCATTGGATTTGTCAGCCGAATATCAGTAGTATCTACTAAATCAATATCTTTAATTTGTAGAACAGTGGTTAAGCAGGCAACACACCTCATTTAGTGTTAAGAGTAAATCCAGCAAGAAGATACAGTCTTGCACTTGGTAAAGTCATTGGGCCTGATTCATTAAGGAAAGTTAAGCAAAAAATTGAGTACGTTTTCTTACTCAAGTTTTCTGGACAAAACCATGTTGCACTGCAAGGGACGCAAATGAGTTTATTATTTTGCACATAAGGAAAATACCATCTGTTCTTTCATGTAGCACACAAATACTTGATAGCTTATTTGTACATTATAATTTAAAGTTGATCTAGGACATGCCCTACCCCAAATATAAATCTGCCATCACATTTTAAATTTACCTCCCGCTCAATTGCAACATGGTTTTGCCTTACTTACTTACTTTTCCTTAACTCTCTTTAAGGAATCAGGCCCATTATGAGGTGTCGGGGAGGAGGAGGGGAGGGTGTGTGTGTGTTTGTTAAATTGAATCTGTGCAGGCAGGTAGAAGTTGGGAAGGGGTCGAATCTTAAATTGTAATGTAAAATAAAGCTGTCCAGTATTTGTGTGATAAATACCAAAATATTCCTTGTATGCAAAAAAAACAAAACAAAAATATTTTACTTCTTGCATCACAACAACATAAATTGGCGACCTTTACTCAGATTTGATTCTATCCCTGGATGAGGTCCAATAAATCCGCCTTTACAGATTTGGTAACAGATGCAGATTAAAGCAGATCCATCTTCTATTGTTTATTCGTCAATCACTGTTTATCACCAAATATTATTTATTCTAATGCGATGCAAAACTTCCTTAATGCTATAATTATGTTTGTACGTAAACTTGGAGAATTTTAACCAAATCCTTATCTATACTTTTCCATATATCCATGTATTTTGACATTGCTAATAAGAAAAACAATGATCTTAAACACATTTGGGATCCTAGGTTTCTACAAACGCTTGATAATCAATATGTTTACTGCAGTGGGAGGCAACACACGTTGCTAAACAGTATGGCATTTAATGTTTATTTTAAAATACTTTATTGAATCATAGGAGTCCTGCGGAGACGTGTTTGAAACCCGTTACGATTCTGCTGCTTTTAAACAAAGTGATAAAAATAGTTGCAATTCAATGAACATGTGGTGACAACAATATTTCGGAAGTCTTGGATATAAATGAGATTTCTTAACAGATGTCACACGTATTTTCTGTTGCATTCGGTATGACCGCCTCCTAATGATTCTGTAATTTTCTTCCATGCCCAGCAGGATCACATTACCTGCCTGTGATCAAGCTGCGGAAACAGCGCTGTGCTTTTATAAATCAATTTATCCTTTACGTGTTCCTTGGAGCCGGCCAGGTTTAATGCAGCCGTGCTGGAGATTGCACCTTGCGATTCTTCTGACTGATAATATGAACCTAGAATTCTACTACCTATTATCTGACGGATGAAGAGCATTTTCAAATCACATCTTTTTTAAAAAAAAAAAAAAAATTACAGCATTCTCAGTTACAGAGAGTTATGATTAATCTATATCAACATGGGTTGCAGATCTTTAATGGTAATATTACTATATAGTTTTGTTCTGCCTCATCTGATATTTTTATGCATCCCACATGAACTGGTAAGTCTGTCACACATCTACATTTATCCGGTGTCCTGCTGTTCCTAGGACATTAGCATTAAGACCCCATTCCCTCGGGTGTTAAAAATCATTTACAAGTTTTGTTAACGCTAGTAGAATCAAGTAAACGTGTATAGTGATGGAACCTACTGACTCCAAAGATTCCGTACCCATTTTTGCTTGTGCTTGAGGTCTTACAAGGGCTCCCTGCTCTAACTAGTTGAAGACACAGGACCTGATTCATTAAGGAACGTAAATGCAGATACGTGCCGGATATTACGTTAGTTTGCCCTGCGCATACCCAGAAACGGACTATACGCCAAACACCGCAAGTGTATGTAACTTATCTTCGAGGGCACAGGACATGACAGCCTATGACTCTTGACGTTACAATCTGCCGACATTCACAATGTCAACATTTAATCCTGTCGACCTAATGAACATGTCGACATTATGAATGTCGACCTTTTGACTATAACATTGTGAATGGCAACATCTCCATTGTCGACTCCTCATTTTATACCCAACCCGTTTGGGACATATCCAGCAGTGTGTTGTGTTTGTCTCAATACAGTAAGTACCTACACACGTATTCAAAGGCAAATGTTTCTTCAGATCCGTTTGTAGTTGAATATGGACGTGCGTATGTCCGAAGTACGTGCGTATGTAATAAAACTCATAGGAGGGAATTCAATTGGCCGCGTTACTTGAAAAAGTAACACGGCCTAAGTACTATTACCGTTATTTCGGTAATAATACGCATAAATACCGTTATTATGGTAGTTTTAACGCCGGCTGTTTGCTTGCAGCTCCCAGAGCTGCGAGCTGGAAGCCGGGTAAAACTTAGCATAATAACGGTGATAGCTTTAACGCGGCAGTATTTCCGGGGCAATTGAATTCCCCCCATAATGCATACACTTTGCGTGCCTTAATGAATCAGGCCCACATGGTCTGTGGGGTGCGAGCTCTGGTTACCAACGCATTTTAAACTCGATCGCATTCTACATACTGTGTCTCTTGCGTTTTTCTGACGCCGGTGGGCATCCAGCCCTAAGGTGCATTTGGCTAGAACCAGAGCCCTTGTTGTGTTCATTCACATAACCTATGTCTCCCACCACATGGACACTAACACACACGGGTAAATTTCATCAGCCGCCAGTTAACCTACCGATATGTCTCCATTGCGCAGATGCCCCTATTTATTGGCTGTTCACGTACATACGAGATTGCCCACATTCTGTTTCTTAGAACTGACTGTTAAATCAGTCTGTGACTATGTTTGAGTGTCTAGTGGAAAGTGAGAATGGTGGACATTGGCACTGCCTGTATTATGTGTCACACTGTATGTTTCTACATTTTTAATACATGGTCATTTGTACACTTATAAGAGCGTGCGCCTACCCGCATCAAGATGCAGTAAGGTAGGTGGTCCTACTTTCCATGTTTCCTTCTCTAATCCGGGCAACAAACAGTCTTTATGCTATTAATTTTTGGATATTGATCCATACACATATTCAACTATTTATGTTATGTCAGTGTTACTATTTGTATTGTACTCATTTTTATTCATACCATATATTGATTAAACTGCAATGTTATATTATTTATTGATTATTTGTTACTTATTATTTGCTGTCATACAGCTGATACAGTATTGGCGTTTATTTATTTTCTTATTAGTCCTTCTTTGGTTATTTCCCATTGTCTATGTATTGTGATTGTCATGTTTTGAACAATGCCCAGACCTGATAAAAACATATTCTTATTCCTTTGTTGAGTTAAGAGGGAACCTTGAATCCTATCTCCAGGGGTTATGCTACAACACAATACATATGGAAGGATACGGAACAGAATGCTGCTCTCTAACATATAGAATGTTTCTATTGTTTTTTTGACCGGCTTTGAGGTTAAATGTTAAAGCTTTTAAATATGTGACAATGCCGGTAATTCTAAGTTAGGTTAGACATTACATGACTCCTAATAAAGTGATTTGATCCCTCTATACAAAAAGTTATAGGCATACCTAAAAGCATATTTCATAGATAATAGCTTGGCATGGAATTGCAAGAGTTTTATAGCAATTATGTTCAGCACAATTAACTGATTATTTGCAGATGGCAGTGGGGTTATTGTGAGATTCTATAAACAGGCAATAATGTATTGGTGCCGTTGTTCTAAAAATTAAACCCTGAATATTAGAGCGTTAAAGGGTAACTGTATATAAAATAGCGCCCTCCGGTGGTCATTCATGGAAAGGCAGCCATGGCTCTTTCTGTGAGAGTCACTACAGGTCATATGACATGTACGCACCCAGAGCCTTTCTGCATTCATTTTTTTTACACAAATACACCACTATCCTGTTGATTTGGTTTTATATACTTCCCAAACAGCACGATCTCCGACGGAACGATTTCGGGTAAATGTGGAAGTGTGCACGCACTCACGACAATAGTGTAGGCAGATATCTGTAGAGTGTGCAGAGTCATAATCTTTTCAGCAGATGGTGATGAGAGATGAAGATCACAGATCTGACGTAAACTGTGTAGGTGCGTACACATGATTCGGCATGCTCATCGGGACTTTGAGTCGTTGGTAAAATCGTTACAGAAATTGCATCTGAAGTAAGACTGCATTAGTGTGTACCCAGCTTAACAATCAATATATTATTACCATCACTTGTCTCTGAATTATCACCACCACTTGTGTGACACATTTCCACATGACTCTATTCCTCCTGACTGACCTCATCATAGCTCGATGGATTTCTGTTAAGACTCCCCGAACAGCTCTGTTTTTGGTCTGCGTTTACCACAATCGTTTTCCGCTTTGACAAGTTTAACTACTATTATTATTATTATAATTGATAGAACAAATTAAAGGATATATCAGAAGTGGATGCTGAAACTGTCAGTATGACAAATGTCACAAATAATAATTACAAAACAATGATAACTCTAAAAAAATGTCACAGAACAAGGACAGAGAAATTTGCATATTGATCAATAGGTTTGTTAGTCACTAGTCAGTTACCTGTAGTAATATTAACTTTGTTACGCCAAATCAAGATAAATTGTATGATTTGTTTTCTACTCTTTGTACTAATGTATCAGGTATGTATTAAGTATTATTTAATTCCCCCCCCACACCAAAAAAGAACCTATTAAATGCTAAGGGGTAAAATTAGCAAACCTTCTGAAATGGAAAAGTGGAGATGTTGCCCATAGCAACCAATCAGAATCTAGCTATCATTTATCTAATATGTTCTAGAAAATGATAGCTAGAATCTGATTGGTTGCTATGGGCAACACCTCCGCTTTTTCTTTTCAAGTTTGATAAATCTACGCTTAGGTATTGTACTGTTTGTCCTGTTTGCAATTATCAAATCCAGCGAAGAGTCACTTTGCAGTTTCCACTTCTTACCCTCTTGCCTGAATGGTTGGGGTTCAGCACATGGGACTTTCCTCTGCACCTGGAGGGATCCCAGATGAATTTCGGCATCCATAGAGGAAAACCCAATTTGCAGAGCTTGCTGCAGAATGTTGGACCGGTCCACCGATTAGTCAACCCATCGTGCCAGCCTGCCAAGGTAATTACATTGGAAAATCCCAGCTTTGTAAACTTCGCACTTTTTAGAAACTGAAATGACCATTTAATCCTCATATTGTTAGGAATGGTATTTTGCCAAAGCTCTCCTATATCTTGTAAAGGATTGCACCCACTTTCCATATCTTCTACGAATTACGTGGTGATCCTCTATCAGCTAAATTCAGGGGTCACTTCTCCCTACTCATCCTCCTCGACGTCTCCACGGCCTTCGACACTGTGGACCATCCTTTCCTGTTGCAAACTCTTCTCTTTCTCAGCCTCTCTGGCTGTGTTGTTGCCTGGTTCACCTCATACCTTGCTAACCGTTCCTTCTCTGTATCCTCATCTGGTTCTTCCTCCACCCCCTCCCCTCACCCTGTAGGAGTTTCTCAGGGCTCTGTTCACGGCCCTCTACTCTTTTCACTCTATACCTCCTCCCTTGGTGCTCTCATCTCCTCCTTCTGTCTTCAGTATCACCTTTATACTGATGACATTCAACTCTACATCTCTTCTGATCTTTCCTCCACCCAACTCTCTCGTGTATCTGACTGCCTCTACGCCATCTCCTCCTGGATGTCCTCACGCTTTCTCAAAATTAACATTTCTAAAACTGAACTTATTGTCTTCCCTCCTTCAAGATTCTCCTTCCACCTTGACCTCTTTATCACTGTTAACAACACCACCATCTCCTCTGTCACCCAACTCTGCTGCTTGGGCGTCATCCTCGACTTCTCTCTCTCTTTTTCTCCCCACATTCAATCCCTCTCTAACCCCCTCTCCATTCACACACCCATCCGCTCCCTACTCTCTGCCAATGACCATCGTCTCTCCTCCACTCTGATCACCGCATCCCGCTCCAGAATACAAGATTTCTCCCGTGCTGCCCCCCTTCACTTAAACGACCTCCCTCGCTTCATCTGTCTGTCCCCTAACCTGTGCTCCTTCAAATGGGCACTTAAAACTCACCTGTTCCTTAAAGCCTACCAGCCATCCACCTAACCCTTTCTTATCTCCTTTGCCCGTTATCTCCTCTCTCCTCCCGGCCCCTCTCTTCACTCCTTCCATGCTATATCCCCTTAACTGACTCCCTTCTGTGCCTGATGACTGAGGGTGTAAGCTCTTATGAGCAGGGCCCTCTTCCCTCCTGTCTCTATACCTGATCTTCTGCTCCATCTTTACTGTAATAGCCATGTCTGGAGTTTCTGAAGTCTTGGTATTATTTACTTATTGTTCAGTACTGTTTGGTCTACTGTTTGTATTGTGTATGGAACTGCGGAAATCTTGTGACGCCTAACAAATAAAGGATAATAATAATAATAATAATGGTGCAGAGAAGACTCAGTCCTCTTCATATTAGGAGGCTGAATATTGCAAGCTCTTTAGCTAATGCAGTTACTGTACTACAGGATATCAACTATACAGCTTCATATCATCAGTGATGGTGGTAAGGATTAGTAATAGGAATAAAAATAATGAATAAAAATACTAAGGACTAAGTGGCTCTAATAACGTGCATTTGTTGAATATGCGTTTCACCTCTTAAGCTGGGTACACACTACACTGTTTTCGTCCAATAATCGGCTCAATCAGCCGACATACAACCGCTTGTTCAAAAGTCGGGTCAGTGTGTGCAGTGACACGATGGTCAAAAGTCTGCCCAAATGGACGATTGTCGCCTCATTTGGTTGGTCGTACCGTTTAATATTTTCGTTCCAATTTCGTTTACGCTGTGTAGTGTGTATAAACTTCCGACTGATCCACAACAGTGAGTACGAAATTACAGTTATTGCTCACGACAACATGGCTGTAAAAAGTCGCTAAAGGGACGTCCGCTCTTCCCTTTATCGTCCTAAACAAGGCTAGTGTGTATGCAGTCCATGGACCGAGCGATCGGATCATCGATCGCATGTAAAATTGCTCGGCATAAAAAGTTGGTCGAAATTTCTGTAGTGTGTACCCAGCTTTACACTTTCATAGATAATCTCTGTACAACAGTACAAACAAGGTCAGTGGTTAAATGTACTGGAAATCTCTGTTGTAATCTCTGTGTCAACACTTGGCTAGAGATGAATAAATCTCACACAGATCGGTTCGAATAACAATAATGTTATTGGAAAAACACTGTCCAGGAGTCTTGAGATTAGTTTCAGTGCTTTCAGCTCAGGGCTGTTTTTTTTCCGAGGGGGAAATTCCCCTGTGTCCCAATATACAGGACCCCACTCTGATGGTTCTGTGTATCCAGCCGAGCCTATCATAGCCTATTTCTGGTTGTGGTTTTTCGCCCTCCCCCCATATCCCAGGATATGAAGCCTGGTTCTTAGATCACTTTTTTCTGGGAAAGGGGGGCCACACTAATTTATTTTTTAGACTGCAAAGGTCTGTGCTGACCTGCAGCAGCAACATGCAACTTTGCACCAGTGTGCATATGTTATAACCATTTATTGCATATGCTATAACCATTTATTGCTATATTATTGTCATTGTCGACATTTATCATTATATTATTGTCATATTATAGGGTTGGTTTTTTTACAGGTTTTTTAGTTTGCTTTTATTTTTTTTTAGCATTTTTATCGTCTTTGTTCCCTATACCTGCTTTAACCCGTACCTTACCCCAATGCTATTATCATCATATTAGCCCAATACACCTAGCCAAGCAAGCGAGCATACACAGTTAATGGACATGCATGGACTTATAGCTGAACATACATAGTTTATTCAATAATATACCAAGCAGGAAGAGGTAACTTTTACCACGGTGAAGGAGAAAGAACTCGATAGGACGCCCACTTTTCGCTGCTGCTGTCCAGGTGAGAAGATTGATAAATTGTGGCAAAACTATATTTTTATCACTTATAAAATTGATAAATAGGCTAGAGAGAGGGAGAAGAGAGAGAGAAGGTGAAAGAATGATAGAGAATGAGAGAAAGGGGAGAAAGAAAGAGAGAGAGGGGAGAAAGAGAGAGAGAGAGAGAGAAGATAAAAAAATATTTATATTAATGCATCTCCAGCAAACCTCAGTAAGAGGAAGACATACCTTTATTAATTAATGGGACTTAGGATAAAGAATCTCTTTTTACCCAGTAAGACGGAATCTTTGAAATTAATTGTATTATAGCAAATTGTAAGATAAATATAAGAATGTGATGCACTTCAGTCAAATAATTTCTATATTCATTTCTGTTCACTGCTGGACAGCAAAGTAATAGTTGATGGAACTCTGCGCTTTTCTATTTTAAAACTGAATAGCCCAAGAGCTTCCCAATACATCTCCATTTACCAAGGTAAATTGGACAGAAAACCTCTTAAACAGTTAGTGGATCTGCCTACATCGATTTTCAAAGTTGAAAACCGTAGTGTGTTTTGCAGAAGGAAACATGTTATGATTTATTAATAGATGTTATTTAGCTGGTACCAGGAATCCAGAAACAAGAGAAAAACAGGAATCCAGGGCCCTAAAGCCCCCCACCCCAACAAAAATGGTACCTACCCTCCTCAAAACTCATAGTCTTGTACACAGACCAGCTCAACTGGAGCTGCCTATAGTGTTCATGGAAACCTGTGAAGAATGTGCCAACAGTACACCCTGGTATTCATGGATGGAACATGGGCACAAACATAGGACAGGGACATGCTGTGACTATATCCTTCCAATATTTGCTCTGAATGCTTCTGTGTACTCATTGTGCCGAAATACTGATTATGTACAGCAGCGCACACATACAAACCGTGCCCAGCATTGCCTACATGCACATTATGAATGTTGAACAGCGCCAGATACACATTGGGGTCGTCAGGACTCACTGTGCCCACATATACGTTGTGCCTAAGGCATGGTCAGAAATGTAGGTGTGAAAAATCTATTTTAAAGAGTCTATTATTAACTACAATGCTGCCGCATCTTAACTGTATTCAACAGAGATATTATTCTAGTGACCTCTATACAATCTGCTGAGCATCCTAGTGAGCACTATACCAGCTGGATGGCATCCTAGTGACCTCTATACAATGTGGAGAGCATCCTAGTGACCTCTATACAATTTGCTGAGCATCCTAGTGAGCACTATACCAGCTGGATGGCATCCTAGTGACCTCTATACAATGTGGAGAGCATCCTAGTGACCTCTATACAATCTGCTGAGCATCCTAGTGAGCACTATACCAGCTGGATGGCATCCTAGTGACCTCTATACAATCTGCTGAGCATCCTAGTGAGCACTATACCAGCTGGATGGCATCCTAGTGACCTCTATACAATGTGGAGAGCATCCAACTGACCTCAATACAATACAGAGAACATTCTAGTGAACACTATATAATACAGAGAATATTCTAGTGGTAGTGAGTTGTATACATTACAGAGAACATTCTAGTGACACTTATACAATTGAATGAACGTTCATGTGAATCATGCAACACAGATAGAATTTTAATGATATAATATAGATAGCATCAAGAGACCACTATACAATACAGAGAACATTCTGCCAATATACAACACAAACTTCTGATCTTCATGCAATGCAAACCCCACAGTCTCTGGTGACTATGCAATGCAGAACCCCAACTACATAGTTGCCTATTCTCGCAGTATGTCTGGGAGACTCCCAAATTAGAGGGAGAACTCCTGGACTCCCGAGAGAGCATGCAGTTCTCTGGCAGTCATGTTTGCCTGCCTGCAAGGTAGGCGGGAAAATACCATGGCGTTATTAAGCACTGTGTACCTCAGTGAGCGAACATTGAATAGGCAGTGTGATGATGATGATGATGCACTTATGGTCATCACACACCTTGTCTTGCCTACTTGATGCGCAGATGTTGTTATCTAGTCATACCCACCTCTTCTTTTCATATCTCCTTCCAAATGTAGATAAGTATGCTCAAATCATTAGTCACTACGTAATGAACAACCTGTAATATCTAGTGGCTATGCAATGCAGACCCCCATATCTCTGGTAACTATGTAATGAAAAGCTTTCTCACTGCCGGCACCATTTCTGGTGGCTTTATAATGCAGATCCCTAATCTCTGGTGGTGAAACGAGTACTCATGGAACCCTGCTCCGCCTGCGTACTTTACTCTAGAGGAACTGCCAATCATAACCATCAGAGCATGCCGGAACTCTAACTGGTGAATAGCACCAGCCATCCAACCATCATGGTGCTGGGAAGTTCAAGGAGTGAATGGTCGAAGCGATCTACCTATCAGAAAACTGGGCGGGCCAGGCCGACAATGACAGAAGTTTAGGAGCCTGTGATAAGCTGTCTGTAAAACACAGACAGTGGGTCAAAGCATTGTGTCAAATATAGCAGAATGCTACATGTATGCACCCATGGCACAACACTAAGTAAAGTGAGAGTCACTGCCTGACTGCCACACCTGCCTCTACATTTAAATTTACAATTTTCCCATCGAAAAATTGCACTGCAAATCAGATACCCAGCCCAGTGCAGGACTCCAACCTATGTGTACAAGCCCTCCACCCATGCACATCCATTATTTGTTCCAGCAACCAGACAGAAGAGAGAAGAAAGAAGTGGGACAAGCTTCATAGAATTGTCAAACAGGATCTAGAGACCAGGGGCTAGATTTACTAGGGTTTGAAAAAGTGGAGATGTTGCCCATAGCAACCAATCAGATTCTAGCTGTCATTTTGTAGAAAGCACTAAATAAATGAAAGCTAGAATCTGATTGGTTGCTATAGGCAACATCCCCACTTTTTCAAACCCGCAGCTTAGTAAATCTAGAACCAAAAGTCATCCTTTTATGTCCAGTCACACAGGTGTATCAGTTTTCTGTTTCAAAGCTATGGGAAATCTAAGACCACAGCACAATGGAAGTAAGTGAATGCGTAAGATAAGATCCAAATTAATGTGTTCAAACAACACGATGTATACCACTATAGCAGATCACTACGCTGCCCCTATATATGGTGTACAGATATACCAAAATAAAGAATATATACAGTGATTATGATTGCACTCTGTCACTGCAAGGAACAAACCCCATCAATGAGGACACAAGAACCACCGTTACAACGCGTTTCGAGATGAATTTCTTATACAAGGTGTGGAAGCAGGTATCATGTATTGTAGAGGAGCAGATATAAATAGTACTATCTGATTATATGATAGACTGAAGACAAGTATAAACTTGGCAGTATACATGCTGCAAGGTAAGAAGACCATCAGTCAGTAGGACTATTATTCGTTTCTCACACTCTTTAGTCTTGTGGAACTTCAAAGCACAGCATGTTCTGCCAGAGGGTAAGCTGGGACTTGTAGTTCCTAAGTAGCTGGGGAGCCATAGGTTACACTGAAATACAGCCAGCCACATAGTACACAAACACTGTTTCATTGTCACATGCCAAGGCATTCCTCCAGTGGACCCTTCATGCCCCAGTCCAACAGTGCCCCTGCTGGGTATTTTTCACTTAAACTTGCCCCCTCATAAAGGCAATGTCCCTCACTTGCCCCCCACATGCTAGTCATGCCTGCTGTCTTGGGAATGGAGGGGGCGCTGTTGCATGCTCTAGCTCTGGGCACCAGGGGCTGGCTGGCCTAGGGGGCAGGGGACATCTGTCCCCCAGGCTAGTCTTCTAGTGGATTACCTTGGGCTGGGCCACCTGCATTTTCTTTCCCTTTAAAATAGGCTGCTGAGTCGAGTCTTGCCCCTGGGGCTAAAATTTGCCAGCCCTCCCTTGCCGGGCATTATGGCTCCACCCTACACCTTTGGATGTAAGCAGTTCCGAATGTAAACAGTAATGAATGGCACCCTACGTGTGGCTTCGAATGTATTGAGTTGCAACTAGCCTGTCCCTCAAACCTGGTGCAGTTAATAACTTTCATATTAAGCTTTGCCTCTGTTCGACTAGTGTTATACACATATATACACTGCTGATCAACCACAACATTAAAACCACCTGCCTAATATTGTATAGGTCCCCCTTGTGCCATCAAAACAGTTCTGACCAGTTGAGGCATGGGCTCCACAAGACCTCTGAAGGTGTCCTGTGGTATCTGGCACCAAGACGTTAGCAGCAGATCCTTTAAGTCCTGGAAGTTGTGAGGTGAGAACTCCATGGCTCGGACTTGTTTTCCAGCACATCACACAGATGCTCAATGGTTGAGATCAGGGGAATTTGGAGGCCCAGAGAACATTGCCCAGAGCATCACACTGCCTCTGCCGGCTTGCCTTCTTCCCATAGTGCATCCTGGTGTCATCTATTCCCCAGGTAAACGACGCACACGCACCTGGACATCCACATGAAGAGAAAACATGATTCATCAGACCAGGCCACCTTCTTCCATCGCTCCATGGTCCAGTTCTGGCACTCACGTGCCCATTGTAAGCACATTAGGTGGTGGACACGGTCAGCCTGGGTACTCTGACTGCTTTGCGGCTACGCAGCCCCATACGCAGCAAGCTGCACTGTGTGTTCTGACACCTTAATACCATACAGAAACATCCCCCAGCACACTGCAATAACCAGCAAAGGAATTCCTATTTCTATTTGTGCATAAAAATGCTGAAAACTCAGTTGCACACATTTGCAAATGTATGATAAGCCACCTGCCCCGCCAAGGCGCTTCTGCTAATAGGGTCATCCTAACTCTAGACAGTGAGGTCCCTATATATATGTGTTTTTAAATTGAGAGCTAACTTACCAAGAGGTACCCCAAACTCTTCCAAAGGGCAATACAGCAACAGCGCTCCCCATCAGCTACTGATGCCAAATATGCCTCTTAAATGCCTGCTATGAACCTATAAATTGATTGAGCAACTTCCACTTCTGTTCCACCTTTCTACCATAACCAGCATTAACTTTTTCAGCAATTTGTGCTACAGTATCTCTTCTGTGGGATTGGACCAGACGGGCTAGCCTTCACTCCCCATATGCATCAATGAGCCTTGGGCGTTCATGACTTAGTGGTTCACCGGTTGTCCTCCCTTGGGTCACTTTTGGCAGGTACTAACCACTGCATACCGGGAACACCCCCCAAAACCTGCTGTTTTGGAGATGCTCTGACCCAGTCGTCTAGCCATCACAATTTGGCCCGTGTCTAAGTCACTCAGATCCTTACGCTGCCCATTTTTCCTGCCTCCAACACATCAACTTCAAGAACTGACTGTTGACTTGCTGTCTAATATATCCCACCCCTTGACAGATGCCATTGCAACAAGATGATCAATGTTATTAATTTCACTTGTCAGTCTTTTAATGCTGTGGCTGAACGGTGTATGTGTTTGTATGTATATACATATATATATATATATATATATATATATATATATATATATATATATACATACACGTTAACCCGTGCATGATACTCATGCATTCTAGTCAAATCAAGCTACTTAAGGTGTTAAAAAGGTTCTTGTCATGCATTTGGGCCTAGCCCAGGCCTCCTCAGAGGAAGAGCGTTACTTCCCGACGTAAGCGCCCTTTTTAACGTGGTTTTGTCCACATGTCACAACCTCATCATTTTTCTCAATCACCTCATCCTTCATCTTTATCGCCACATCTATCCAGATGTCTATTCAGACACAGGGATCTCTCTCAGCGGTCCTGAGTATCACACTCCTCTCGCTCTGTCACCCCCGGCAACCACCAACCACTTCCCACTGTCACCCCCGGCAGCCACAAACCACTCCCAACTGTCACCCCCGGCAACCACCAACCACTCCCAACTGTCACCCCCGGCAACCACCAACCACTCCCAACTGTCACTTCTCCTTCGAGAAATATATATATATTTTTTTAAATCTTTATAAACACTTTTAACAATTAACAAATTAAATTAACAAATTAAAAACATCTTAGTATACCAAATTTCAGCCCTTTTTGAGTTTTTTTCCCCACACACACTAAGAATTTAGTAGGTCAGTGTATAACTTCGCCCAGCAGGTGGCGCTGCAGCTTGGTTTGTTTTTTTCCCACACACGCCACTAGGCTTTTATATAGTAGATATATATATATATATATATATATATATATATATATATATAAATATATATATAAATACGTGTCTATATATATATATATATATATATATATATATATAGACACACCTTTGTTAAGGTTTCATGGTGCAGCCATTGACTAAAAGCAGTCATTTGTAACTTATCCTGATATCCATCTAAATGTATCAATGCTACATGTGTTAGAAGCAGGGGATAGACATCACAGAGCAGGATTTGGCAATTTTCTACTATTATCCTGTGTGAGCCCATGAAAATTCTGTCACATTAATTATCGTTACATATCATTTAAGAGACCAGAACCAAATAGGAGACAACAAAGTATTGCCCCTTTACAACAGAGCTGTGTCAGTAGTAATTGTATCATTACCTGATTAAGGGCAGCAGAATTGTGCAAAATGATAGGACACAATTATTTGGTTAAAGCTGAGATATAACTTAATTGTATCTCATCTTAGCTGTAATGTTAACTGATATCATCACTGAGAGTCTTGGGGGCATATTTCACAAAGACCGCAAAATAGGAAAAATACTTTTCAATCCTTATCGCATTGATAAGGATTGAACTATTTCTCATATTTATGAAAAAACCTGCACATGAACAGTAGTTCCGTTAAACTGCTGTTCCTGTGAAAAAAAAAACTTACCACTCCATCTTCATAATGCGATCATGGGTGGCTTCTTCGTTCCTCCTTTCAAATCCTGTGCGCATGCTCTGATTGATAACTCGGACATGCGCACAGGCATCCAAACAGCACTGACCGAAGGACCTGGGTCACGTGACAGGGCTGCACATGTGCTGTATCGCTCTGCTCTTCGGAGCACAGCTTAACAAGTGCTGAAAACAATCAGAAACGGTAATGTACGCCAGCCGTACAGTATCACATGTGTAAAAGTTTTTTCGAAAGTTGCTAAATTGCTGTACATAGCAGTCCCCATAGAAATCTTTGGGGACTGTTATGTTTTTTGAAAAAAAAATGCAAAGCAGCAGATATCTATGATATCTATGATATCTTCTGCGATGCACCAATAATAAATTTGCAGGGTAGTTAGATTTGCGGCTATTTTTTTCCTGTAAATCCTCCGAAAACTGACGTTTTCAGGGGATCTACAGGAAAAAAATGAATGATAAATAGGCCCCTTGGTCACCTCTCTTAAAAATGCATTTGCCGTGTAAATGAAAAAAGACCTGTTCTGGCATTTGGATATAACAGTGCTCGCCAGATCAGAGGACAGGAAAGAGCGGCTAAGATTTTTAGGGGCATATTCAATTGTTGGAGTTACATGTAAAAGTAACGTGACGTGCGCACTATTACCGTCATTACGATAATAGTGTGCGTAAATACCGTTATTACGGTACCTTTATTTCTGGATTTATATACTATATATACTGGATTTCAGAGCTGCGAGCTGAAATCCGGCTTGGAATTACCGTAATAACGGTAATATATTTAACGCCGCGGGAAATGGTAACAATTGAATATGCCCCTTAATTTTTATTTAACGATCTCACCATTTTTTCTGTACATGGTCCCTCTGTATCTGGAAGCCTGGACTTCAGTTTCCGGTTCCAAATTCAATTTAAAAAAAAGGAATAAAGTTTAAAAAAATAAAAATAAAATAAAATAAAACTTTATCAAAAAAACAAAAGGACAAAATGTTTCGTTTTAATAATAAAACAGTTTTTCCATTATTAACCACTCCCGGTTTCTTCCAAATTTAGGGATCTTCACCTAATAATAAATGTTGGTTTTGCCCACAAAACGTCTGCCCCCCCCACTGTGATTAGATAAGTGTACCACTGTTTTTTTTGAACTATTAATGGAACATTTATAAATCAGTGACCCAAGTCCACAAATCATCCTATTAACCCAATCAAGGGACTTTCATTCACTTCTGTTCATTTACTGTACTTTACGGAGCTGTGCGGATTGTGCAGTAGCTCTATATAAATAAGCCTAAAATTACATATATACATTATACCCTGTGCTCTTCTGTGAATTCAACTGTTGTTTTAATGGTTTTCAAAAACCATTTTCATTTTAATACGTCTCATCAATTATTAATGAAAGCTCAATTAGAAACGATTTTTCATTCAGCTGTGAAATTAAAAGGTTCTTCCCATATCTGAATTATTATGGATCATTATCATGGATTTGTGCCTCACAAACATTTATTATTCCAAACTGTTTGACTTCCTAATCAAACATTTAAATGGACGATAAATAAACGTATAGTTTAACATTTACACATTGAATAATATGTGCAAATAAAGCATTTGCAAAACGATGTACTGGAGCTGACATATTCTCAGATGCCGACAGTTCTTATTCTCCTGTAAATAAGGAATTCCTGCTTAGAGATGAATTGAGTTTGTAGGAATAGAGGTTTGTGAAGGAACCGGCCATTCTGCATTTGTCAAACCTTTTAAAAAGGAAAAGTGGAGGTGTTGCCCATAGCAACCAATCAGATTCTAGATATCATTTTCTAGAATGTACCTAATAAATGACAGCTAGAATCTGATTGGTTGCTATGGGCAACACCTCCACTTTTCCTTTTTAGATAGTTTGACAAATCTCCCTCTTAGTCATAGAATAGCACAGGGATGATGGTGATCACTTCTCCTGTGTGGTGGGAGAAGGACTGTGAACATTTAATGACAAATTCCGCCGGAAAAACGTTCCAACTTTTGCGGCTAAAAGCGTAAAAAGTTGAACATTTCGCAGAATGGTTTTGAAAATTTCTGCATTATATTTTTTAATGTTGGGAAATCTGCTGCTAGAAATAAACAGTATTAACCTTAAAAGTAAGAGGAAGCATCACATGACAAATGTATACAATTATATACAGTACTTTTCTAAAGACATTTTAGATTTATAGAATTTCTATATTTAACCTTGAAAAACCTCATAATAAATTGCAGGTATATAGTTAGCCAAATGCCACAACAACAACAATACAGTAGCTACGTGCCTTAATCAGAAACATGGATAAAAACAACTATTTCTTTATATCTAGACCTAAAAATTATGACTTTTATACAACAATAATTAGGGATGAGCGCACTCGGATTTATGAAATCCGAGCCCACCCGAACGTTGCCGATCCGAGTCGGATCCGAGACAGATCCGGGTATTGGCGCCAAATTCAAATCTGAAACTGAGGCTCTGACTCATAATCCCATTGTCGGATCTCGCGATACTCGGATCCTATAAATTCCCCGCTAGTCGTCGCCATCTTCACTCGGGCATTGATCAGGGTAGAGGGAGGGTGTGTTAGGTGGTCCTCTGTCCTGGTAGATCTCGTGCTGTGCTGTTTAGTTCTGTGCTGTGCTGTACTGTGCTGTGCTGTGCTGTGCTGTGCTGTGCTGTGTTCTGCAGTATCAGTCCAGTGGTGCTGTGTGCTGTGCTCTGTCCTTCTGAGGTCAGTGGTGCTGCTGGGTCCAGTGCTGTGTCCTGTTCAGTCCAGTGGTGCTGTGTCCTGTGCTCTGTGCTTCTAAGGGCATAGTTATTTCCCCAATATTCCCCTGTGTTTAAAAAAATAAAAAAAAGTTATTTAAAAAAATACCAAAAACTAATTTAATTTTTTTTTAATTACCACAAAATTTGCACAACCAATCCTGCAGTATAAGCCCATTGGTACTGCAATATTACCAAGTTCACACATTCAGCAGTAAAAGTCCAGTGGTACTGCAATATTACAAAGTTTACACATTCTGCAGTATCAGTCCAGTGGTGCTGTGTCCTGTGCTCTGTCCTGCTGAGTTCCGTAGTGCTGCTGGGTCCTGTGCCGTGTCCTGTTCAGTCCAGTGGTGCTGTGTCCTGTGCTCTGTGCTTCTAAGGGCATAGTTATTTCCCCATTATTCCCAAGTTTTTAAAAAATAAAAAAAAAGTAAAAAAAAAATTACAATTAAAAATTAAAAAAAAAATATATATAATTATAACCAAATTTGCAAAACCAATCCAGCAGTATAAGTCCATTGGTACTGCAATATTACAAAGTTCACACATTCTGCAGTATCAGTCCAGTGGTGCTGTGTCCTGTGCTCTGTCCTGCTGAGTTCCGTAGTGCTGCTGGGTCCTGTGCCGTGTCCTGTTCAGTCCAGTGGTGCTGTGTCCTGTGCTCTGTGCTTCTAAGGGCATAGTTATTTCCCCATTATTCCCAAGTTTTTAAAAAATAAAAAAAAAGTAAAAAAAAATAAAAAATTAAAAAAAAAAAAATATATATAATAATTATAACCAAATTTGCAAAACCAATCCAGCAGTATAAGTCCATTGGTACTGCAATATTACAAAGTTCACACATTCTGCAGTATCAGTCCAGTGGTGCTGTGTCCTGTGCTCTGTCCTGCTGAGTTCCGTAGTGCTGCTGGGTCCTGTGCCGTGTCCTGTTCAGTCCAGTGGTGCTGTGTCCTGTGCTCTGTGCTTCTAAGGGCATAGTTATTTCCCCATTATTCCCAAGTTTTTAAAAAATAAAAAAAAAGTAAAAAAAAATAAAAAATTTAAAAAAAAATAAATATATAATAATTATAACCAAATTTGCAAAACCAATACAGCAGTATAAGTCCATTGGTACTACAATATTACCAAGTTCACACATTCTGCAGTATCTTGTGCTACATATAATGGAGACCAAAAATTTGGAGGATAAAGTAGGGAAAGATCAAGACCCACTTCCTCCTAATGCTGAAGCTGCTGCCACTAGTCATGACATAGATGATGAAATGCCATCAACGTCGTCTTCCAAGCCCGATGCCCAATCTCGTAGTACCGGGCATGTAAAATCCAAAAAGCCCAAGTTAAGAAAAAGTAGCAAAAAGAGAAACTTAAAATCATCTGAGGAGAAACGTAAAGTTGCCAATATGCCATTTACGACACGGAGTGGCAAGGAACGGCTTAGGCCCTGGCCCGTGTTCATGACTAGTGGTTCAGCTTCACCCACGGATCTTAGCCCTCCTCCTCCTCCCCCCCCCTACAAAAAATTGAAGAGAGTTATGCTGTCAGCAACAAAACAGCAAACAACTCTGCCTTCTAAAGAGAAATTATCACAAATCCACAATGCGAGTCCAAGGATGTTGGTGGTTGTCAAGCCTGACCTTCCCATCACTGTACGGGAAGAGGTGGCTCGGGAGGAGGCTATTGATGATGTAGCTGGCGCTGTGGAGGAACTTGATGATGAGGATGGTGATGTGGTTATTGTAAATGAGGCACCAGTGGGGGAAACAGCTGATGTCCATGGGATGAAAAAGCCCATCGTCATGCCTGGTCAGAAGACCAAAAAATGCACCTCTTCGGTCTGGAGTTATTTTTATCCAAATCCAGACAACCAATGTATGGCCATATGTAGCTTATGTAAAGCTCAAATAAGCAGGGGTAAGGATCTTGCCCACCTAGGAACATCCTCCCTTATACGTCACCTGAATAACCTTCATAGTTCAGTGGTTAGTTCAGGAACTGGGGCTAGGACCCTCATCGGTACAGGGACACCTAAATCCCGTGGTCCAGTTGGATACACACCAGCAACACCCTCCTCGTCAACTTCCTCCACAATCTCCATCAGATTCAGTCCTGCAGCCCAAGTCAGCAGCCAGACTGAGTCCTCCTCAATACGGGATTCATCCGAGGAATCCTGCAGCGGTACGCCTACTACTGCCACTGCTGCTGTTGCTGCTGTTAGTCGGTCATCTTCCCAGAGGGGAAGTCGTAAGACCGCTAAGTCTTTCACAAAACAATTGACCGTCCAACAGTCGTTTGCCATGACCACAAAATACGATAGTAGTCACCCTATTGCAAAGCGTATAACTGCGGCTGTAACTGCAATGTTGGTGTTAGACGTGCGCCCGGTGTCCGCCATCAGTGGAGTGGGATTTAGAGGGTTGATGGAGGTATTGTGTCCCCGGTACCAAATCCCGTCGAGATTCCACTTCACTAGGCAGGCGATACCAAAAATGTACAGAGAAGTACGATCAAGTGTCCTCAGTGCTCTAAAAAATGCGGTTGTACCCACTGTCCACTTAACCACGGACATGTGGACAAGTGGTTCTGGGCAAACGAAGGACTATATGACTGTGACAGCCCACTGGGTAGATGCATCCCCTTCCGCAGCAACAGCAACAGCTGCATCAGTAGCAGCAACTACAAAATGGCGGCTCGTGCAAAGGCAGGCAACATTGTGTATTACAGGCTTTAATAAGAGGCACAACGCTGACAACATATTAGAGAAAATGAGGGAAATTATCTCCCAGTGGCTTACCCCACTTAGACTCTCATGGGGATTTGTGGTGTCAGACAATGCCAGTAACATTGTGCGGGCATTAAATATGGGCAATTTCCAGCACGTCCCATGTTTTGCCCACACCATTAATTTGGTGGTGCAGCATTACCTCAAGAGTGACAGGGGTGTGCAGGAGATGCTTGCGGTGGCGCGCAAAATTGCTGGACACTTTCGGCATTCAGCCAGTGCCTACCGCAGACTAGAGGCACATCAAAAAAGCATGAACCTGCCCTGCCATCACCTCAAACAAGAGGTTGTGATGCGCTGGAACTCCACCCTCTATATGCTGCAGAGGATGGAGGAGCAGCAAAAGGCCATTCAGGCCTACACAGCCACCTACGACATAGGCAAAGGAGTGGGGATGCGCCTCAGTCAAGCGCAGTGGAGACCGATTTCCGTGTTGTGCAAGGTTCTGCAGCCATTTGAACTTGCCACACGAGAAGTCAGTTCCGACACTGCCAGCTTGAGTCAGGTCATTCCCCTGATCAGGCTGTTGCAGAAGCAGCTGGAGAAAGTGAGGGAGGAGCTGGTAAGCCATTGCGATTACACCAAGCATGTAGCTCTTGTGGATGTAGCCCTTCGTACGCTTTGCCAGGATCCGAGGGTGGTCACTCTTTTAAAGTCAGAGGAATACATTCTGGCCACCGTGCTCGATCCTCGGTTTAAAGCGTATGTTGTGTCTCTGTTTCCGGCGGACACAAGTCTACAGCGGTGCAAAGACCTGCTGGTCAGGAGATTGTCCTCTGAAGAGGACCGTGACATGCCAACAGCTCCACCCTCATTTTCTTCCACATCTATGGCTGCGAGGAAAAAGCTCAGTTTTCCCAAAAGAGGCACTGGCGGGGATGCTGATAACATCTGGTCCGGACTGAAGGACCTGCCAACCATTGCAGACATGTCTACTGTCGCTGCATTGGATGCTGTCACAATAGAAAAAATTGTGGATGATTACTTTGCAGACACCATCCAAGTAGACATGTCAGACAGTCCATATTGTTACTGGCAGGAAAAAAAGGCAGTTTGGAAGCCCCTGTACAAACTGGCTCTATTTTACCTGAGTTGTCCCCCCTCCAGTGTGTACTCGGAAAGAGTTTTTAGTGCAGCGGGGAACCTGGTCAGTGAGCGGCGAAGGAGGTTGCTTCCTCAGAACGTTGAAAAAATGATGTTTATAAAAATGAATAATCAATTCCTCAATGAAGTACAGCACTGCCCTCCAGATACTACAGAGGGACCTGTGGTTGTGGAGTCCAGCGGGGACGAATTGATAATGTGTGATGAGGAGGAAGTACACACTGTAGGGGGAGAGGAATCAGAGGTTGAGGATGAGGACGACATCTTGCCTCAGTAGAGCCTGTTTAGTCTGTACAGGGAGAGATGAATAGCTTTTTTGGTGTGGGGGCCCAAACAAACCAATCATTTCAGCCAAAGTTGTTTGGTAGGCCCTGTCGCTGAAATGATTGGTTTGTTAAAGTGTGCATGTCCTATTTCAACAACATAAGGGTGGGTGTGAGGGCCCAAGGACAATTCCATCTTGGACCTTTTTTTTTTGCATTATATGACCAATCAACAGTCGTTTGCCATGTTCAAAAAGTAAAACCAAATTTAAAAAAATACAAGAAATTAAACCAAAAGTAAAATGCCGTGTCATAATTTAAAACAAGAGGTATTGACGTGCTCTAAAACTACTGTATTGTTGTTTATATTTTATAAACACTACACTTGAAAGCTTGAGTCTTTCAATAAAAAAGTAACTGTCCATTGCACGAATATTTGCAACAGGGACAATTTTAGGGTTAAGAAAGTCAACTAATAACACTTCGACGCTGTCTGTCTTTATAAACACTACACTTGGAAGTTGGAGGAGGTATTGTGGCCCCGGCACCAAATTTACTACCGGGGCCACTCCACTGTGCAGTCCATATTTAGGTGTATCAGATATTAAACAACGGTGACAGTTGATGCCCAATTTTTTAATTATATTGTGGCCTCGGTACCAAATTGTGTACCGGGGCCACCACACTACGCAGTCCAGATACTTGTTTGGTGGAATTCAGACCAGTTGAGGGTTTTATTATTATATTGTGTGGACCACTCTATCTATACCACACTACAACTCTATACCACTCTATTTCATACTTTAATTCTATTTAATACTTTAATTCTATTTCATACTTTAATTCTATTTAATACTTTAATTCTATTTCATACTTTAATTCTATTTAATACTTTAATTCTATTACTAATTACCATAAAGAGGAACTGCCGCTTCTATTTAATACTTTAATTCTATTAGTAGTTACCATAAAGAGGAACAAAATAAACCAATTTTACCAAAAGTATAATATGACTTAGACTTACAAACACTACACTTGAAAGATCGTGCCTTTAAATGAAAAAGTCAGTCTTCATTGCATGACTATGTGCAACAGGGACAGTTTTTGGGTTTACAAAGTCAACGAATAACACTTCGACCCTGTCTGTCTTTAACATACTTGATGGGATCTCAATGACGAATTGTCTGTACCATGTTTGGAGGAGGTATTGTGGCCCCGGTATCAAATTGGGTACCGGGGCCACCCCACTATGCAGTCCAGATACTTGTTTGGTGGAATTCTGACACGTGGAGGGTTTTTTAATTATATTGTGGCCTCGGTACCAAATTGTGTACCGGGGCCACCACACTACGCAGTCCAGATACTTGTTTGGTGGAATT
Organism: Mixophyes australis; assembly: GCA_036250195.1. Taxonomy (NCBI): domain Eukaryota; kingdom Metazoa; phylum Chordata; class Amphibia; order Anura; family Limnodynastidae; genus Mixophyes; species Mixophyes australis. Next base: position 21,119,218 of record JAVHZZ010000005.1, on the reverse strand, counting down.
CAGACCAGTTGAGGGTTTTATTATTATATTGTGGGGACCACTCTATCTATACCACACTACAACTCTATACCACTCTATTTCAAACTTTAATTCTATTTAATACTTTAATTCTATTTCATACTTTAATTCTATTTAATACTTTAATTCTATTTCATACTTTAATTCTATTTAATACTTTAATTCTATTACTAATTACCATAAAGAGGAACTGCCGCTTCTATTTAATACTTTAATTCTATTAGTAGTTACCATAAAGAGGAACAAAATAAACCAATTTTACCAAAAGTATAATATGACTTAGACTTACAAACACTACACTTGAAAGATCGTGCCTTTAAATGAAAAAGTCAGTCTTCATTGCACGACTATGTGCAACAGGGACAGTTTTTGGGTTTACAAAGTCAACGAATAACACTTCGACCCTGTCTGTCTTTAACATACTTGATGGGATCTCAATGACGAATTGTCTGTACCATGTTTGGAGGAGGTATTGTGGCCCCGGTACCAAATTGGGTACCGGGGCCACTCCACTATGCAGTCCAGATAGAGGTGTATCAGATATTAAACAACGTTGACTGTTGATGCCCAATTTTTTAATTATATTGTGGCCTCGGTACCAAATTGTGTACCGGGGCCACCACACTACGCAGTCCATACCCTTTTTTGGTGGAATTCTGACACGTGGAGGGTTTTTTAATTATATTGTGGCCTCGGTACCAAATTGTGTACCGGGGCCACCACACTACGCAGTCAAGATAGATAGATGCGTATCATAGATAAAGTACATTCAGTGGTGTGGGGCAAATTGAAAAATATTCAAAATGCACTGACATTATCAAAAACAAGAGGTTGTCACACGCTAAAACTCCAACATGTATATGATGGAGAGGATGGAGGAGCAGCCGTATGTGTAGTGTAATGCAGACCTGTTGAAGGTTTTTTATATATTTTATTGTGGTGCCCAGTGCCCACTCCTCTAGGCAGTCCAGGTACATTTATTGGTGCGAATCATAAAAGTTCAGGGTTTTTAATATATATTGTGGTGACCCACTCCTCTACGCAGTCCAGGTACATTTATTGGTGCGATTCATAAAAGTTCAGGGTTTTTAATATATTGTGGTGACCCACTCCTCTACGCAGTCCAGGTACATTTATTGGTGCGATTCATAAAAGTTCTGGGTTTTTAAGATATTGTGGTGACCCACTCCTCTACGCAGTCCAGGTACATTTATTGGTGCGAATCATAAAAGTTCAGGGTTTTTAATATATATTGTGGTGACCCACTCCTCTACGCAGTCCAGGTACATTTATTGGTGCGATTCATAAAAGTTCAGGGTTTTTAATATATATTGTGGTGACCCACTCCTCTACGCAGTCCAGGTACATTTATTGGTGCGATTCATAAAAGTTCAGGGTTTTTAAGATATTGTGGTGACCCACTCCTCTACGCAGTCCAGGTACATTTATTGGTGCGAATCATAAAAGTTCAGGGTTTTTAATATATCTTGTGGTGACCCACTCCTATACGCAGTCCAGGTACATTTATTGGTGCGATTCATAAAAGTTCAGGGTTTTTAATAGATATTGTGGTGACCCACTCCTCTACGCAGTCCAGGTACATTTATTGGTGCGAATCATAAAAGTTCAGGGTTTTTAATATATCTTGTGGTGACCCACTCCTCTACGCAGTCCAGGTACATTTATTGGTGCGATTCATAAAAGTTCTGGGTTTTTAAGATATTGTGGTGACCCACTCCTCTACGCAGTCCAGGTACATTTATTGGTGCGAATCATAAAAGTTCAGGGTTTTTAATATATATTGTGGTGACCCACTCCTCTACGCAGTCCAGGTACATTTATTGGTGCGATTCATAAAAGTTCAGGGTTTTTAATATATATTGTGGTGACCCACTCCTCTACGCAGTCCAGGTACATTTATTGGTGCGAATCATAAAAGTTCAGGGTTTTTAATATATATTGTGGTGACCCACTCCTCTACGCAGTCCAGGTACATTTATTGGTGCGATTCATAAAAGTTCAGGGTTTTTAATATATTGTGGTGACCCACTCCTCTACGCAGTCCAGGTACATTTATTGGTGCGAATCATAAAAGTTCAGGGTTTTTAATATATATTGTGGTGACCCACTCCTCTACGCAGTCCAGGTACATTTATTGGTGCGAATCATGCAAGTTCAGGGTTTTTAAGATATTGTGGTGACCCACTCCTCTACGCAGTCCAGGTACATTTATTGGTGCGATTCATAAAAGTTCTGGGTTTTTAAGATATTGTGGTGACCCACTCCTCTACGCAGTCCAGGTACATTTATTGGTGCGATTCATAAAAGTTCAGGGTTTTTAAGATATATTGTGGTGACCCACTCCTCTACGCAGTCCAGGTACATTTATTGGTGCGATTCATAAAAGTTCAGGGTTTTTAAGATATTGTGGTGACCCACTCCTCTACGCAGTCCAGGTACATTTATTGGTGCGAATCATAAAAGTTCAGGGTTTTTAATATATATTGTGGTGACCCACTCCTCTACGCAGTCCAGGTACATTTATTGGTGCGATTCATAAAAGTTCAGGGTTTTTAATATATATTGTGGTGACCCACTCCTCTACGCAGTCCAGAAAGATACCTTGTTGCAACGTTTTGGACTAATAACTATATTGTGAGGTGTTCAGAATACACTGTAAATTAGTGGAAATGCTTGTTATTGAATGTTATTGAGGTTAATAATAGCCTAGGAGTGAAAATAAGCCCAAAAACTTGATTTTTAAACTTTTTATGTTTTTTTCCAAAAAAATCCGAATCCAAAACCTTAAATCCGAACCGAGACCTTTCGTCAAGTGTTTTGCGAGACAAATCCGAACCCCAAAAATAATGAAAATCCAGATCCAAAACACAAAACACGAGACCTCAAAAGTCGCCGGTGCACATCCCTAACAATAATAATAATAACACTTATAAAAAATATTAATATTTTATTGAAAACTGACAATAATATAATGATAATGTTAGGAGATTGGAAGGGACATATCAGATAGATTCAGTATATAGAAGTAAGTAAAATTAATGATAAGACATTTTATATAATTACTTAGAACACAGGGCTCTGATTATAATACAGGAGTGGTGTCCAAACATGTATCACCAGCTTTGAAAGATGTCCTTATAACAACCTCTGACATCAGTAGTAATCAAAGATAATAATATCGCTCACCATGGTATCATTTTAGGATATTCATCATCCATGCCAGAGAAGTCCAAACATAATATACTTCACCCTTTTTCATATTGTGCGTTTGGACAATACCTACAGCTTCTGTACTTCATTCCTGTCTTCCTCCATCATGTTTACCTCAGAGATACTGATGGCACCAGTCTAGTACCAGTCCCTGCCTCAGCCCTGTCCACAAGTTAAGCTGGGTACACACTACAGAATTTTCCATTAACTTTTTATGCCGAAAGATTTTACATGCAATCAATGGTCCGATCACTCGGTCCATGGACTGCATACACACTAGCCTTGTTTAAGACGATAAAGGGAAGAGCGGACCTCCCTTTAGCGACTTTTTACAGCCATGTTGTCGTGAGCAATAATTTTAATTTCGTACTCACTGAAGCATCATTTGCGTAACGATATACCAAAGTAATTAGCATAAAGGGGCAGAGCTTTCACTATAGTTAACACCCATAAAAAGAGAAGGCAACACTGTCTCTTAATGCATTCCTATAAAATAGAAGTTTATTACTATACATACAATTTAGACAGGTGCAATACACATCTGTACAAAACACAAGCCTATGATGTGCGAATACCGCACCACGTGGGACTGGTACAGACATCACAAATTTACATACACACGCCCCCCAGGTCGAGGAAGTATCGGAGGATTTTCGTGGAACGGTCGGAAGTTTATACACACTACACAACGGAAACGAGATTGGAACGAAAATATTTAACGGTACGACCAACTAAATGAGGTGACAATCGTCTATTTGGGCAGACTTTCGGCCATCGTGTCACTGCACACACTGACCCGACTTTTGAACGAGCGGTCGTATGTCGGCTGGTTGAGCCGATTATTGGACAAAAACCCTGTAGTGTGTACCTAGCTTTAGTTAGTGGTTAGCATGGGACATTATGGTTTAATTAGGTCAGGTATAGGTTAGTTAACTTAGAATAGATTATAGTTTTTGTAAGGGTTAGCGGCACAAGCTAGACTGGCAACCAGCTGGTTAATGGTCCTCGAGGCCAGTGTTCGAAATTTTTGGGGAGATATAATTATGTTTGTCAGATATTTTAGTTAGTTAAGTCCTGGGTTCTCAGGCTGTATCGCTTTGATCTGCTGACCTCAAAATAAAATCGTGTTATACCATAATCCTGTTGTTAGTCAAGATATTAAAGTACACATATACTCACTTGTTGCATAACTAAATAAACCACCCCTATGACATCATAGTAGTCCTGATTCTTTGTGACATCATCCAGTCGTCACATGCAAATCAATTGCCCTGCAGAGATTAATTCACATGCAGTCAATTATATGACCCACAGTCTAACCATTTTATTTTTATACATAAAAGAGCTGGAAAACACAACATACGCCTCACATATTCACCGCTAGAGGAAGATTCCTCGCTTAGGGATTTTCAGTAATCTGCAATATTTCTAACTTTGTTTCCCAAAGACTTACATAAGTAAATTCCACTAAAGAAAGGATTATCCTGTATCCTTTAACACTTTTGTATTGCTTCCAAAGCCCAGCCTTCACCCTGACACGCTACAAATGTGCAATATTCATTTATATTAATGTAATAAAGTGCTGTATGAATTGTTGAAGGACGAGATCAAGGGATTGATGAAAAAAACATCTGTTCTCTTTTTATGAGTGGATATTTCCTTCGCACTTCAATAATGTTGGTAAAATCCAGTGTCAACAATTGAAGGATTACAATCTCTGGATTACTGATAATGTAGCCTTGCAAAACACATCATTTACATGTCTGCTCTCTGAATAACCAGCTGTGATACAGTTAGAAGATAACCTTAGAGTTTTGGCAGGTGTATTTGTTATCTATTTGCAAACATAACACATACTTAATTAAAGGAGCAATCCCACAGGGTCTTTTTTTCATTAGTCTTTAAATAACAAGTTAAATACATTTTAAGCATCTCATTTTTCTTAGCTGTCCTCCAGCAAATCATTATCTGCTTTTCATTGTCTCTCTGGAGGGTAGACAAATATGGCTGCCAGTCACACACACAGACTGACAACTCTGAGCATGTCATGTGATGGCAGAGGGGGGATAAGGAGTGTGTCATGACGCTGGATACTCCCAGGAGAGAACCTCTTGTTTTGGGGTAGCTATAGTAGAGACTCCATAACCGGCCAAGGCGCTTAGTCCTGAGATGATGGGTCGTGAGAGACGCAGCTTAAGTGGATGGGTTGGAGAAGGTAAGAATTGTGAGGGACAAAGCCAAACGGTGAACACAAACCTCAAACATCGAGCCTCGAAATGCGAATGTGAACGCGTCGTATAAACCACACAATTCTAACTGATTGTATTGCAAGCATATTTGGTGTCATTGATCTAATGAAATTTCGTAGAATCTCAAACCGGTTCGAAATTTTTTGAGTATCTCTAATTGCTACCATCTGCAGTCATCCTCCGCTCTCATTTACCAATTATCTGGTAATAGGGGCACAGTGGTCATTTTGAGACCACGTGCACTGCGATATCGAGCCAATTACCTGATATTGCTACAGATAATACAGTGAGTGTGACCCGCATTAGGTGTAAGTCAACGGAAATTACTCAGTCACCTATATTTGAAAAATCCACCATTGTCTACAGAGTTGATTGGAACAGTTTAATCTTTTCTTTTGCAAACAATTTATCGATTAATCAGTAGATGAAAAGAAGCTTCTGATTTACATCTGCCCCCCCCCCCTTCCCCAATAATTATTTGCACTGCATCCTATACAGGGGCTGGGGGGCATCTGAGCCGGTCCCATAGTGAACTACCTTGAGTTGGGTCACTGAGCCACCTACATTTTTTTTTTCTTTTAAAATGTTCCAAACAGGCTGCTTAGTCGAGTCTTGCCCTCCCCTGATCCTATATAGCTGTCTATCATTTCCTGCACATTTCACCAATTTTTCATGGAATTTCAATTAGCGATGTAGTGCAAAGCAGCAAGTAATTATACTTTCTAATGTGCACTAAGTGATACTAATTGAGAGCCGTACACTGAAGTAGAATGAGTCTCTACAAACTGCCAGAATAACAATTGCTAGAATTGGAAGGCAATGCACATTGTGGAACAATTGGAAATTTACCGGCTAAATCTTCTATTACATTATATTTTGACTAGTTCATGTTTAAAAAAAATGTTGTCAGCAGCCGTCCAACAGTACCTCTAGATATAGGGTTATTGGGGATACTCCCCAGGATTCGGGTCATGTAACAGGAAAAACTTGTAAACAGAACAATAGATAATGAGAGTTCCACGTGAAAGTTCCGAGCCGAGAGTTCCGGCATGTCGAAGTCGTATAATTGGATGAACGAAAGTATATTGGTTAAAATTGTTTTACCGTGCGATTGCGATCAGTACGCCACGTAACACGTGGGACGGCGCAATCACGATTAAATACGCACGCATACACTCGCACTCTCACATTCAGTTATTTATATATTTCATATTTATAATGGTTCCATTCCACAGTGATTTATGAGCAGATGGTATTTAGTTTATAGTTATATGTATTACGGTTATATGTACACTTTAGTGATATTTAAGGTTCAGGTTACAGGAAACATGTCATGTTTAGTGTCATTTTAATCCCCTATTCATCCGCAGTTGTCCGGTTCATTCGCCAAAAGGATCGCACACTGCATACTCTAGTTAGCGATGTTAGGTAATCAATGTTTAAAATGTTACTGACTGTGTATTGTGAATAGACTAGCTTAAACTGGTTTCTGGGTGGGAGAATCATCTGGAATGTTGACCCTCACCCTTGGAGGGGGTTGTTTGATCTGGCCTATGACCTACATTACACTGGACCCTCCTGAAGCCTGGACCTATAGAAGCAAGCCACATGATCTGTATTGTTTTCTCTGTAGCACTGGGTTTATATATACAAGCTCCCTGGGACCAGCTAGCCCAGTCATTCTCTGACCACAGTCTTCTGGACTGAAGTACTGTTCTAGCTGGATCCAGCAGAGTGCGCAGTGGGCGCGGCGGTATGTATGTATTTGGTATCGGCTGTACTGTATTATAATTATGTATTGAACTGCTAAAACTTTTGCATCTGCTAAATAAATTGTTTGTGCTTTGGAAACACAAGAAATCGCTTAGACAATGCTTATTGGAAAACGATAGAATTACTTTAATAGGCAGTTCAAGAAAGAGTCAGCAAGGTGTGAAGTGTGTGTGCATGATGACTTTGAAAGAGAGCTCAGAAATTGCTTTAGATGAGCTTTAGATATGTGAGTCAGATGCCAAGAGCATTGGTACACGCTGATGAGAAACCTATGTGAGTATGGAAGATTTGGGAATCCTAATATTTGAAATTGCCCTGTAGAGGAAAGAGATGGTGAGCTGTAGGAACATTGATCAACTAACAACCACATAGCAGGATAAGAGAAGTTAAGTAGGTAATACCCATTATGTAGCTAGTGAGTGTCAGCTCTTGAGGCAAGTGAACTTTTTGTCTTCCGATGAACCTAAGGAAAGCTTGGATAATAATATTGATTTTTGCTGTTCCAGTGCCTTAAGGAACGTGAAGTCAGGAGAATGTGTTTGACCTAAGGGTAATATCAGGTAGTAGTTATGCAAGACAGACTTCACAAACACACACAAGTGTGAGTGATTATTCACAGCAATTGAAGGATGAGGTTGATGAAACAGTAGGACTATCTCAGTCATCGTCAGAGGAACATTTTCTCTTGTTCCATGATCAACAGTGGGCAGATGGGAATATAAATTTACTACCAAGCAGTAAATAAAAATCTTGTATGGACAAAAAAGGACAAATATGCTCAGACAATCACACACCACTATTACATTGTTCAATAAAAGAAGCAATGCTAATGCCAATGGTAATGAAGCAAATAAAAGTACTGCTAATGCAGCCTCATCCAATTTATTTAAAATAAAATAAAAATGTAATTGGTGCCAAATATGTATCAGTTTTACACAATGCAAAGCAATCTGTGTTTGTAGGTCCTGGTGACAATGGCTCACAAATTAAATTCCATTATGTTTAGAGAGGTTTCAGGCATTGGCCCACTTACCACAGTTGTGGTTAGGGCTAATGGTCTGCTAACCCCATCTACTTTGTGTTCGCCCTGCCTACAGTTGTTTAGACCCTGTCTACATGAGGCCACTTCCAATTTTTTTTACAGGGTCACTTTTAAGTACCCAATTCACTCCAGACTGCCAGAGGAATAGTGACTGAAAAGCGCAGGCAGTTTTCAATAAAATGTGGAAATGTCAACATTTATAAATTACCAGTAGTTAACTTGTAAATGTATCCCTCCTGCAATAACTACACTACAGTATATTCACAATTTACTGTGTGTTTAACATAACATTTAAAGGTAACAAAGAAATATTCTGCAGGTAGAAAGTACATCTCATAATGTATTAAGCTGCAAATACATTTTTTTGTTGCAATTGTTTACATTTACAGCACAGTCCTCTGGAGATATGTTCACTTGGACAAAATATGTTTAATTTTTTTTTATGACATATCGGAAGTGTATCTCCCAAGTGCAAACTGCACAAAATGTAATTTGTTAAAATAAGAATAAGGCAATTATACGTTTACAAAAATTCCTGCAGATAAAAGATTTCCTGTGTCCAATTTCTTTTGGCGTGCCCCTGAATTTTTTGGCATCATTCCCCACACGTACCCCGTTCCTTGACCCTTTTGCTCCATCACCTACACCCTATTTTAAAACTTTAGAGGTGCAAAAGGTGCATCCAGAGTGAGTGAGTGCTTGGGGGGAGGGGGGCTTTGTAGCTTGTTGTAATAAAACCAGTTTTATATAGGCTAAAACAAGGAAATCAGAAAATGCTGCAATATTGCTTACAGCAACAGTCCCACATAGAATGTTTATTTTATATTTTTTTCTTTAAATAGCGAGTACATTTGAAGCATGTATCTGATAGACACCCCTCTACAACTTATTATCTCCTTGTCAAAAGCCTGGCTGTCAGAAACAGACACAGTCAGTCTGCTACACAGACACATGCTCATAGCTCTCTCAGCATGTCAGGTGATGGCATGGGGGGGGGGGGGGATGTCACAGTGCAGACAAAGTTCAGTGGAGTGTTCCAAAGCCTATCTGCTCACTTTATCATGTGCCACGTGACTGTGGTTACCATGGTAATCCAGAATCATAAATCATTTATAGCAGCCTGTGGATAAAAACAAGGGGACATGTTAACTGCCTACATTCTTCTTATAGCCAGCCACATTGATTTGTGTTAAAAAAAAATCATTTTTACATTTTTCATGAGATTGCTGTAGAACATCTTTGCAAGTAAAGGAAAAGTGCATGTTAGTCGATCCCATGCCGCTGATATGGTACACAATAGAAATACACTTTGTACTTTAATTTCTAGCAAAACTACTTTCTTTTATTTATAGGCTGGTGAGAATGTTTGCAAAATTCTTTTCCTGTCATTGTGCACAACTAAATGGCAAATAATTTGAATACCGGGAGTAGGAAAATAATAAAGTACTTTTCAATAATTTTAGAATATACAGGCTGACTTTATCGTCCTTTTCTACTCTTCTGTTCATCTATTGCTCACGTTGTTTTATAATAGAGCCTGTATATTTTCAATTAGAAAATGCTAATTCATCTGGCAAAGTAAAAAAAAAAAAAAAAGGTTTGATGATTTTTCATTAGTATATAATAATAATAATGGAATATCTGGGTTCCTTTGTTTGCAAACAACAAAAGACACATTAAAGGACTGCTAAACATTGTAGAACAAAGACACAAAGTACTATGGCTTCTATGTGTCCCAGTTACCCAGGGCAGACAAGTGTTTTTGACACATAGTACTTGATGTTCTAGAATGCATTCTCCTGGTTAAGGCCTTATTTAGCATTAGGCATAGAAGGCCTCTGCCTAGGGGTGGTAAACATGTGTTTCTTCCATCAGCAAGCAAAAATGACCTGAGGGAATGAGAATAAAACAACTGATATGAGGTTATCGAAAGAGGGGATAGTGCAACTATGTTGTGTAATAGGACTGGGAAAGCTACCTGTGCAACGGGGTTGTGACTAGTGGACAGGAGCGCATAGGGTTGTGGTCTTATACCAGGGCTCTCTTGTTCCAATTTTCCCAGGACTATCCTTTTTTTATTCAGTCTTTAACTCTCAATGCAATACTAATAATAAAACTCTGACTCTGGATAAACAAAATTAATAGGATATACCAATTTTTCACGACCAGCACTCACCTGAGCCTGCGGGATGCGTGTGTGACACAGGGTTAACCAAAACAACAACCACCTGGTCTATCTAAAATGATTAAAACCTTCCCTATCTATGCCACACACTAGCTTTGCGGTACTAAGTATGCCACCACCAAGTTTTTTTCTGACAAGAGCTGACACTCTTATTTCGGAAGCCTTCGGTTCGCCCTAGAATTAATCTAGCACAATTTACTTTAATCAGAGCTCACATCAAACACAATGTTCTCCCCGTTTCAGTTATGTAGCGTCTGGACCAAACTGTTGCGTGAATTCGTAAGAACACAGAGACTTGAACTTATTAAGTGTAATTTAATATGGGAAATACATCCACAATGCTTAAGATAAGATAGTTAATAAAAAGGCATACAAATATAACGCAATTGTTTCTTATAAAATAAAACACAGAATTGATACCACTTAGCACGGTGGCTTAGTGGTTAGCACTTCTGCCTCACAGCGCTGGGGTCATGAGTTCAATTCCCGACCATGTGGAGTTTGTATGTTCTCCCCGTGTTTGCGTGGGTTTCCTCCGTGTACTCCGGTTTCCTCCCACACTCCAAAATCATACTGGTAGGTTAATTGGCTGCTATCAAAAAAATTGACCCTAGTCTCTCTCTGTGTGTGTATGTTAGGAATTTAGACTGATGTGAATGAGTTCTCTGTACAGCGCTGCGGAATCAGTTGCGCTATATAAATAAATGGTGATGATGATGATGATATACGGGAATAGGTTTAGTTATAATACAGGCATTGCCATGCCAGACCACTAGAGGGAGCAGTTAGGTTATCATGCTACATTGTAAGGTTTTAGTCCCGCTAGTAGCTGGTCCTGATGGGTGTTATGTAGCGTGCTCCACAATGATGTCTCTACCTGTTAAGTTGCATGTAGCTGACAATTGTATCTGAGGGTCCTCTAGAACTTTAGTTTATACATTATTACAGTTTTCTAGAACTGTTTAACTTTTTTATTTTTATTATCCTTAATTATTATTATTGTTATTATTATTATTATTATTATTATTAATAATAATAAGATTTATTTATATAGCGCCAGCATACTTTGCAGTGTTTTACAATTGGGAACAACCACAGTGATAAAACAGGATTGGTTATTAACAGAGAGACAAATAAGTAAGAGGGCCCTGCTCACAAGCTTACAATCAGGGCCTGATCAACCAATAGACTGATGAGGCTGCAGCCTAGGGCGCAGGGATTTGGGGAGTGCCCCCAGAACATCCAGCCTTTAATTTCCCTGTTATTTTTTTAGTCCCAGCTTCACAGAATGCCTGGTCCCATCATGCCGGCCCAGCTAGCTGCAAGGTGAGTGCAGGCCGCGGTTCTTGGTCTGTTCTCGCAAGATAAGGATGGATTACCCTTTCACTAGAGACCGGACTAAGAACCACGGCCCACGCCGTTCTGCAGCTAAAAGCAATCTATTTTATTTGCTGCATAGTTGCCTGTTGTCTGGTGATGAAGACTACTGTACGCTGGTGACATGAAATGTCTGGAGTGGGGTGATGAAATGTCCGAAGGGAGAAGTGACTGGGGAGTGCTAATGAAATGTCTGGTAATGGGGGTGATGAATTGGCTGGGGGTTCGATGAACTAGCTGGGGGGGGGGCATGTTGACATGGCTGTGGTGGGGTGAACGTGTTGACATGTATAATGTCCGAAACTATCGTCACCAATAAAGATCGTCCGATGCGATTAGCGGGGTTCCAAAACACAAAGAGGTTTAATAGCAGAACGTAAGTGTGACTGATACATACGCATGCACACTGAATCCAGTAACAGCTCATCAATCCTGAAGTCTGTGTTGTCAAATAGAGTGTTACTGTACCAGTGGCCTGGTTTTATACAGTTTGGTTTGAAAAAAACAGGGATGATGTCACAATGTACACGAAGAAAACTCTAAGAGAGTTCTTCATTGGTTCAGGGTTTAAGATAATGTAGTACAATGCAGGTCATAGGTCAGTTTAAACGATGCTTTTCCAAAGGTGGGGGCAACTAACTCCATCAGCTGTGTACGTGTCTTACCTCAGGGGACCGACGACAATCTGGTTTAATGAACTCATTAACATAATATTAATATTATACTAATCATAACTAGCAATCGCAATGTGCGATCGCTTATCCAATGATACTAGATTCCTGCTGGTGAAATGGGGATTAATATAAGACCAAACACAATTCATTTCTTATGACCTGAACCATAAATATATTTAATGTAGGTTTACCTTTGTATAATAAAATCTCTAAGGGCTAGATTTACTAAACTGCGGGTTTGAAAAACTGGAGATGTTGCCTATAGCAACCAATCAGATTCAAGCTGTCATTTTGTAGAATGTACTAAATAAATTATAACTAGAATCTGATTGGTTGCTATAGGCAACATCTCCACTTTTTCAAATCCACAGTTTAGTAAATATACCAGTAAGTCTTAATAATAAAAGAATGTGAATTTATTAAAAGTGAACTATATACAAATGTAGGTGTACTCAGGGCCTGATCAACCATTAGGCTGAACAGGCTGCAGCCTGGGGCGCTTCAATAAAAATCTGAATCTGTAAAAAACGATGTAAAGAGAAGCAGATTTACCTGCATATCGACGTTGGAGATGTCCGATGGGCGCAGGTAAGTCTGCTTCTCTTTACATCGTTTTTTTACAGATTCAGATTTTTATTGGAGGATTCCTCGGTGTCGGAATATTCAGCACCGATAATCCGTACCCAACCCATGTATTTAGTACATTCTACAGAATGATACCTAGAATCTGATTGGTTGCTATAGGCAACATCTCCACTTTTCAAACCCGACGGAAACTCGCAGTTTGAAACATTTACCCCTAAGGGGTCTATTAACTAACAAGCGGTGAAAAGCCCAAATGCCGACGTAAACACCGGCAAAAGTCTCTCTTTACCACTTTTTTTGTGATTTATCAAAGGATTAATGCTGGAGAAATCATTGACTTCTCCGGAATTAGCAGAATTACCGGCACCTACTGTTGTCCCTATACACCAATATGAGGACAGCAGCATTAGGTCATTAATTAAGCTGCAAAAAGGCAAGCTTTTCACAGCAAAGTAGCGCCAACATGTCATTTTCAATGGGATCCAGTGAAGCCTCTCCCTCTCCCTCTATGCGCATAGCCCTTCCTCTATTCGCCGCCAACGTTAGGCTACCGGTGAACAGATAAAGTCTTTGTTTAGGAGGGGGTTAAATGCCGGGACTCCCAGAGCAGCCCCGGCACAGTAAATTGTAACGGTAACGGTACTTAATTATGTACCACGGCGATTTACAGCGGTACATATTGATGGCTACTGCACTGGGGTCATAAATAGAGCCCCAAAAAATGTAATTTAAGATGAAGGAGCATAAAAAAAAAAAGCAATGCTCAAAAACTCAATCAAATCAGAGACATTCATTTAACCCTTTAGGAGCTAGAGTCTCCAATTCAAAAATCCACCTGGATTTACAGCACAACAAGAAGTCTCTCACAGATGCTCAGGCAGAACACTACTCATGTGTTTAACCGTCTGTTTCTCTTTTGCAAAATGGCCGTCTACTGGCTGATCGCTCAGACCTCGCATTCAGGTTTTTTTTTTTAATACTGATCAGTGTACAGATAAAGTTCGCTCAATTTTGCCCAAGTAATATTTACCACATGGGTGGATGATTATATAAAATGACAAAACCACTTGTACATGTAGGACAGTGCTTGATTCAATATACTTTATCAGAATAAGGGTGCTTGACAGAATCCCCTGTGAGTAGAAATGAACAGGTTTTACGCTGAACACATCTTGAACAACTCTTTCTCTTTATAATAGGTCCTCGATCAGGAATTGTGCCCTCAGCGGTGTCAGGAGATTTCTCTGTAAAACTGGCAATTATAAGGAACACATTCTATTTCTTGTTGTCAGCTTGAACTTTTGGTGGTAAGATTTTGATCGTGGATTTGGCTGTCACCTTAACCCTAGTGTTGTTGCCATGGCAACTGGACGCTCCCTACATATTTAAGCCATCGTAGATATGTAGGAAATTTTTTCAGATTAATCTTGTTATTAACAGAGATTATGTATCTAGCAATCATTCAGCACCGCTGGAGTTGTTAAACTAACCTAACACCTTCCGTGTTCATGCCGGCAGCTTTTTGATTGTTTTTTTTTTAGAGCCGTAACTTAAATTTTTTGCACCTAGAGTGAGAAAGGAAAATGAGAAACCTTCCTAGCCCTCAAACCTAAAATATTCATAAACTGCCCCCCCCGCCCCCCCTTCAGTGTTGCACCCTGGGTGGTCGCCCCTATCGCACAGCCCTAGTTACAGCCCTGGTGATTATATATTTTAAAGAAGTGCTATACCAAGTGGGTGCTATAGCTTGAAAAAGGAGTTTTGTGATCTCTGAAACATTGTTCTGCTGAAGCAGGTGTGCCTGGTGGCTAATTGTTTTAAGAAACCCCGGGGTACCTTCCTCTTTCTGCAATATATCTATATCATACTTGCCAACTCTCCCGGAATGTCCGGGAGACTCCCGCAATTTGCGAGAGTCTCCCGGACTCCCGGGCGAGTGTGGCAATCTCCCAAATTCTGCCCACTTCACTAGGAAGTGCCCCACTTCCTAGTAAAGTGGGCAGAATTAGATCCCAAACGCCGCGATTCCCGGTGAATCGCGGCGTTTAGCCCCGCTCCCCCGCTGTCAAATTACGCGATTTGTGTCATTACGTCGCGGGAGCGGGGCCAAAATGACGCGATTTCGGCGCCGCGCCCCCCGCACGCCCACCTGCTACAGAGAGTCTCCCGGACACCAACATAAAAAAGTTGGTAAGTATGATCTATATGTATTCAGTGGTAGAAGTGGAAATTTAGAAGTGGCGGCATGGAAAATGTAAGTGAATGGTATTTGTTTGTAGGCAGTAGGAGAGAGGCGGGAGGTATGACATAAAACATATATGGTAAGTCACACTGCTATATTGTACAATTAGTGTGGCTTTGCCATTTGTATATCAACATATATGCATTTTTCTCTTCTTTATAAATGTCTTTATTTAATGTAGTATTAATTTGTCATTGCACTTTAGGAGGTTATCCAGCGATCAGTGGGTAAACTGATGCTGGTTTAATACGTTTGCATTAGAACATTGTGTGTGTTTTTTGCATGTTTACAATTCGGGTTGCCATGGTGACGTTTGTTAGCCACGCCCCTTATGATGATGTTGCTCTGCATTGCTTATTCATTGGCAGCTTTGATCTAGTGGGAGTGCTATTCCCCTGCAATGCATGCTGGGATAGCAGTGCTAACACTTCAGACAGCTTGTTTCATATTGTAGCAAGTGTAAGGTATGTTAATTATGCTGTGCACTATGGGGGGAATTCAAATCCCCCCCCCCCCAAGTACCGCCGCGTTAAACATATTACCGTTATTACGGTAATATTAACTCAGGGAGCTGCGAGCAAAATGCCGGCGTTAAAGCTACCGTAATAACGGTAATAGTGCGCAGGCCGCGTAACTTTTTCAAGTAACGCGGCCAAAGAATTCCCCCCTCACCATATGTATTGAGTATGTTTGTCAGATTCTCACACGATGTCCATGAGGAAAGTACTGTACTGAAACGATGGAATGGATTAAATCATACTTCCCAACTCTCCCAGAATGTCTGGGAGACTCCCGAAATTCGGGTAGGTCTCCCGGGCGAGCAGGCAAATATCACACAAATGGCATCTGCTCCTCAAAATGACGCGATTTGCGGCGAATCGCGTCATTTTGGGCCCGCCCCCGCGACAAAACCAACATTTTGACGCACGGGCGGGGCTAAAATGACGTGATTTGCCGCGCCCCACCCCTCCTGCCCACCAACCACGCCCCCCTGCCTGGGAACTCCCGGAATTAATTTACCAAAGGTTGGTAAGTATGGATTAAATACACCCTTTTGATACAAACTGCAATTTATCTTAAATCCTTGAGTGCCGCCTCACCTGGAATCTATTTATTGCACTATCCATACAAGTGAAGTACTGAGGAAGGCAACAGGGTAATGTACACATGTTATTTATGAGTGCCAAGCACCTGGAGACCTGGATACTACATATATATATATATATATATACATATAGTCTACTATTAAAATTTTAGTATGTGTCAACACCTAGCACATGGATACGTAACACAAAACCACATCTAAACTACGCCTTAGTTTTTCCTGCGTGTTACCAATTCTCCCAGCGCATAGGTGTTAATGAGCCTTTAATGTGCATTCAAAAGGGTAATGTTTCATTGTCCTCCGTCAATGTTCTCTTGATTTCACAGCATATATTCACCCTCAGTTCTTTTCAGGTATTGTTTGGAGAACAAGATTCAAGGTTGCCGCTGACGGCATTAATACCAATCTTTACATCCATACTTCAGCCATTAATGTGACAAAACAATACAAAGCTCTAATGCATACATTAAAAGGTAACCGTGTCAGAGCAGATTATCTTGATTTGCTAATGTAATTCTATGTATAGTTTTAAGTTATTTATCTACACTATTATTGTATGACTAAGATACAGAGGGTGTAATATATGACACAAATAAAGGTCTTTAAGTTTGATAAGTAATTTTATTATAGGAAGGGTTGATTTGCTTAAAATGTACATATTGCCCCCCATAGAATCCACAGGTATTTTGTGGGTTTCAATCTATATTTATGATAATGCGTTAAAAAGTGCTAGGACTCTTTCTGGCCACCATGTGGCTGTTGGGTTGTGTAACTAACAAGGTATAGCATCCCTAAGACTTCTGCCCATTACACCAAAGCGGTTTAAAAAAAAAAAAAAACACAATTCAAGGGGTTAATTTATCAATCCTTCTAAAACGGAAAAGTGGTTGTGTTGTCCATAGCAACCAATCATATTCTAGTGATCACTTTCTACATTGTGCTAAATAAATGATAGATAGAATTTGATTGGTTGCTAAGGGCAACACCTTCACTTTCCTTTTTAGAAGGTTTGCTAAATCTACCCCTAAATGTGAAAAGAATTTGTTCTCTTCTGTGAGAATATCCTTCTTCTTTCAGACTTAAATTGTGTTTCTTTACGTATTTGTGTTTTAAACCATGAAAAACCCCCTTTAAAAAAACTCCTGGGGATGAATTTATCAAGCTGCGAGTTTCCGGTGGGTTTGAAAAGTGGAGATGTTGCCCATAGCAACCAATCAGATTCTAGCTGTCATTTTGTAGAATGTACTAAAAAAATGTCAGCTAGAAGCTGATTGGTTGCCATAGGCAACATCTCCACTTTTGAAACCCACTGGAAACTCGCAGCATAATAAATTTGCCGTATGGACTATACGACCAAGTGATGGGAAATGACAACAGCTGGTAGTCCCAGCCAATCACAAGCTTCTTCCATAGCACTGGGAGTCCCAGCCAATCACAAGCTTCCCATACCACTTATAATCGGTTGCATGAGACTCCCCTTCAGTGGTTGACCAATCATGAATGGCCAGTGTGGGAAAAAGCTTGTGATTGGCTGGGTGGTGAAAGGGAGACCTGGGGACTACTGGTTAAAGTAATTTTCCATCAGTATATCATAGAGAACCAAAACCCAAATCCTCTTAACCCATTACCAAGGATTTTCTTTCTTTTTCTTTTTTAATACATTTTTTTATTGGTTTTTATGAGGTACAAAGGTGAAAAACAAAAATAAGTCAACAGGTGTTGAGCTACAATGGATATCAACAATACAATATTGTATTGTTGATATCCACTGTCCCAGATACAGCAATCTGAACAGCTGGCCGTGACTGGCGTCACCTTAGTCTCTTAATAATGAATACACCTTTTCTGCCACCACAAACAATTTATTACGGAGTCCTTATGTTCACCAGAACCAGTTATTAATGTTTCACACTTAAATCACATACACATGTAGCATGAGCCTCCCTGGGCTTCGTAAGTTCACAAAGAATCAAGGAGAATATGCTAGATTAAAATATGTTTAATCTGAAAAATATAAGGCTTTAATTTACAAAAAGGTAATAAACAGGCATACAATAAATTGCATAAATAAGTTTCAGAAAATAAAATAGGAAAGAAAAACCAGAGTTCCTACTTATAAGTTAAGGAATTGGTGTGTGAGGAGTACACATTGAGAAGAATGGCACATTTCAGTCTTGATAGATCCCCTCAAAGAAATGAACACTGTACTACTGATACAAGGGATTTTTAAACCATTTCTTGTTGGCTCTTAAACCCCTACCTTAGTAATTTTATTTTCACCTAAGTTAGATGGATGCCCAAAATGACACAGGGCTTTCGAAATAAATTATGGATGTCCTGAGACCTGGCATTTCACAAGACCTGAGTTATCACCTCTGCTTTTTCGGCCTGGCTAAGTCTAACTCCTCTGCATACACAAACTACTCAGAGATCTTATCTGTCGGGCCTGGCTACTTTCCCAAGACCATTGACACTTGCCTAGGTCAGACTCAGGTCAGTTATCCAAATACACTTTGAAAGGTTACATAAAATAATCATAGTGTTATACATAAATTCAACAGAAAATAACAATCAGTCATTAGATAAACTACATTTCATCACAAGTATCAAAAGACATAAATAGTCTAAACAAGCGAGAGGGGGTAAGACAAACAATGGGGTGGAGGACGTTGGGTGGCAGGGGAAAAATAGGGGGAAGGGCTAGTTAGCAAATGTGAGAGTAGAGGAGTAATGTTGATCAGCAGTAAATCTCTAATGTTGCGAGGGTGGTTGGGGAGAGTGTAGCAATTGGGAATATATTGTGGTTAAAGGAGGGGTAGCTCTGTAGTGAGTGGTCCAAGGCTTCCAGACCGCCTGGAAGATAGAAGGGGTATTGTGCGGCCTAGCCCACACATGGCACAGGAATCGAACCCATGTGGCCCACACATGGCACAGGAATCGAACCCATGAACCCAGTGCTGTGAGACAGCGATGCTAACCACTGCTCCACCATGAGGACATTGTCTACACCATCCTATGTAAAGAAAATGATTGGATGACCAGGTATTATATGTGCTGATCGATCTAGGTAAAAATATATACATTCAATATAAATCTACTGTATTCAAACATACGGAGGATCCACTATATGACCAATGAGCTTGGGAGACTTGGCATTACCTTTAATATAGATATTTAATTTACAATAACTGATTGTGTTATTAAGTAGATTTCATCCTATAGATTGTTCTCCCTCTCTGGACATCTGTATATATGTACAAAGCCTTCCTTATTACAAGAGTACATGAAAACTGTAGGACAGGGTACGGTAGATGATGATAGGATACAAATAGGCTAAACAACTAATACGCACTTAAAAAATGTACCCACACCACTACTTAAATACATGTTTCAGCATTTCTAGAACAGAGGAAGTTATATGTTCCCTTTCAAATATGTTGTTAAAAGAACTCTTGACCTGAGCTTGTGAGGCATATTGAACCTGCCAGTACCTATCAAAATAATTATGTGTACCTACAGATATATATTTAAATTGGTTAGTATCTGATTTACTCCGACCTTTTTCTGCAGTACCCAATTAAGCTTGTCTTACACTGTAGATAAGGAATGTCGGAAGATCCAGGGGCGGATCTAGAAAACTGCTGTACCCCGGGCGATTTAGGGGAGGGGGGGGGATTTAGGCCCCGCCCCCTTTCTGACACCTAAGGTTGCCGGCGGCTGAACACTATGTGCAGGTCCGCTCAGCAGTGACAGGCAGGGACAGTGTGCTGTCCGGCTGCTTTGATTATGTTTAAAACACAATCAGAGCAGCCGGGCAGCACACTGTCCCTGCCTGTCACTGCTGAGCGGACCTGCACATACTGTGCAGCCGCCGGCAGCAAGTCTCTGCTAGGGGGGGCGATTGCCCCGATCGCCCCCCCCCCCCCTCCTGGATCCGCCACTGGGAAGATCTGGAATCCACTAAGTGTAACCATTGGCCACAATTTGTTTGGAATTTCTCCCATACACTTACCCACTACATCTTTCTTATCCCACCTGCACTCCTTCCATTGCCAAATATATAAGGCAGATTCACCCAAGGCTGTGATATATATTGAGCACTGCAAACTGAAATCCACTGCTCAGAAATCCTTATAGCACAAAGCTCCCATGACACAAATAACTCCCCCAGAGACCCCACCAAAATCCAATGCCCCCAACCTTTTTCTGTAACCTCCACCTAGTAATTATACAAGCAGGGCTAGTGTTACACACTTACCTGTCCCCGTTCCAGCGCCGCGATCTCACGTAACTTCTGGGTCTCGGCAGCGCTGTCACATGACCCTGCTAGGCGGGGAATTCAAAGCTGCACTATAAAAAACCTGCTCTGACGCCTGGGCAGCATCAGAGCAACTTCTACCTGTTCCTGACTAGCAATTTCCTGTGATCTCCAGTGTACCTTGCTACCTTCCAGATTCTGCTCCAGTGTACCAGACCCAGGCTTGATTGACCACGTTACCTCTTTGCTCCAGTGTACCGGACCCAGGCTTGATTGACCACGTTACCTCTTTGCTCCAGTGTACCAGACCCAGGCTTGATTGACCACGTTACCTCTCTGCTCCAGTGTACCAGACCCAGGCTTGATTGACCACGTTATCTCTTTGCTCCAGTGTACCAGACCCAGGCTTGATTGACTACATTACCTCTCTGCTCCAGTGTACCAGACCCAGGCTTGCTGACCACGTCTATATCTCCCGCATCCTTACCTCTAGAGGCAGACCAGTGGACGCAACCTGCGTTCCTCCGCAGCAAAGCCCATCCTGCCTTGCGGTGGTTCTTGGTGAACACCAGGGGGTTCGTTAGACTCCGCACCACCGGCCAGCCAGCGCTGATCTAGAGTAAGGCAAGTACTCCATATTTATTACCTGTATTACTGCACATTACACAAGTGTTACAGCTAGCTTGCAAATTTTAGGCCAGGGGGCAATAATCGGCTCAGCAGCTTATTAGGAACATTTTAAAGGAAGAAAAAAATGTAGGTGACCCAGCCCAAGGTAGCCCACTATGGGACCTGCCCGGGGAACAGCTTCCCAGCTAGATCCTGTCTACAAAACTGTCTGAAGATTCTGAGCTCAAACAGAGCTATTCGTGGCTCTCTGATCAGAGAGATGACCCTGGGAATGTTATTGAATTTCTGATTATGATGTCATACAATTGAGTATATGAACATTGTTGGGAATAAAGGATGCAACAAAAAAAGCTTTGTCCATCTTGAAGTGGCCCACAGGAGCTCTATCATCTGAAGATTTACTGCCTATGATTGTGTGCGGCCTTGTACTATAGTAGATATTTATAAACAAATAATGAGAACAATTTCTGTAGTCTAACATTTATATGGTACTCCTTTGCTAAAATGAAGTAATGGCTCTGCATAAATGTTTTATGTAGATAATTACATTTCCACCATATGGACCATTGCTCGCTTATTAGAATAAGAGAAAGGAAAAGTATATAAGTATGCAATAGAAAGCAAACATATACGACGTGGTATTCGTAACCTTGCCTTTATGCAATTATAATAATTATTTAAAGCTCTTGAAGTATTGATAACAAGGCAATTTGTCTACTGTATCTTTTTATGTCTTTATAGAAACAGATAGTGAGGGTTTTTCATACTTGTCTAGTTTTATACCTCTCTTGCGGGAGATGTGATGATATGAAAAGAGGAGGTTGGCGTTACTTGGTGAGGTCATTTGCGCCATCAAGTGGGTGTAGCTAAATGGTTGGCACTGTACCATCACTCCTCCACTCACCCGCTGTTCACTGATGACTCGCCCATCTTGCAGATAGGTAATCAAATTTTTAGGAAAATTATTTGTTCTCCATGGCGACATTGACGATGGTGAGGGGGGTCCGGCAATGCCAAGTACCCCCTCTGAGGTCCCCACAGGAGACACCCTCCCCCCCATTCTCTTATGAGTGGTGCGTGCTCCGGCTGCACATGCTCAACAGAGGACCCCATCTATACTCTCTTCAGAGCAATGCGGGGGGCCCGGGAGGTTACAGCCAAATCTGTGTGACCCTACCCAAACTTTATGGGACCCATTGTTCCGTCACTGCTAGCTCTCCCAGGGGTGGTCTACCCCTAACAGGGGAGTCATCCGGAAATTACCATAGGTAGGCTACTATGGGTCTATTTACTAACAAGTATGTTAATATTCAGTAGACAACATCAACCAGACATTTGTTTTCAGTGTGTAACTTGTACCAGATTGATGAAAAAAGCCGCAGTAATTGCTGGTTGTTTTGCTACGCATTACTGTCATTTGCACTTTTCCAGATTATTAGTAGATATTCCCAGCCACAGCTCTCCTTTGTTTCTTACATAACTTTTAGTAGCAATAAATAACTTTGCAGTAGAGAAAATGTGTTGCGGTAAGATATCATTGTATTATTACTTGAGAAGATCCAGTGGATGAAATGTGCACCCAGTACATTCTGCAATAAGGTTTGCAGATTCTACACTTGTCACACTCCATATTTTGCAGACATTAAACTTTGAAATATAACATCTTCTCTTTCAGAAGCCGGATACTTCCATCAGGAGCCCGTTAGTCTTATTTTGAAAACTGGACATAGCATATGACCGTGTCACTCTTTAATCCAGACAAATACATTTCCTGGATGCAGTAATCTAATGTGCCGTCAAAACCGGTTATTTTCATTATCAAAGGATGAGAAAAGTGAAGACATTCCTTGATCTACTTTAGAACATGATTTGATACACTACATGATTGGAAAATCAATATGTGGATTCATTAGTGTTTGTGAAATAGAATTTCTACAGAGGAAATGCCTTATTGGTAGACAGTACACAATCTAAATCCCAATGCTCCACCCGTGCATTCTATTACGGTGTTTTGTAATTATGGGCAGTGCACAACACACTCTAACATTCTTCTCATACATGCAGGTACACATGGTTTCTCCTAAGTCTTGAAACAAAATGTATACATTGGCAGAAACCTACTGTGCCCATAACCTATTGGGCAGAAACCTATTATCAGGGGCACTTGTGCTGTTATATATAATAAGTGTCTGCGGCGTTGGTGGTAGATGTTAAACCACAAGAAGCTTTT
The DNA here is from genome assembly GCA_036250195.1 of Mixophyes australis. Taxonomy (NCBI): domain Eukaryota; kingdom Metazoa; phylum Chordata; class Amphibia; order Anura; family Limnodynastidae; genus Mixophyes; species Mixophyes australis. The sequence goes on along the minus strand of JAVHZZ010000005.1, from coordinate 21,095,619 downwards.
AGACTTAACCAATTTGTTGGGTTTATTTTCAGAACTTGTTATAACAGATAATATATATATACTGACTATATATACTGAGTGTAACAGACAAGCTTATGCAGATAATGTACTTAACACTATTATAGTACATTCATATTTGCAGATCGTAGTAAGCTTATATTGTGGGCAATGTCAGAGAACAGGTTGCTAATATATATTTTGTGTCACCGGTAACTTTATATATGTGTCTATATAAGTAGGTTTAACACAAAAGGATGCAGCTTCAGTTATGATTTTTACAATTCAACTGTAGAAGAACCTGCTGAGAGCCTAACTTCCTGTCTGTGCATGCTCAGTAGAGTGATGCGGATGGCTGGAGGTTGTCCTACTTCCTGTTCTTACTAGATCACAGGGGGCAGCACTACCAAGATGGGAGACGGAGTGTAGTGCTCCATATTAACAGTTTTAGCATCAATTATAAGGTAAAGGAAAGTACCCTAATAGAAAAATCCCTATTAAATTACTAACATTGGTGTCCAGTAAAATATTAGGTGGGGGTGTCCCGAAGCCCTTTCAATTTTACTGATTGTCAGCATGTAAACGTTGACTAGTGTGGCATTTGGTGATACTTCTTTCATATGGACTAAAAGTTACATTTTTCGAGGCAAACGTTCAAATTATGTGGTCTGTGTCTTATAAAGTTAGAACGTCACTTGTGGACTTGACAAAAGAGTTGTTCGTCCATATAACAAGTTGGGTGTATGATCTTATATAGAGTTGCGTTTGACACCGCTAATTTCCCGGACCAGTTTGACAGTTTGCTGTGCTCTGTTAATGTCTAGTTGGTGGGATTGGCTTCATGTTGGCCTCTCTCCATTCACTTTAAGCTTGTCTACGGCTAACATTCAGCTCTAGATTCTTCTGTCCCTTCTCACTTTCTCTACTGCTTATCAATGCATGCAACTATCTACTACTGACTATCTGTAAATGTATTAATTTAATGAGTTTTTTTTAATAATGTAGACTGCTCCTAACATTTTACTAAACAAATTAATAATTTCATTGCACAGTAATCATGCAGCAATGCAAGATCACACTTCTCAGCATATTGTTTATATGATCATGGTTTGGCGCTTACAGCGTTGTTTGGGCATTTGCAGAAGTAGTTTGACTGATCTGGGATTGGTTTGGATGACTTTACTCGTCTTTTGGGTGTATTGCGGACGGGGCATATTTATGTCCTGATTTAGCTTTTTAAAATTTTGGGAGGTATGTTATCAGTGATAATAGAATATTTAATTTCCCATTACCTCTTAATCCCACTGACCCTTGTGCCAACATGTTTCTGCCCTCTATGAGTGTTCTTGTTCAATTGGGGATTCCACACATATAATTGAGGCATGCAAATTATTGTAAACTGTCTTATATTGTGTTTTCACCCAAAGATGCAACAAAATCGTCCTCAACACTTTGAGTATTCATCCTTATCCTACCACAAATCTGATCACTTCAATAATTTTATCCCATGCTAAGCAACCTTGTGAGATTTTTTAAAAAAATTAAGATTGGTGATCCTAAAGATGCGCATATTTACTATGGCAGAAATAATATGCAGAGGTAGTTTCTGTTGTATCGTTGTGTAGCCATACAAACTATTGCATGTATATGTGTAACCCATTGGTTCTACGAAAAAAATCTATGAAAGGGAATACAGGATTGTACAGCTCATTAGCTAACAGGAATCTCTGAACGCTGAGGTTAATGAAATAGGTCTCTAGTCCACAACAAGCGTAATTTGCTCTGACAATAACTAATTGAGAAATGCTGAAAGAAAAGAGTTTCAGGAACTATGAAACTAATCGATGTGCAAGTATTTGTGTACTGTGTTTATCTCGTTCAGAATTGTAGAATTAGCCTGAATCAATGGGTATGTGGATACTTTCCTCTAATTGCCAGTGATGTTGCCACATGTTCTTCTTTAATTGTTTTATCCTTTTATTTAAATCCCTGCTGTTGTTTTCTATGGTGGCAATACATGTGCTGTGGATTGCTATTTTGTGCCCTAACTGTTTTTGTTCTTGGTCTTATACTAATTTCTAAAAACAGTTCCAGGGGTAAATGTATCAAGCGGAGAGTTTTACCACGGGTTTGAAAAACCAATCAGATTCTTGCTATTATTTCTTTAGTACATTCTACAAAATGACAGCTAGAATCTGATTGGTTGCTATAGGCAACATCTCCACTTTTCAAACCTGCTGGAAGACTCTCAGCTCGAAACATTTATCCCCCAGTGTCTAGTGATTTGTTAGAGTTTTTTCTCTCTGGAATACTGCTATTATAGTACTGTACAGAGCAATCTATTGTATATTGTGTATTAGATACAACACCCCATCTCCACACGCAGTATAAAAAAAATAATATTTTGCACTCCAAGTGCTTTTGGGGTGTCCCATATTCCCCAGTGTTTTACTGTAATTTTTCTGGCTGTCAAAAGTCATACTTGTCAGTAGTATCTATCTAATACAATTTTGTCACTACAAGTGCTTTGGCCTCATTAAAATGGATTCAAAGCAGTCCACATATGAGCAGAATCAGCAACCCGGCTCTGTCACCAGTCCTGATGGTAGTGTTCCCAGTACGTCATCTGGGAAAGGCGATGTAAAAGTACATAGTCTTTTTAAATCAGGGAAAAAAACACACACCAAAAATTTTTTTACTGTGTTGAAGCGAAAAAGAAGTGTAACTGAGGATAAGTTAACTGCCGATAAAAAAAAAATTGCCAACATGCCATTCTTCACACGCAGTGGCAAAGAAAGAATGAGGCCTTCGCCTTTCTCTATTAATGGCAGATCAAAAAATGTTACTGAGCCTTCTTCTTGTACGGTCACTCGTGACCAAGCAAGGCCAAGTAATTTGGAGTCTAAAAGTGGTGCACAACTACTGTTACTCGTGAAAGGCGAGCTGCAAGAAAACAGTAAGGCTTTAGAGGATAATGTATGCTCAGAATCAGAAATGTCAACAGTCCCTGTGGAAAGTCCATCCACCAGTGGTATGTCTAATCGTGAGCATTCTGATAATTTACCCATAAAGAAGGGCCCTTTCAGCAGTTCTGCTGATGTGTGCCTTAACAGCCCCAGTGTAGCCGGTGATACACCAATTGAGAATGCCACTTTGGAATTAGAAGAGGATGAAGGGGAGATTTGTGTAGGTGACGAGGGCGCTAATGAGGATGTTGATGAGGATGATGCAGACAGATACCAAATTGCCTTTCTCAATTTCTATTTATATTCTACAGTCTATAACGGCTGAATAGTTTTCTATTTTACTCCTAGTGGAGAGGGGGGTCTGATGCAGACAGATACCAAACTGCCCTGGTCCATTTATTTTAATATTCCAATTCTACAGTCTAGGCAGGCTGCTTTTTTTCTATTTAACTACAAGTGAAGGGGGGGGGGGGGTCATAGACAGCCACCAAACTACCTTGGTCCATTTATTTGTTATATTGTTCAGTCTATGCAGCTGCTTTTTTTCTATTTAACTACAAGTGGAGGGGAGGGGAGGAGGGGGTCATAGACAGCCACCAAACTACATTGGTCCATTTATTTTTAATATTATTCAGTCTATGCAGGCTGCTTTTTTTCTATTTAACTACAAGTGGAGGGGGGGGGCTATAGAGACTGACACCAAACTGCCTTTGGCCATTTCTATTTAATGTACAGTCAATGCAGGCTGATTTTTTCCTATTTAACTACAAGTGGAGGGTGTAATATACACCCAAAGATGATGGCTACATTTCCAATAGTCAAAGATGGAGGGGAAGACAACCAGGTTTGTCTGTATAATTTGCAGGCAAGTGTTAGAATTAAGGACGGCCTGCCAGGGATTAAACTGTTTTTTTTCATAATTTATTATCTTTAGAATTACCTCACTTATCCAAGAAACTGGTGAAGCACTAAATTAGGTTATTTTAGACCAAAAAAATTGTATTTTTTTTCAAAAATAGCAAAACAAAACCAAAACCAAAAGACGACGGTAATCCAGATCCAAAACCAAAACACGGGGGTCAGTGAGCATCTCTAATTATAACCAAGCTCAGTAAACATGATGATGGGGAATGTTGTAAGCCAAAGCTGGCCTCGCTTGTATCATATGTGACATACTTAGGTGTACCTACTGGGCTGTGAAGTTTCAGAGGGAAAATGTTTTACAATATTGGTATTACATATACATCCATACCATAATAATCACAATATAGTACTGTACATGTGTTGACGTTACTTGGTAACATGAATGAGTTGTACAACGGATCTGTCAGGTCACACAGTCCCAATGTGATACACGTAGATTAGAACACGATCACATGTGTCGAAGTAATAATTAACAAAAACCCTATATTACCAATTAGTTCAATAGAATGAACCAATGAACTTGAATTTTATGTGTCTGTGCTTTTAAGAGAACGGAAAAGCACGTATTGCACAATACAGAAAACAACAAGTTATATAATGGGGTCACATGATCTTCATTTCACAATATAAGGCCAAAAGACATATTTGCTCCAAATAAGGTCAAGAAGACCCTTCCAAAAGACCCCTCCAAGAACATGTTACTTTAATGAAGACTAATAATAAATCTAGCCCTAGATTTACTAAGCTGCGGGTTTGAAAAAGTGGGGATGTTGCCTATAGCAACCAATCAGATTCTAGCTTTCATTTATTTAGTACCTTCTACAAAATGACAGCTAGAATCTGATTGGTTGCTATAGGCAACATCTCCACTTTTTTAAACCCGCAGCTTAGTAAATCTAGCCCTTATAGTGTCAGCAGTGATCTAAGCTGGAAAGGTGAATTTCTGGCAATAATGAGTAACATTTTCTATAAAAGAATGACTTAATCAAATATAGATTGTCAATTGGCATTTGAGACCCTGGGCGTATGTCTGCTTCGTCCAGTATGGCTGCATCTATGCATGATATCTTTTTAATAAAAAATAGAAATATTATATTTTGGAAACCTGCTCAACTCATTTATTATTTAAAGAGAAGAATAGAGAAATCTTATACACATGATAACCAGAGCTCGTCACATGGTGAAGTCTGATCATTGGTAAGAAAGAATGTATTGATTACCTCAATACATAGAAAGCAAAACATTAGAACAGTGATTTATTTTAATCACGCTAGGAAATATTTCAAACAAAATTACAAACACACTCTGTAAGACCCTTTACAGTGAAGTAAGTTGTGCAGCTTACAAGGACCCTCGGGCGAGTACTGTGGGCTGAGGGTACAGGGAGTGTTATGGGGAACACATAATATTACATAGGAGGATATGAGACATTATAGAGGCATTTGCGGCTGTGTGATGGTATGTAACAATATATTGAGGGATATGGACCTTACGAGAGCATAAGTTGCTATACGATAGCACCTAATAGAATATTAGGCTACATGTTACAGATGCTTGAAAATGTAGAACCGGTTTCAAAATGCGATTGAAATTCACTAGTTCGATGATCGTGAACATATTTGCAGTAGAACCTTCAATAGATTCGAATTTGCAGTGTGTGCTCGCTGTTCAAAGTTCCTGTTCAAAGTTCAAGAATTACTTTCAACGTTAGAATATTGTCTTCAGCTTACCAAGCAATCAGGTATGTGACAGTCTGCAATATGTATTATATTATACATTGCATGGATTCTGAATATTTTGTTTAAAAGCATTAGTGGAATTTTCAAAATAATCCTGTGTGCGCCTTTACATGCAACAATGATCCGGGGCCAAAATGACGAGATTCACCGTGAATTGCGTTATTTTGGCCAGGGAATTGCGGGATGCGGGAGACTTGCCTGCTCTCCCAGGAGTTCGGGAGACCGACCCGATTTCGGAAGTCTCCCGGACATTCTGGGAGAGTTGGCAAGTATGCTGACAATTCACTAAAGTGTCTCATGTAATGTCTCAAGATTGTAGTGATTCACAGGCTGCATTCTCAAGAGGACAGGTTTAGCTCATACTTACCAACTTTTCAGAGTTGGTGTCCGGGAGCCTCTCTGGGACAGGTGGGTGTGCGGGGGGCGGGGATCCAAAATCACATCATTTTGGGCCCGCCCCTGTGACGTAATGACGCAAATCGCGTAATTTTACAGAGGCGGCGGGGCCAAATGCTGCGATTCCCGGAGAATCGAGGCATTTTGGCCCAAATTCGGGCAGATGCGGGAGATTGCCACACTCTCCCGGGAGTCTGGGAGACCCACCCGAAATGCGGGAGTCTTCCGGACATTCCGGGAGAGTTGGCAAGTATGGTTTAGCCCACAAAATGGCTGCTTCCACTGTGCATAAGTGACAGGTAGACTTTAACTGTGAGCCTTCAATCACCTGGCCAATATATACATTCACAGAATATGAAAATAATGAAAAGCAAATGCTGAAATCGTGCGCTTTACCAATAGCATTTTAATATTCTGGAAAGACCAAGATGGTGGTAACTTACTTCTAGGGGTTGCTTATAGCAGCCAATCAGATTCTAGCTATCAGTTATTTAGTACATTCTACAAAATGACAGCTAGAATCTGATTGGTTGCTATAGGCAACATCTCCACTTCTTTAAACCTGCAGTTTAGTAAATATACCCCCTAGAGTAAATTTGATCATTATTATTTGCAGATTATTATCTTCAAATATGTTTAATAATAGAATGGTAAATACTTATAACCTATGTTTTCATTTTATTTGCTTTTACGTTGTTACTTTCAGCCTTTTCACTGTCTGCCTATTAATAGGCTGATCCATTCATGTGAGTCAGCGGAGTTATTCATGTATGCAGCTCTCTGCTCCTGCAGACGATTCATAATATATTTCCTCTCCTGTTTCTCCTTCTTACAAATGTGAAGCATGATGATGACCCTTGCTCTCCTGTTTTCCGTTTTTTACTGGATGTATTATGAAGTGGTTGAGTGTACTTCAGGGAACTGCTTGACTGACAGGTATTATGCTTATTCCTTTAGTCACAAGAGACTATCTCTACATACTTACATTTAACCATTACAGATGCAGACTAATTCAGAGCTCAGCATTGCAAGAAAACAAAATAGGGCCAAAAAGTGACCACTGCCCATCTGTTTAGACATGAACATATCATGTCGCCAAGCCCTCCTCTACCCAAATCATTAAGCTTTATCCCTTTTGGCCTCCAAAATTTAGGACTGCTGGGGTGAGAGTGCTATTTGCTCACTCCTTCTGTATAGGCAGGTGTAAGGCGCCGTCCCGCGACGGTCGCCTGTGCCGAACCCCAGCGTGTCTGGTTGCCTAGCAACCAGATGCGTCACTTCCAGACGCCCAGCCACTGCATACACTGCATCTCTCTCTCTTTCCCAGCGCTAGCTAATTCACAGCGCCGCTGTGCTGCCCCTCCATTGGTCCATCAAACTATTTAAAGCACTTCCTGGCCTACCACCTGTGCCAGAGTATCAGGTCTCTACCTTCCTCCAGCGTTTCCAGTGTTCCAGTACTTGCTTGTTCCTGACTCTTCCTGTCTGCCTGTGACCCTTTTGACCCGGACCGTTTGACTACCCCTTTTGGATCTCCCTGTTGTACTGCGTTTCCAGAATGTTACCGACCCGGCTTGTTTCACCATCCCTCCGGATATTCCTTGTGTACACTCTTTGCCAGCACATTTACCGACCCGACTTGTCTGACAACTCTCCTCATGTGCCTCGCTATCCGACTCGTGGAAGGACTGCGACCTGCGTGTCTCCTGTGGCGGAGTCCATACCTCCTTGCCGGGGTCCCTGGTGAATACCAGGGGCACGTTAGATTCCGCACCTTCTTCCGAGTAGTGCCAACGATAGCAGGTACGCAACTTATAGTCGTGACAGCAGGGACTTCATTTTTTTATTTGCCTTGGGCCCACCAAATCCACCAAGCCATGAGGCCACCATAATACTTTGAAGCAATGGATCATAGATGGGAAAGGCCCTAAAGGTATCTTAGGAAATGGAGAGAGTTGATTCTTGACTGAGACAATCCTAAAATCTCCTGGGACATATACATCTTCCTAAATCTAAACTAACCCCAAGCTTTAATCATAGACTTAAATAAAAAGTAACATTAATGTATATATCAAAGGCTGTGTGTTACTAAGCTGAATAATATAGATGAAATAACTGGAGTGTTTAGACTTATAACTTCACCTTTATTGGAGCTACTCGTTAATCAAACATACACCCCAAGTACAGTAACTTTGGGCGTCCTCCCGGAAACTCCTCTCCGTTACCTGAATCCAAGAGCTGACTTCATACATAATCTTTCAAACAGGTAAGGATGGCTTCTGGCAAGCCCGTCGCTGCAGGGAAAATTAGCATGGCACTACATGAGTTGGCTGTGGAAATCAGGTAACGGGGTGTTTTTGCTGTACGAGGGGGCACATTTGATTAAGGAGGTTCCATTAAAGGTGGAGTCATCCTTTAACTACCATGCACTCTCTGCTCTGCAGCAAGTTTCCATGTTAGGAGGGAGGAGCTACTCTAACTGAGCAGACAGAGTGTGAGTGACAGCTTTGCTTATTTCATACACAGAGTGTCACTATCCAGCACTCACCTGAGCCTGTGTGATGAGTGTCTGACAAAGGAATAATCAAAACAACCACCTGGTCTGTTTAAAAATGATTAATACTCTCCCTGTCTGTCCCACACACTCTAACTTTACTTTACTAATTATGCCACCACCAATGTTTTTTGTGAAGAGCTGACACTCTTACTCAGGAAGCTTTTGGTTCTCCCTATAAACTAACCTATCACAATTTACTTGCATCAGAGTTATCATAAACCAATTGATCTCCCCTGTTTCAACTATGTAGTGATCTAAAACCAAGTCTGATACGTGGATTCCTAAGAACACAGAGACATGAACTTATTGGGCCTGATTCATTAAGGAACGTAAGGAAAAAAAATGAGTACGTTTTCTCCTGGACAAAACCATGTTACAATGCAAGGGGGGCAAATTAGATTATTATTTTGCACATAAGATATATACTGTCTGTTTTTTCATGTAGCACAAAAATACTTGGTAGTTTGTTTGTACACTGAAATTTGAAGTTGATCTAGGACATGCTCTACCCCAATGATAGATCTGTCCTTACATTTTAAATGTAGCTCCCCCTCCAATACAACATGGTTTTGCCAAGGTTCAAAGTTACTATATTTTTTGCTTTCCTTACCTTAATGAATCAGGGCTACTAAGTGTAATTTAATATGGAAAAAAATCCACAATGCTTAAGATGAAAAACAATTAACAAAATGACATACAACGGTATAATACAATAGGTTTTTGTGAAATAAAAATGAATAAACAGAAATGGTAAACTTTCGAATGATCAATTTCTGTCTGTGGGAGAACAGGAATAATGGGACACTTCCCAATATGACATTGACTTCCGAATGACAGGACATTTTAAACATGCTGGAGGTACCCACAGCCCCCCTGCCACTGTGATGTCTGACCTAGAAAGAATGTGTAAATGCAAATTAGTTTTTATGACCTCTTTTCAAACACCTTTTAAGTCAGGGTTTATTTGGACTGGCCTAACTTTTTATCAGAATGTCCTACAAAGGTGATATTACCTCCGCACAATAGGTCTTATGTTTCCCTTCGTTTGCATACCAAACATCCCACCTGCTCAGTTAACTAGTTGAAATGTCCTGAGATATCACAGAATCACAGAGAATGTGAGGGGTCTGAATGTTCAAAATCACTGAGGATATTGATATAACCTTAAAGCTTTAGCTTTACAACCCATAGAATAGATTGATATTGGGCACTCATCTATAACTAGGGGGTATATTTACTAAACTGTGGGTTGGAAAAAGTGGAGATGTTGCCTATAGCAACCAATCAGATTCTAGTTATCATTTATTTAGTACATTCTACAAAATGACAGCTAGAATTTGATTGGTTGCTATAGGCAACATCTCCACTTTTTCAAACCCGCAGTTTAGTAAATATACCCCTAGGTGTCGGGAAGCCTCTATCCATAAATACCTCATGGGTAGAGCAGGAGAGTTTAGAAACTAAATAAAAGAGATAAAGTAATTAAGTCTCCCCTTACTCGGTTTTAACCCTTGGCTGGACACAGAGTTCATCTGAGCCAGACCAAGCTAATACTATGAATTTATTCACAAATACGTATTTGCAGTTTTATATCACTAGTAATTTGTTTCCATGTAACAAAGAGACGGAGCTAGTGATGTCAAAGTAGCTCAAATGACTGCATTCTCCACTTTTGACTTGTACGCTATCCAAACAGGACTTTGTCCTACTTGTGTAGGAGGAGCTTCAGCTATCTGTAATGGAGTTTAAGGGAGTAATACTTTCCTTTTTTATTTTTTTTTAGCAGGTTGCAATGGAACATCAGGTTATCTAAGCAATGTACTTTATCTTTATGCTTCATATTCATTTTAGATTTAAGTAATTCTAACTATCACCTGCATACTGTCACGAGCCGCGGCAGTACTCACAGCCGCCGCGGCTCGCTTCTCATGCGCCCCAGCGTCCCGGCCGTCACCTTGACGACCGGGACGTCATTTCCTCTTCCTGTCCGGCCGTTACCAGGGCAACGGCCAGACGCTAGTACACTAGCACTGCGTCCCGGCGGTGCTGGTAGCCGGGCGCATGCGCATAGCAGGCAGCCTGTGGGCTGATTAGGCTTATTAACAGGCATTAGCCTGCAACTGTGTAGGTCAGGGGCAAGCCCTGATTGGCCCTGCTGGATACTAGTAAATTAGCCTGCAGGAGTGTGTTCAACTGCTGATTGGTCTGTGTCTGTACTTAAGGCAATGAGGTCTGCTGCCTCATTGCCGGTTATAGCTTCTGTGCTCCAGTCTGCTGACCTGCTTGTTCCAGTCCCTGTATCCTGTATCTACGTTTGACTTCCCGTGTATGACCCTTGGCTTCGTATTGGACTTCGCTTGTGTTTCCTGTGACCCTGATCCTTGGCTTGTTTACCCGTTCTGCTACTTTGCCTGTGACCTCTGACCTCAGCTTGTTCATCATTACTGTTACCTGCTGCCGGCCTTTGACCTCTGCGTGGACCTGACTCTTCTTGCCTGGGTTCTCCCCAGCCGGTACACACTTCACGACCCTCTGTCAGTCTGCAGCCCAGTCTGTCCCCACCATCAGGGGCTCCAGTGAACACCTGACTGGCAGAGTAGACTCCGGGTTGTGTTGTGCCGGCTGGAGGGGTTCCTAACACATACTTGGCAATGATTAAGCCAAACAATTTGGAAGTTGTTGCTTCTGGATGGTGATATATACATTAATTTCATATATATCCTAAATTTGTTATATATTACCATTTTGAGTTTTAATAATATTTTCATGTTTGTATAAAGTATATTACTTGGTCATAAATAGCATATTTATAGATATAAAGTGAGCTTATCTAGGACTGTGATGATAAATGCAGCAGATATCACAGAAATAAGCAGTGAATATATATACATTACCCACTGTCCTGCCTACAGCTGATAAGTGACTGCTCTGTGACCAACATTAACTGTTACATCCCAGCTGAGTGACATCACAATGCTACTTATGATGGAAGTCAGTGACATCACAGTGCTCTGTATGATGTAAGTCAGTGACATGGGTACCCAGGTCAAAGCTGTTACATCTCACCAAGCCTACGTTGTTCAATTGAATAGAGGCCAATTACATGACTGTTTGCTTTTAAACAGCATTAAATGTTTTTTTTAATCTATTAGTAGATAATGCTAACTTAGGTTTTTCTCTTATGAAGTCTCTGTTTCAAGGACAAAAATTATTTAAATTATTAGAAATGACCAAACTAGCAGTAATGACGTTTGCTTGCGATTTGACTAGTTGACTAGAAGCCCACAACTAATAGGAGAAACTAAGCGAACTAAGGCACCAATGGATAGTTTTTTTTTAAAAACACTGATTGGATGACGTAATGTCACTCATCCAGTGTTTTTAATGTCCCCGTGATGCCCCTACACAGAGCGCCGGTAACTGAAATGGAGGAGAAGCAGACGGCAGCTTTTTACCTGTGAATAGCATACTTGCCTACTCTCCCGGAATTCCCGGGAGGCTCCCAAAAGAGTAGGCAAACCTCCCGCATTTGCCGAAATTCAAGGCATTGAATGATGGGGGCGTGGCTTAATCACGTAATTAAGCCCCACCTCCGCTATCCAATTTCAGCATTTTATAGTGGGGGCGGGGCTATGGTGACGCAACGACGTCATCGCGCTTCCTCCTAGCCCCCTGTGACATGACTTTTACCCCCGGATCTCCCTGGGGAGAAATTATAAAAGTTGGCATGTATGGTGAATAGTATATTACTGTAGTATGTAGTGCAGCCATCAGGGGAGTACAACAGTATGGGGCCCAACAGCAGAGTGGGGCCCCACCAGCCCTTGGCAGGAACCTCCGCAGTGAATTAAGGGAGGTAGTGGGCGCTATTTCTAGGTAGCAACTGCTCCTGAGATGTGAGGGGTGCTGTGGGGAGAGACATCTTGGTGTAATTAAGGATGTGTCAGCGGGCCCCCTTGTAGGCAGCATGTCTGCCTCCACTCCCAAAATGTCAGCGCCCCACAGCTGGCACCATTTGCTCCAGTCCCAGTCACCCAGCTGCCCGGCTCGCGGACAGAGAGAGCCACGACAGGGCAGAAAGGCTTCCTGCAGCATCTCTGACGTCTGTAATTAATAACGTCACAGCGCTGTCAATAGGGAGGAGCCGAAAGGAGACAGCAAGAAGATGTAAAGGAATAAATAAACTAATGCAGGAGTTAGATGGGACCAGGGATGGGTGGTGACTGCAGATATTGGGGGAGTCAAATGTTGGGTAGAGAATAATTTAAAAATAAAGGTGGGGTAAGAGAAGGAAGGAGGGGGCCCTGCCTGTTACATTTGTACTGGGCCACGCAATTTCTGGTGGCCGCCCTGGTAGTATGTATATAGAACATTACTATGCAGACTATTACTTCTAAGAGAGATACAGGAATTTAATGAAAAAGATGAAAATGAGGATCCACTAATGTCCAAGGCCCACAATTGTCTTACAGTGGTCCTGTGTAAATTTGAGGCAGGCTATAGCTTTGGGTCTATCATGCCGTGAGCGGAGCCCAGTCCCATTCCAGCTGTTTATTTTGACGGCACATTGTGTCAACACTTTCTAAATATATCTTCTTGGCAGCAGCTACTACTAACATATTTTGGAACTAACATATGGTAGGTGACAACTTTCTTAACTAGTCTATATATTGTAGTAAATTTCATTTTTTAGGGAACTTTTACATTATTTCTACTTTTATTTAATTTAAATAATTTTATTCATAACTTTTAAAATTTCAATTTGTTACTTTTTAACAGGAAATAAAAAAATACAGTAAAAAAGTAAAGTTGGAAATTCCTTGATAAAAGGAGAGGATACTGGTACAGAGTAAGTGTCGGACTCGTTACTTGGAGCAGTAAAAAGCAATCAAGACTTATTTGGTTAATGATTCAGTGATATTATTTTCCCATGTTTTCCTCATATCAATATGATTTAGAGGCCCATTTATGTTTGGGCCACCAAGAGAAGTTAAAAACACTTCAGTGTGAACCGTTTCTCCTCAATGTACTATATATGTTTTCATTTGCAAGATAGAAGCCGGCAGAAGCTAATCCCACAACATAACCCCCCTTGCCCCCTATGCAACTCCTTCCATGAGTGTTTCTTTGTGACAACCCCACAATCACTGTGACAGCTGGGTTGTCTTCTCCAGCTCTCTCACAATGGGAAATATCGGCAGACTTGCTTTGCTTCCATCTCAAATCGGATCTCTGTGAAGTTCCATTGCGGTAGAGACCTCTCCAACACCTTTGAGGCCAGTTTGCCTTCACTAAACTCCACGGTAAGCTAGGGTCTCTTCTGCACTACTCCGGACTAAACAAGCAACTGAAACACTCGTATTCTGAGAGCCTGAGCCCAGGATCTAGCACTCTGCTCCTGCTCCAAATAGGCCTCCGCATACTTCCCAACATTTGTGTATACAGCATCGGGATGAAGCACTAGGCTGCCCTGTTCTCTCCTCCCCTCCAAACCCCTTATTTACCATGCACATGGCATCTATTCACCAATGCTCTGCCAAGCAGAGCACCAATGAACCTAATACCTCCCAACTTTCCCACTGATCGGGATGGTGGGACAGAGCACTCAAATCAGGACTGCCCCACCTAAATCGAGACGGTTTTAAATTATGCCTCTGTACCATATAAAACCCCTGCTATCTAGGCACATGGTACCATCCACACCTGGACTTTGCACCATCTGGGTCTTAGCATCAACTAAAACCGTGATCTACTAAGACCTATGAAACATCTAGGCCTCAAAACCTTCTAGATATATACGTCATCTAGGCTTCTGCACATTACTGGAATTGTTTTTACCAGATTAATTTCATTTAATTACCTTTTATATTGTACGCCTGAGATATGGCTGGCGCAAAGGATACTGTGGGCCTGAGTCATTAAGGCAAAAAAGGAGTAAATGTTCTCTGGGACAAACCATGTTACAATTTAAGGGGTGCAAATTAGTTTATTATTTTGCACACAAGTTAAATAATGGCTGTTTTTTCATCTAGCACACAAATACTTGCTAGCTTTATTATTACACTGAAATTTAAAGTTGATCCAGGACATGTCCTACCCCAAGTATAAATTTGTCCCAACATTTTAAATTTCCCCCCCCCCCCCCCTCCAATGCAACATGGTTTTGCCCAGGTGCAAATGTTACTCCTTTTTTATGCTTTACTCTCCTTAATGACTCAGGCCCTGTATGTACATCTAGTGAAGTGTGGTTTTTCTTACTAATATATACAGCCTTAGTAATCACATTCATCATACAGCAGACAGAACCCTGGGAACTTGTCAGGTTCATTTTGCAACTTTGATGCAAGTATTTAGTTTATTTTTATTGTGACAAACACGTTTGCTTTTAATATTATTACAACTTCCAGTGGATAGAAGTAATTGCACCTATCATACAGCGAACATTACTCTTTGTATCACTGTAGATATTTATTTTAACTAACAAGTGGCTCCTACCTCACCTTCCCGTGGCTCCGTGGCACAAGCACACCCCCGTTGCAGCCTTGTGTATTGATTTAAATTGCACCTCACTAGAGTGTTTAATGAGGCTTGAATAAAGGCTCTTCACCACTGAATATTGCCTCCCGTTATGTGTTCTCTTGAATATAAAATAGTTAAATCACTACTTTGGTATGCCATGGCTTTAATATTTCTACAGAGAAACTCTGCTTTCTGTCATATATTGCACAGATACACCTCAACTGCTCACAGAGAACCCCATTGCCGCCTTCTGTATATATTGCATCCCCAATTGCTAGACTTGCCAACTTGATGGTTAATATGAGCTATGGTACAAAAAAAATTAAAAAAAACTTTTTTAGAATCGGGAAAATGTAAAAGTTTAATGTATTTGGTGTGGTAAACGAAATGCCATGTACATCATACTCCAATGTCCTTCCCTGGCCTTCATATAAACCCACATACCCCCATATAGCCAAAATGTCACATATAGCCTCACCACCATATAATACATGGCTTCACATACCACCACATAGCCAATATACCTCCATATAGCCTCACATACCACCACATAGCCAATATACCTCCATATAGCCTCACATACCACCACATAGCCAATATACCTCCATATAGCATCACATGTCACCACATAGCCAATATACCTCCATATAGATTCACATATCACCACATAGCCAATATACCTCCATATAGCCTCACATACCACCACATAGCCAATATACCTCCATATAACCTCACATACCACCACATAGCCATTATACCTCCATATAGCCTCACATGTCACCACATAGCCAATATACCTCCATATAGCCTCACATGTCACTACATAGCCAATATACCTCCATATAGATTCACATATCGCCACATAGCCAATATACCTCCATATAGCCTCACATACCACCACATAGCCAATATACCTCCATATAACCTCACATACCACCACATAGCCAATATACCTCCATATAGCCTCACATGTCACTACACAGCCAATATACCTCCATATAGATTCACATATCGCCACATAGCCAATATACCTCCATATAGCCTCACATGTCACCACATAGCCAATATACCTCCATATAGATTCACATATCGCCACATAGCCAATATACCTCCATATAGCCTCACATGCCACCACATAGCCAATATACCTCCATATAGCCTCACATCCTACCACATAGCCAATATACCTCCACAAAGATTGACATGCCACCACATAGACATTATACTTCACATGGCTTCACATACTATATGGCTAATATTCCTCCTGTGCATGGAACTGGAAGTCTGAACTTAATGAAGTTATTTAAAAACAAAAACTTTATTAAGAAAAAAGGAAAAATATTTTTTTTTAATAATATATTTTTTTCATTGCTGACCCGCCAGCAATCTCCATCCTGAGGTGGCGAGAGCTATAGGAGGACAGCGGCGATAGACGGGGATAGACTTCACTGGCCAGGAGCAGGGAGAAGAACAAAATCCAGGAAAAAACTCATTTAGAGAGCGCCTTTCACCTATTAATAAATATACTCTTAGGCTAAGTATGCAGTTGATATTGTGTTAATGAATGGCCCTGGGCAAATAAAAAAATAATATATATATATGTGTGTGTGTGTGTGTATATATATATATATATATATATATATATATGTATATATGTGTGAAATGGTTAAGGGTGCTGTACACTAGAGACTGGAGGGACTACATTTGCAGAGCAGGTTATATAGCAAAATAAGACATTCTATGACAATGACTCAGATGTAAACATTTAACTGCACTGGAAGTTACAGGACAAATATGTTTTCTCCCACATAGCAAATACAGACATATAGGATACTCAGACTATATTTGAGCTCTGCATGACCATTATGCATGCTAATAAAGTAGTATTAGCAATATGCGGTCTTTATTGTGGACTATTAAGTAAACAACCGAATAACAATCATACAAAATACAGTACCAGGAGAAACACTTTAATTAGTGTCATACATATATTAATATATATTCCCTACCCACAGACTTATCTATATGTAACTGTATTATTTATTGTATTATAAATTATTGCGCTCATTTCCCATGTACTATTAATAAGAAGAGGTTTTTTGTATCAAAGCTGCTTGATGAGCTGTGTGAAAGTATATGGTAATGTATAGCTTGGAGCTCCCGCTTCCTAATGTGCATTTATCCAGAATGTTCATTGAACATTCACATCACTGAAGAAACTCAACCAAGCCAGACAGACGCTATAAATATATCGTTACCAGAGATTGGCAAACTGCGGTGTGACAGTTGTTGTCCAGCCAAAGTCCCAGCGTAGAAGTTGTTAGGGCATGCTTGTACTTGTTGTTCTGCAACAGCTGGAGACCCACAGCTTGCTCAAGCTTGTTTATTTCCATAATTCAGAAAAAGCACCGTATATAGAAAGATGGGTGGCGTGTGACATTTGAGGGTGCAACAGGAGAATCATGTGTTGATAGGCTGGGATAGGTGGAGTGATACCATGAGGGTTTGGGAAAACGCTAGGTTTGAGTGATGTATTTGTAATACCCTGCAAAGCACAGGTATATTACTGTATTTAATCATTCAGAAAACTACAGATCCCCAGAGTGCCTCTGGGAAGTTAAATGCAAATTTTGCCGGCCATTTTTGGGTGGACAGACTGCAAACTACAGCCCAGGTTGCTCTCTAGAGCCCAAGAATGTACTAGAAGGCTTCGGGAGAATCTTTAAAAAAAGGGGAGGAGCAAAAAATGGACTGGCTAAAGAGAGAAGTAATGTGTGTGACTGCTTTCTGAGCTAATGAAGGATCTTCCTACAAAGAGCCACTGAATGCTATGGCTGAATTGTTGTCCTGAGGGATGATTGCAATCAGCCCAGAAAGAAGCACCTTTGCAGTAAAGGAAAATACCTAACTTACCACTGCCCATGAGATGTCAGCAGGACTCATATGAAGACAGATAAGTTTATTTTGCTTTGCTATGTTCAATTTATTTAAGTGAGACATCAAACTGTGTTATTAAACCACAATTGCTGTTGTTTACAGAGCTCAGGAGTCATGCATGCATCAAGGTGATTACTGATTTTAACTTGTACAAATAAACAAGCTGACACTTTGCTTAAATCTGTGGATTATAATTTACCCCCTTCTATATACCATAAAGTGAACTAGAAAGCATCTAATCTGAACCAGCTTGATTACTCTTTGTTGCCTCTGTACTGATTTGTATGTGATAAATATGAACTGTATAATTATACTAAAAGTATTGTGATTGATTGGTCTATATTATCTGCTGCCGCAGCATTTATTGTAATGGTTTAATTAACTTGTAGCAACCGGTTGTCTCCTAGAGTATCTATCCAGTGAAATCCATTTCACTGATGCACAGTGCCTAAGTTTAAAGTGGGATATATTTATTCAGTGACCTATGTGTTGTGTCGATTTATGTTTGCATATTGTTGAACCAAGATTTCCAAAATGTAATTTACTTTGTGACATGTTAAATAACATTGCATTTTGATGGTATAGTGCTATTACTTCTCTACACTACCACTACTTATCTGCTGCTGTGCTAAAGCCTTATGCCACAAGCAAAGAGAATAAACCCATGAGTTTATGCAGTTTTAGCCCTGTGTTCCTTGTTTTATTCCAACACTACGGAGGGGACCTTTGCCTCTCTACCATACCACCGGGCCTGTAGATTCCTTCCTTACACTACTTTTGGGATGCCAACCATCTGCCCCGTTACAATATCAGTGCGTAGTACTCCAGTAGTTGCAGGGAAAAAGTACAACTGGGCAGGATAGCTGGGCTGCTTGGTTCCTCCCCATATTTGCACTTTTCCCCTTTGGTGGTGATCTCCAAGAAGCAGTATAGATAATTTCAGAGGGGACTCAGCAAATTCTGAATTTCAAAAAGAACTTGTCCAACCTTTGGATGCAGCTGTCCAGTTTGCAAAACCAGGGTTGGTTGTGTTCATTTATAAAATAGTATATTGTACTCTAAAAAGTTTAATATAATTACAAATGATCTAAAAATCATCAAAAGCAGCAACACGCTACATTTGTATCAAACCATCAAAATATTTCTTTAAATGACTTTTTCTGTTTCAAAAAAGATTTATGAAATGATTCAACGGAACTGAAACTGTTGGTCCAATATAATGAATGTGAATCAAATATATTCACCTACAGCTGCCAACCATATAAAAAATAAAGGAATGGAATAAAAAGAATAAAACAGCCAACAATAAATAATGAAACTTACATTAATTATCTCCAGCGGCCGGACAATGAGCTGCCGCTATTTGTGATATAACCATTACATATGTAATTATAAGGACTGCTGTCATTACATGTAGCACTTTTTGTGTGTTCACGATTATAAGGATTTTTGCCCTTTGATAAATCGGTCTGTTAAACACAATTTTAATACAGGCTTATTTTCCCAACAGAGGGTAGCAGAAAAAGTAACCTTTGTATCGAGTTGTTAAGAATATGTGGCACTTCCTTTGAAATCTTCAAAATATCTTAGATCCTGCAGACCTCGGCCTAATTGATGACGTGTTACAATATATCCTCCAAGAATAAAAAAACAACAACCTTTTTTGGATAATGCATTTTCTCACAGATAAATAATTATATTTAATATATGTGTTTTATTTATATTATTTTGCAGCGTATATATTTCCAAGTTTAAGACGTTAAGCTGACCAAGATGATGTTATTTGGGTTCCAGACAACAACAAAGCAGATAGTCGGTGATGTTTTATATTCCTTTCCATAAATTGCTCACTGTGTATGCCCATCTTCCCCTTCATAAGACCTTTACGTACTTAAACTATCTTATCTAAAATAAAGACACGGAGACATATATAAGGTGACTGAAGGTCACAGTTTTATTAATTAAATTTGGTGGCGGAGAAAGAGCACTGCGGGACAGCGACCAGACTGATACCCAAATCCAAGCGTGGAAAATGGCGATCCCGCCGTGTATCCACTTAATGTGGGAACTAATTCCTAAATGCCTGGCCCGCACTAACCTGGCGTCAGAGTGACTGAACCCCCTCTATACTCACAATGCCCTCCCTCGCTGAGCTGGACAAGGACCCTCCTCACTGAAGGACCAAAGAGTTACCGTAGCCTCGAAGGGGACAGGCAGGGGCGAACGCAGGGTTTAGAAGGGGGGGTCTCCGACCCCCCGGGGAAAAAAAAATAGAGCGAGAGAGAGCTGCTGCTCGTTGGTTCCCGGAGGGGAGGGGTTTCTGGAGAACCAGAAACCCCCCCTGCGTGCGCCACTGACAGGGACCTGCGGCCAATCATGATAGTGCCATATGTATCAGCCGCTGATCGCAGCGCCTTCCTACCATCTGTGCCTGCTCTGTCTCGAAAACTCAGGTTAAAACCGTCACGAAACTATGAAACCGACACCAGGTATGGGAGGGTGGGATCTTGCAAAGTAGAATGAGGCAATCAGGAAGTGAGAGGACCTATAAAAAGAACCCAAGACCCTCCCATGAGACAGTCATTGGTTGGACCTGTAACTGCTGTTAACCCTTTAAGGTAAATGTAAGCTCAGATGCAAACACTTTCGCTATTTAGTGGCGGTCGTCTATAGGGACTCTCTTGCAATAGTTATAATTTTTTTATTCAAATTTTGTAAAGTTCCATTTTTAAAGTTCATTCCAGTACTTGCCACAAGTCTAAAGTACGCTAAATTTGAAATACAGTCATAGATTCCATGTATATGCAGTGTGACCAATTTTACACAGCGCATAAGGACTAATATCCAACTCAATCAGTGCCTCTATCTGCACCTTATGTTTCCTCTACTGTTATAGAATCAGCCATTGTCTCATTACTGTCTAGCCAGCTTCTTCAGTGTATGAAACTAACTTACAGCTCTCAGCTCTTCCATGTTATTCTTCTACACACACCATAACACAGATGTTTTTTCTATCTCCTCTAAGCACACGTTACAATCGGGTCATTTGGCTTCATCAGAGAAAAACTGGGTTTGTGAGCAATTTGCCTACGCACATTGAGGACAATCTTGCACAGATCTGAGCAGCCAAGCAATGGCCAGATTTAAAGACCCTAGCTGGTTGACAACAACCAAACCGGCCAATCAGAATGTTTCACCATGTGTGTTTTCATAATTATTTCAGTTGTCTTGTACGTAAATACATAATATTTTTAAATCTACTGTCAAAAAAATGTTGCCTTTATTGCTTCTTAACATTACATCCCCAACCCTAGTTACATAATATTTAATTAGGATGTGATTGAAATAAAAATAGAACGTTATACCTTATAATATATTTATAGGTCTCCCACTCCCTGTTCCTTTTTAATATTACAATACGCACGCCTTTAAGTGCTATAAATGTATAACTATCAAAGGGGAAACAGTAGGTGATTTATGAATTTATAACTACGTATAACATAAAGGTCCAGACATATGATGATATTATGGTTTCAAGTAAAGATTCCATTTCATCTCTTCCCGTACTTTCTAATTAACATTCCAGGATTTAATCTGTCGGAGGCTTAGTGACGAAACCAAATACCTGCTGATCATCTCCACTAATGCACAGTTAGGCAAGAAAGACAGATGACTCAGTTATCAAGATCAATGGCTTTTGGAAGTGGCTTAATACTAATGAGGCTAATTAGATAGTATAACTTGAGGCCTTAAAATAATTGTAAATATTAATTACTAATTCATTCCCATTAAACCTGTGTAGGAAATGAGATTGTCCCTTAACTGTCTATAAAGTCACCTTCCATAAGTTTCAGGCTATGAAATGGTGGAGCCAGGTATGTCACTGTACTGCTTACAATTTTGTGGTTAGAACATCCGTTAAAAGTCTGTAGATCAATAGTTAGTATTTTTCCTTACCATAAATCAGGCTAGGGTGAGGTGGACTAAAAGGAGCCAATAAATACCGTAAATAAAGTGTAATGAAAACCGTTGTAAAACAGAAGGTATCCACACGTCCTTGTCATAAAATAGCATTGCTTCCTAAAAACCTAAAGTAAGGGATATAATAGTCAGTTAACCCCTTTATACAGAATGTCATTGTTAAATATCACATTTGGTGGTGTCACACTGCAGACTGACGTTTATATGGGTGATGCATAGTTAAGAATTGCAGTGCAGTTGTACAACACATGAATATCGCATATAAATGTGGAGCTTGCTCAGACCATACAATACAGACATCGTGTTAGATGCCAGATATGGTCAAACTGTTAGAGGAGTCTATTCTCATTTGTCTTGATAATTTGATATTACCAGTAGTGGAGACGTTGCCTATAGCAACCAGATTCTAGCTATCATCTATTTAGTCATTCTGCAAAATAACAGCTAGAATCTGATTGGTTGCTATAGGCAAAATTTCCACTTTTTTAAACCCGCAGTTTAGTAAATATACCCCCCTGGAGTGAAAATGGGGATTATAGCATAGTTGCTGACTCTCCCGGAATGTCCGGGAGACTCCCGAATTTTTGGGAGTTCTCCCAGACTCCCGAGACAGCAGGCAAAAATCCCGGATCCAGCTGTCGCCGTTGTTGAAGATGGTGGGGGCGGGGCTAAACGCAGCATCGTGGCCCCGCCCCTGCTGCGATTGTCTAAAATTGCCTAAGATTGCCGGGGGCGGAGCCTAATGGTGCACCACGTGTGGCCACGCCCCCCCTCGACGGACCCCCTCCCGGACAGCTGCCTTCAATAGTAGGCAAGTATGGATTATAGTGTGAAAACAGGGACATATAAGAGCACTAAATAAAGTTAAGATAGTTCACTTTATACCAATAATGAACTTTAATTTTAGAATCTGATCAGACATTCCAAGTTGGTCATGTGCAAGACATGTTTTAGTGGTTGAAGTCGTTTACAAGGAAGTGAGCCACAGAAAATAAAATAAGGTATGGCTAATTAATTTGGGCTTTGGGTAGTGCAAAGGAGGTGTGACCCATTCCCCGATGGTTATTAGACAATATAGAGCTCAAAGTTTGCTGGCTAATGTACTAAACAGAGCTAGTCCCTGATTTTCAGTGTATAATATATTGCCCAAATCCTTGTTGGTCACCAGTACCCTATAGAATCTAGTCCCGGGTGACCAGGTTTTACCTACACCGCTAAAATTTTAAGCAATGTGGACTGTGATATATATGTACAGTTTTAACATTATAGATTATTCTCTGTAGACCATGAATAATTATGACAAATCTGCAAAACACAGGAGATTAGATACTCAAGTTTATATTAGCACAAAAATCATGGGCAGATAAGTAGGACAATGAGTTCAGCACAATTCCAAATGTTATTCATGTAAATCCTAAATCCCAGACACTCATAATCAATACACAAAGATTAAGCAGTAAATGTTTTCCTTAATTCAGCAATAATGAGCAATTACAGCAAATTAAACCTTTAGTGCAGGAAATTACTGTTTGATGAAAGCAAATGTGTGATGTCTTAAACAAATCTACACTCTTCATTAGTATGGACGAGCTGGCTTGTTTATGAAAGAATGACTTACCATTACCTGTGCCTCAATAGGATGTACCTTACTCTGTCCCCTCTGTCTTTCCAAATGGTCCTTCTCTGATGCCTGATGTATATACACATACAGAATGTAATGTGTAGAACTGCTTTGTGGCAGGTGTATGTAGCTGCGTATTGCTGGAAGCATTTTATGATCATCCCAGAACATGTGCTGTGCATATAAAAGTGTGACCTCTTTATACCAACAGCCGAAAAAGCCAAGCAGTGGGAGCTGCCACTTAGTGGCTAAGCGAATAGCCATGAATAGGGAGCCTACTAATTCACTAGTGACCAGAGGAACTGTTTCAAGGTGTTTTTGGAATAGGTTCTAAAGTTATTAGAAAAATTGAATTTCAGATAGACTGAAAAATGTATCCAAAGTGATCAGCTTAAATGGCCACGTTGTATCGTAAGGTTACACTGAGGGTATCTGCAAGTTTTAATGTTATCAATACTGGGGGGATTGCTAGTGGGGTATTTTTAGACATTGTATAAATCAATACACAGTTGAGAGTGATCGTGTGTGTGTGTGTGTGTGTGGGTGTGTGTGTGTGTGTGTGTGTGGGTGTGTGTGTGTGTGTGTGTGTGGGTGTGAGTGTGTGTGTGTGTGTGTGTGTGTGTCAACATCTCAGGCAGGAAAAAGACTGAAACCACATCTACTGTAAAGGCCTGGTCTGTCCTGAGTGTATCACAAGTCTGAGATAGGTGAAATGTGCAAATACATTTTGCACACGGATAACAGATATAAGGATTCAAAGTGAAGCCAGGTGGGTTATGGGTGGTGAGGGCAGGGCCGGTGCTAGGGTCCTCGGCGTCCTAGGCACAATTTCAAAATCCGCCCCCCCAGCACACTGCCCCGCCCCCTGGGTCTCAATGCGCCCCACCCCTTGGGTCTAAATGTTCCCCTCCCCTCTCTTTCCTTACCTTAAAGGTGACTCCATAAAGATGCTCCACGCTGCTGGGTCCCATCCCTCACTGACACTGTCAGGCCGTGATGATGATGTCATGCCCGACAGTCAGTGAGGGGAGGGGGAGTGGAGGAGAGGAGTCGGAGGGACGGTCCGCCCCATCAGCTGTTGGATTGGAGGGCGGCGGTCGCGATCCATGGCCCCTCCCTCCTCCCTGTGGATCTATCTGAAGCTGTGCGGCGGCCGCGGAAGGTATGCTCAGCAGTTGCCGCACAATATTAAAGTAAAACAGTATTAAAGTACAATACTTCTGTGGCGCCCACCAGAGCCCGGCGCCCTAGGTAACTGCCTAATGTTGCCTAATGGGAGCGCTGGGCCTGGGTGAGGGGGAAGGCCAATTAGTATCCATTGTATCCATTGTTCTCAACATGAATAGCTCGACATTTTGTCTGGAGCCCAGCAGGGGAGCTTCTGTGTAAGCACAGCTCATCTCCTCTACCACTCCAACCCCCTGATACAGCACCCACCAATGGTTAAGAAGGATAGATCCAGGGGTTTGCCCGGGCAGGGGTAAAACACTTCGGAAATTTGACCCTAGATATAAGAAGCCACTCCAGGGGGGGGAGGAGATTCATTCTGGGACTGGAAACTGCAGGGTGGCTGGGTTTAGAGTTGCCGTTCTCTACCAGTGAAATACATTGGCAGATCCACTGGTCGTCAAGTCCGGACAGCCGGGTGACTGTAACTCCTTAAACTAGTGGGGTAAGGGACAGATAATGTGGTAAACCTGCCTGACATTTATTTACTGCGTGTACATAATAATCTAGGGCCTGATTCATTAAGGATCTTAACTTGAGAAACTTCTTATTTCAGTCTTCTGGACAAAACCATGTAACAATGCAAGGGGTGCAAATTAGTTTTCTGTTTTGCACATAAGTTAAATACTGACTGTTTTTTCATGTAGCACACAAATATCAACTTTAAATTTCAGTGTACAAATAAGCTATCAAGTATTTGTGTGCTACATGAAAAAACAGTCAGTATTTAACTTATGTGCAAAACAGAATACTAATTTGCACCCCGTGCATTGTAACATGGTTTTGTCCAGGAGACTGAAATAAGAAGTTTCTCAAGTTAAGATCCTTGATTGTTTTTGTTACAATAAATGTACTGTTGTACTTTTCTAACTGCATTTGCCTGAGTGACTAATAAGAACCCTAGAAGGTACTGGGGTAGGCTTCCCTGGTTTAGGAAGGTACCCTTGGGTGGCCAGCCAGAGTGAAGTGGGTAGAATTGGGCCAGAAACCCCGGTATCTTCACACCAGGTAGGATTCCGAGGTTAGTAAATACACGGTATAGCCAGGTAAGGATCTAAGGTTAGTAAATACACAGTCCACCATGCCCCCTCGCCTCTTGCCACCTGAACGATGTCATGTATTTATACAATGCCTTTCAGTGACATAACAGACCAAACTTTAAATATTTTCCAACTCTGCTGGTAATATTATATTCCTCAGATAAGATTTTGCCTCACTAAGATTTTGCTACATTTGAAAAGAAGTAATTTTGGATGAAATTGAGCAACTGAAACATTTCCTAAAAGTGCCATAGTTAGTGCTGTTGATTACAGGCGTATTTGCATAATGATTACTGCATAATGTAGTTCCACTGATACAGCATGTCGAGACACAAGAGGATTCACTTACATAAAGAGAATCTTATTTTTTACTAACAGCTGCTTTTAAAGTGACATGAACATGTTTATATTTGTATTTGCATATATTATCTTCAAATGGCATATATACAAAAGTCTAGGTACGTACAGATGACATCATCATCACCATTTATTTATATAGCGCCACTGATTCCGCAGCGCTGTACAGAGAACTCATTCACTGAACCTTCTCTCCCCCCGTTCTGCCTCATACTAACATATGCATATATTTTGGTGCACATGTACAGAATGTAAATGACACATTCTGTTTCTTTACAATAAGATTTTATTTTTATAGTTATGATTGATGGAGAAAGCTGCTCCCACCCCATTCTCATTGGTGGATAGAGATTGTGCCCTGATTGGTGGAGAGGACCACTCCCACTTCTCCCTCATAGGTGGCAGGAACATATTAGGACCCTCGTAAATAACTTACTCTTCATTCGACCTCATCAAATCCTTTTTGGATAAAATGGTTCCTAGGTGAAAATCCAACATGTTTTCCATTGGGCTAATCTAAGGAGACAGTCACCCCCCTTCTTGCCATTTCCACATGTCCAATAGCCTTGAATTTTGGACTTCCGGATTTTGGGCTTAACATTATACAAATATTATGTTTTTCCATTGCTAAAAACCCTTCTCTCAACTAGTTTCCCCTAGATGTTAGATTTGACCTGTAGATTTAATTAAAGGATATTTTAGGTTCATTTTAAAAGAATTTTAAACTAATTCAAAATATATGTCTACATAACTATCCTTGGATTAAAATAGATAATATCTGGATTTCAATTTTAGGACTGGGTATGATCTCATTAGGTTTTCATCACTTTCCCAGTTTTTACAGGGGTTTCCGTCTTACTCCCATTGTCTATTGAAGAGTTTTTTTAATGTCAGATTTGTATGAATCTATTTAAGTCAATATTTTATACCCAATGGTGATGCTTTTTGTATATCCTCTTCGATAGTTACATGTTTGTAATTTACCTGTGGAGTATATTTGTGGTTTTAAAACACTAAATCAATTTCGCAACTTAACTATGGATTCTGTGTTGTTTCTAAATAAAACATTACTAGTGGCTAATTTATTCATTTTCATAGGAACAATACTCCACCTGTGGCTCTGATTATCTTGAGAACTATCACTATTCCACAGCTCATACCTTTTACTGTTACAGGTATTTTTATTATCAATCAGAGTTGTGTTTATTTGACTCTTCGGCGGTTTAGTGTCCCATCTTCTTGCCTTTTTATATAGATAATACTTTTTCATATATTTAAGATTTTCCTTATTTTGTTTCAATTACCTATTACTTTAATTAATTGTCCTCTCCAATTACTCTTGATTTTTTTACATTTTAATTGGGCATCTAGGATAGTAAGTTCTGTCTCAGTTTCCTTTTAGTATTCAGTATTCTGTACTAGTCCTTTAAAAATGTAAAGTTTTGCTGACCTTACTTAGGGCTATTTAAAATTCTAAGACACTCTTAGTTTTAATTTAGTTTTCTAGGTCAATTATTACCAACCAGTCTTTGGTTTCTTTAATAAGTAACAGCTCAAATATAATCAGTTCATCTGCTAAACAAGGCTGTACCCTGATTGGCCTAGATTCTGTCTCATTTATTAAACTCTCATTGAGAATTCTGTCACACAGTTCAGATCTTGTTGACCTGTAAAGCAACGGGCATGGTGTATGGTGTTACAACCCCTTAATATAATCCATACCTGAACTGCACTTTTTAGCTATGTTGTTATCAGGAAGTATCAGTGATGGCACTATAGCATCTCCCTGGAAAAGTACTTGAGTGGTTAAATTGCCCCTCCACAGGGATCACTCAGGAGTTGAGTGAATTAAGCTACCATTGTTATTTCTGTGTGCTCCCTATTGTCCATTAGTGAGCTCTACAGACAGCCAGGAGCCGGACCCAGCAGGGGTCACCTGAGGGAAGACACCTGGGGAGGTTAGGGAGGGGGCTGGATAGTGTGAGAAGCCCACCAATCGAGGATATTTTCCCAAGGTGGGATTATGAGGTGATAAAAGAGGCTACCCTGGGAGCTGGACATGTACGTGACTGACTATGGCCCAGAGGTGATGCTTTGCCAGAGATGTGCTGTGGAACCTATCTCACTGGATTTATTTGAATGGATTTCCTCACTTATTGGACCTGCTATCATTAAGGGGTCGTGCTGTATTTAATCCTGCAGAATAAATAATCTTTCTATTTTTCCTCTAATCCCGTGTCTGAGTGATTTGGGAACCACGTATCTTCACACACCCAATGATCAACTATTAATAAGGCACTGGTTTCTAGTGAATTGATAGGCTGCATTCTCACCACCAACTGTTCTGTGTTTAGGAAGACAGTCCCAGTTTCCATGGAAACATTGGGGCATGGCCTAAAGCACTATTATCCTCATGCATATTGGTCCAAAATGGCTGCCAGTTGGTAGGCATCCAATGTGTATATGGAATAGGGAGGGCAGAGTGTGGAACAGAGGAGCTGAAGTCTTGTGTTGCATTTATATTTACTCAGTTTTAGCTGAGCCAGGTATATATTTGGGCCATGGTACAATGGATATCCCTTTAACATTGTGTTATACAGCCCCCCAAACATATAGCATACTTTGTTGTGTATAGTACTTTCCTCTCAGTATTAAGTACTGATGCCATTCACTTGAGCTTACCGAGAACCACATCCAACTTCACTTATAGATTCAAACACTCAAGTGCTAATAAGCTTTAGAGTTGCAAGTGCCTCCCCTCTGTGCAATCTGATTGGTTGCTGTAGGTCACTGAGGGGAGGTAACTGTTACCCTATCAGCACTCAGGTACTTGTAACTAGTGATCCTAAAGATGGAGCCAATCCCCTATAAGTTTGAATGAAAGGTGACACCAATTATAATGAGAGCGGGAGGGGAGGCAACATCGGGGCAGATGATCTAGCGGCCACATCCACCCTAGGATATGTCGAGCTGGATTATAGACTGGGGAAAACAGAGGTAAGTAACTGTGTGGACCTATAGCTTTGTATTGACCCACATAGCCACACCTCCTAGGCAGTGGGCACGGTCTGGGGTTGGCTAAAAAGCCGCTGCCCAAAATTCCTCTCAACGGCCAATGTGATAACAGAACAAGGATTCTGGTGGTACTCGTACTGTCTCATTCCTTGCTAATTAGGCCTTACCCATTAATAAATAAACTCAAGTCTGGAGTTTGACAAGTTAGCACAGTGTTGTACCATATTCGGCATTGATAAAAGGCATAAGAGTTAGGTAACGAGGTAATCTTCATTGACGAACTAACTAGATCTTTGTTGCAAATTTTTAAGACTTCTTGGGCTAGATTTACTAAGCTGCGTGTTTGAAAAAGTGGGGATGTTGCCGATAGCAACCAATCAGATTCTAGCTGTCATTTTGTAGAAAGTACTAAATAAATGACAGCTAGAATCTGATTGGTTGCTATAGGCAACACCTCCACTTTTTCAAACCCGCAGCTTAGTAAATCTAGCCCCTTATGTGTCTTCTTCAGGTATGCCATTTCACAGTCTAGTGATAAGTAATCTGTATGTAGCCAATAACTTGCCATTCAGTGGCAGCAGATAATGTACAATTTGCCAATCTGAAATTTGTTAACTTTTTAAAGAGACACCGACTTCAAAGATTTTCTTTTCTTGCATAGTTTTATTTTACTGCTCTGTGCAGACTGAACAAACTTGTGTCTGCAATGTGCCAGAGGTCACACTAATGGACCTTTCATGGACACATACAGAATTACCTCCACCCCATGATGTCACACATATCGCTTGCCATGAAACCAACCCCAACCTATTGTAATTTGAGATGCTTTTCACACCTTAAGGTAAAGGGATTCAGTGGAAGAGAAAACATAGTAAGGAATTGTACTAAATGGTGAGCTAAGCAATCAGACTTGCTAGCATCATCTTAGACAGTAAGTCCTTTGACAAGAATATTGTTATAATTATTATTATTACCATTTAGTTATATAGCGCCACTAATTCCGCATTGTTATACATTTATATTTTAGTATTTATTTTAGACAAACACAAAGATCTCCTTTACTTCTCTCCGTACTGTTCAGTGGTTATAACATCTACATGCAGCCTGTTCAGATTTTATCAGACATGTGAGGAAAGATATAAATTATGAACTAAACATATTCAAGCACAGTGTTGAGCCATTTGAACACTTTCATCTCCAGGCCTGGGGCAAGACTCAACTTGAAAGCTCTTCGTAAACAACGTTTCAAAAATATCTAATTATTTACCACTTTTCTTGCGTTTTAAGTCACATTTCAGCTCTTTGAATATAATTTCAATACATTTTGTCCTTTCTGTGCGTGTGTGTTTTCTTTCTACATCTAATGCAGATTATGGAGGAGATTTACTAAACTTCATCATCAACATTTATTTATACAGCGCTAGCAGATTCCGTAGCGCCTTACAATTGTGAACAAACAGTAATAAAACAATACTGGGGGATACAGACAGAGAGGTAAGAGGGTCCTGCTCGCAAGCTTACAATCTAAGGGACAATGGTTTGATACACAAGGGTAAGTGCTACATCATATTGGATATGTGTCCAGTTAGAATGGAAAGGTTACAAAGTATTTAGTGGGCTGTATGATCAGTTACACAACTATGTTGGTCAGAGGGTTGTTGTCTTGCGTTAGCTGTGTAGAGGGTGGTAATAGGGTAACCTAGGGAGATTAATAGGGTGGTAGAGGAATATTATAAGCTTGTCTGAAGAGGTGGGTTTTCAGAGAACGCTTGAAGGTTTGGAGACTAGAGGAAAGTCTTACTGTGCGAGGGAGGGAATTCCACAAAGTGAGTGCAGCCCGAAAAAAAGTCCTGTAACCGAGAATGGGAGGATGTGATGAGAGTGGAAGAGAGACGTAGATCTTGTGCAGAACGGAGGTGTCGAGTTGGGAGATATTTTGAGACAAGGGAGGAGATGTATGTCGGTGCAATTTTGTTGACGGCCTTATATGTTAGTAGGAGAATTTTATATTGGTTTCTTTGAGAAACAGGCAACCAACATAGATACAAACCATCCCATTCATCAAGCGGTGGCTTGCCAAACCTCATGGCAAACCCCTGCTGAACAGTCAAAAAAGGAAGACTTGCCTGTGATAGACCAGAATAGCTCAAACCGCATACTGTTTGTTCTATCTCGCCTGTCAGAAAAGGTTAAAAAAAAATCCTTTTAAAAAATGTCCCGCTCCCTTAAATTACCAGCCCATTCTACTGAGAGGGGCCCGAAAAATGATCACCCCCCCTCATCTAGTGAATAGCAGCCCATTGCTGACTAGCACTGTCGTGGAACCCCTGGTCGTTGGCTATACAAGTATAGTGCACTCCACAACAAGTGCTGGCATTTGTAGAACTTGAATTTTTGCACTAACTGTAGTATAATGGATAAATAATTAATGCCCCCATAATTTCGTAATAAATGGTGCACATATAAATTCTTAATAAATAGTGCCCCCACAATATGGTAATAAGTTATGCTGGATCATTTTATCTTGGTGTCTCCCCTAGAGGATTAAGCTTAATGCTGAGTAGTTTGGGGTCATTTTTGTTTACTTTATATAAGTGTGTTATTAAAGTGAGGCTGGCGCTTGCTGTTTTGTGGTTTACAAACTGCCACACATTAAATGCGGTCCCAGTTTTCATGGCAAACGTGTGATATTGAATCAAATCAATATTGTCTGGCAGACATGAAGCAAACAATGGATAAAAGAATACGCAGAGAGCGCTCAGCAGAGAGCACACAAGACAAGCAAGCGCAAAACAGCGACTAAAATAAATGCATGATACCCTGAGGCAGTAAAATTAACCGGAGAGACAAAATGCTACTCAAGTTAAGAGGACTACTAGTGGAATTATTTTTGAATGTTCCATAAAATAGCGGCTGAGTGCGCCCAAGATGGCTTCCTCGCTCTCTGCAACAATGTAAAGTGCTTTGAGTCCTATCGGGAGAACGGCGTTTTATAAAGATTTATTATTATTATTATTTATTTATTTATATGGCACCACAGATTCCGTAGCGCTGGATACAGAAGCAAGTGACAAATAGATGAGGTAATATATTTAAGTAGCACAGATGAGTGTGAGTAATGCTATGGGGACTCACACTGAGTGCAGCAAAAGATGTGACGGGACGTACGAGCAGGTCAGACAGTGGACAGACATAAAACAATAGGTAGAGAGGACCCTGCCCGCTAGAGCTTACATTCTAGAGGGAGGGGTGGTGAGAGACAGTAGGACCAACTGGGAAGAGATGGAGATGGAAGGTGAGGAAGAGGAAGTGATGGATATTATGGTTAGGAGGTGGTAGGATAGGCGAGCTTGAAAAGGTGAGTATTGAGTAAGCGCTCGAAGGACTGAAGATTGGGGGAGAGTCGAGGGAGGTGGGGTAGGGAGTTCCTAAGATTGGTGCAGCACGGGAGAAGTCTTGGAGGCGAGCATGGGAGGAGGTAAGGAGACGTGAATAGAGGTAGAGGTCAGAGGTGGAGCGGAGTGGCCGGGTAGGTATGTACCTCGAGAGAAGGTCAGAGATGTAAGGGGGAGAAGTGTTGGTACGGGCTTTGTAAGTGAGGGTAAGGAGCTGGAACTGAATTCTGAAACTTATAGCGAACCAATAAAGGGATTTATTATTATTATTATTATTATTATTATTATTATTATTATTTTTGAATGAATATTGTACAGACAACAGTACTTTTAAAGCTTCTAAGAACAGTAATTACTCAAGTAATTTCACTTGTTTCAAAATACTTGAAAAGTTAATTGTTTTCAATACTTCAATCTACCAAACATGAGCAGAAAATGAGCTGCCTAATTTAAGCAGTAAGGGAAACTAATTGCTTTTCCCACGTCTCTCTTAATATTACAAATGTAAAAAGTCTGCTCCGCATTGATTTTTTGTTGTGCTCGATTCCCTCTGTGTATTCCTGCCAGCAGAGAAAAGCATTTTTATTAAATTCTGGAGATAAATCATTTCTATTTAATTTCCTGGTGTGCCTGGGCTGATTTACCTTTTTAAAGCAATTTCATTAATGAAGGAATGTTCATTTAACCTTGAAGAGTCGCGGCAGTATAACACAATGGATTAGTCCATTGCCTTTCATATTCACGGAACTAAGAACATTGTCCTGATAGAGGCTATTCTTACTGAGACATTGTTATTGATAAGATTAATATATAGTAATTGTAAGTACACTTACATAGTTTGCAAATGAATTAATACCTCCATGCTGTATAACTATATATTTTGCAAACTGTGTTTATACATCTACTGTCAACGTAACTTATTAATTCAGATAGAAACTCTACCAAGTACAGAATATATTTCATTATTTTAGATAAATGTGGGTGGCATATATATGTATTTACAGGGGGGTATGGGGGCCAGGGGGAGAATTTAGGAAAGGAGTATTTAAATCCACCTCTCTCAAATACTGCAACCAGCCAAATAATATTCATAACTTTCAGAGCTTCATAAGATTGAATTTTAAGATCATTCCATGGGGGGAATTCAATTTCCCCCGAAGTACCGCCGTGTTATAGATATTACCGTTATTACGGTAATATTAACCCGGCTTTCTGCTCGCAGCTCAGGGAGCTGCGAGCAAAAAGCCGGCGTTAGAGCTACCGTCATAGCGGTAATTACGTGCACTATTACCGTAATAACTGTAATAGTTTTAGCGCGGCGGTGCTTCGGGGGGGAATGGAATCCCCCCCTATGGGTTTCCTAAGCCTGGAGCAGGATAATAAATTATTTGTTAAACTATGTCTGCTGTTTACACGATTGCGGCGTGCACTGGTGATGCGAAATGGGCAGAGTTATAACTCCTTTAAGAAATTGTATCATTGTTTGCAGCTATAGACCTGCTCTACGAATTATAAATGTTGGGAACAATTGGTACTTCTTGCTTTTCGTACACCACTATAAGTAAGATGGGGCAGTTAATATAGGTGATATATATACCCTAGGTGATAGGGAGAAAGAAGGTTACCCAGCATCAGGCCCGGCGCTCCCATTAGGCAAGGTTAGGCACTTGCCTAGGGCGCCGGGCTCTGGAGGGCGCCACAGAATGGTAAATGACTTTAAAACTGTGCGGCGACCGCTGACCATACCTGTCACGGCCACCGCACAGCATTCAGATGCACGGGGAGGGGGGGGGGAGAGGCTATTGCTCACCACCGCCGCCTCTCTGCTCCGTCTCCTCCCCTCCACTCACTAGTGTCTGTGAGTGGAGGGGAGGAGATGGAGCAGAGAGGCGGCGGTGGTGAGACAAGGTAAGGAAAGACGGGGTGAGGGGGGAAGAGGGAGGAAGGAGGAGGGCGCCGATTTTTGCGGGGGGGGGGGGGGCGGCGCTGATTTTTGCGGGGGGGGGGGGGGGCGCTTTTGTAAAAATACCTAGGGCGCCATGGACCCTAGCACCGGCCCTGCCCAGCATGGTGCTAGGAGCAAAGGCCTTCAGATTTAGTGTAAACCACTAGTGAATGGACAAACTTGTATTTACAGATTGACGAGTCAGGGGGTTGATTGCTATCTGAAAAGAGAAGCGTTGACAAGTAATGAGGAAGACATCAGAATCAATGCTCCTGCAGTTCAAATATTATCATAGAATAAGGACAAATAGACCTTATTAGAACTCTCGTCTTCAGTCCTATCAGGACATTGGAAAGTTCATCCTGAAGATTACTTGAGAAGGTTTGCAAAAAAGTATCCTAATAATTAACTAGTGCAACAGAAGCCTTAGATGACTTACAGGCAGGAGCAGGCTGGGCTGGGGGCATCTGCATCATCATCATCATTTATTTATATAGCGCCAACATATTCCGTAGCGCTTTACAATTGGGGACAAACATAATAAACTAATAAACAAACTGGGTAACACAGACAAAGGGGTGAGAAGGTCCTGCTCGCAAGCTTACAATCTATGGGACAATGGGAGATTGACACATGAGGTTAAGTCTACATTTTGCATTTTGGCCCAGCCAGGCTGTAAAGGTAAAAGTGACTCATAGACTAAATGATCCTGTCACACAACAATGTTGGTCAGGGGGTAGTTGTCTTGTGTGAAGGTAGTGAGGTTAAGAGGGTGGTTGAGGAATATTATAAGCTTGTCTGAAGAGGTAGGTCTCAGGCCATAGTGGGCTAAATTGGCCACCTGCATATTTGTTCATTTAAACATTTAAAATAGGCTGCTGAGTCGAGCCTCCCCCCCCCACCCCCCCGGGCTAACATTTGCCCTTCGCTGCTTATAGGAATGTTTTTGCAGTACATGGGGGGTGTTTCATTGCTATGAAGAGATGGATTATCTCACACATCCATTTCTATCTGTTATAATAATGTTGGAGATTTGTCATCTACTGGTGGAGTCTAATAATTGTACCATATGTTTAAATCAAACAGTATAAAAATAGTCATGGATATACATACTCCAAACCTGGGAAGGACATGTGAATCCATCTTTATAACTGGCGTGCCCACAACCCGGAAGATAGAACATGGTTTGGCTACGAAGTCTATTAGTCACTTGGGGTGAAATTGTAAAATTATAATCAGACCCATGTTATGGTCTTGTCACATGGAACTACATCAGAGAGCTGACAAGGTGACAAGGCTGGTTATCCTGACATCAAACTATCAGCTGCCTTGTAAACAATATAGGGGCATTACTAATAACACTTTCATAAATGCATCCCATAGCATTTTTCAAGGACCAGATTACACAGTGGTAAACATATCAAGCTGAGAGTTTCCTGCGGGGTTGAGAAGTGGAAATGTCTAGAGCAACCAATCAGATTACAGCTGTCATTTTGTAGAATCTACTAAATAAATGATAACTAGAATCTGATTGGTTGCTATAGGCAACATTTCTTCTTTTCAGGAAATTTGCAGCTTGATACATTTACCCCCAAGACTCTGCATAGTGCAAGTTTTCAGATTAAGATGATAATTTTGAGGATAAAATCAACTTGTTATTATAAAGCAAATCACATTTATCTTCATCAATTTACAATAAGAGTGAAAAATCCTACGCACAGCAAGCTTAATCGTGCAGAATATTTATATAAAGACATTTGTGCAACAATTGTAGTTTTTTTCCCCAAAGTTAAAAACCTAGGCAATCACAAATTAAATTTTTGCCAAAGGGCTGTATGAGATTTAATGTGTTTAATGTGCCTATATTTCAATATGTGGAATACTTGCGTTGCTCTTAAAGTGTAATGCAGACTAATAATTACACCCGGCTGGGTATTTGCTGTGTTTTGTCCACTGTTCAAAGGAAAATGTCTCTGACAAATATAAACTTCAGACATAATATTAGTTTGACAGAATGCCTCGATCAGTCTTTTTTGCAAGTGAAATTAGTTTGGTATTGAAAAGAGCAATTTTGCACACAAACATAAATGACAGCTTGCATTATGAGAAATACTGACGACTGAGTCAGATTTATTTACATGAATGTCCTTTATTTCCTAATATTTACTTTGAAAATATACCATTGTCCGCTGTGTCAATAGAGTGGTCTGTACTCTGCAGATATTGATTCATTAAAATAGTTTCAGTCTTTTTCCACATTGTGCTAATATTTGTGTTAGGTCTGAATCCTGGCAGTCGAACAAAGACATTTAGAATCAAATTATATTTTACTGTTAAGTGTTACTGTACAAATATGATTCAATGGATTGTCCTGTTAATGTATAAGCTATACTGTATTATTATTTGTGTTTGTTTATCCCTTAGATGGTCAATGAGATTGCTGTGGTCTACTACACAAGACACTGCAGGATACGTCCAATACCTATGTGGAATATAAAACGACAAAAGAACACGCAGAATAGATAATGTTACCTAATAATAATAAAGGTATTGATGATAAAACAGGTTAAAAAAATGTGTTTCTTTTTGTTTGTTTTTGATCCCCCCATAAAATACAATTATTAGGATGTTCTCAATGTCTTCTGGGCCTAAAATACATTTTTACAGTTATTCGTGATTGCAAACACATGTTATAGCATACATACAAAATTGTCATCACTAGTGATCAGGACTTAGACTAGTCCTTTAGCTGGTGCAAAAGATATGTCAGAAAAACAAGTAACTTTGACATGGCAAGAGCTAGATTCGGATGTAACTACGTGCGCTTGAGTTTGGCATTCCCCTACTGTACAACAATTATTGCCCTTTTCTCCGCCCCATTCACTCCCCGAAATCGTAGGCTGTAGTAAGTGTCCTTTGCGCTCACAGACGTATCTCCTGGTTCTGGACATTCGCAGAGTGATTTTGCCTACGAAATCGGCAGATACGTGCCTTGATGAATTAGGCCCTGAGAGTGAAAATGCCATATATAAGTAAGTGTAGAGAAGGAGAGCAAGACAGACACACAATACTGAGTATTATTTATGTTTCAAATAAAGATGGCTAAGCTTTATACCATGCCGTTGGTACTACCATTAGGCAAAACCTATGCCTAGGGCACCAATGCTTATTTTGTGCCTAAAACACTGATTGAGTGGCATAATGCCTCACACGGATGGCCGGACACTGACATGAAGGACAACCATCAAGCAGGTCCTTACATGTGATGCTACTGCACCTCCATGTCAGTGATACGCTGGAGTGTGGCGCTTGTCTATGATGTCACAGCCACGCGCCACACTCTCATTCAGAGGTAGGAAGCACTGGGGGTGGGAGCGCTGCGTCAGAGTGTGGGGGGGAGCTCTGTCTAGGGCACCCTCAGGGCTTGTAACAGCCGTGTTACCATGTTATTGTCTTACTGACTCTTTTCTACCATCCTAGAGGGGGTTTAAAAACAATCTTATAGTAGAGCTGAGTGAATATCCTGCAGTTTGTGGAACTATTTACAACGTGGAGCCAAAAGGTCTATTTCAACAAATCTTTTGAATCCCATTAAGGACGTAAATCTAGAGAAGAACAAATTTAAGGGTCACATTTTGACGTCTTTTTCTCGTAAAATATGAGTCAAAAATGAATAAAATATGGCACATGAGAGGTAAGGTATAAGCACGATTCATTTAATACACTTGTCAGCCCCGTACATTATTCATCTGTGCAATTAATCAGAAGGATTTTATTATTGACATCTCCAATGCCACTCACTGTAATGTATGATTATTACACCCTGAGGAAGTTCATGTGAGAAAATAAATGATCTTTAATGACGTGAATAAAAATGACTGAAAAAAATTATATTTATCTAGATATCTTAGTTTGTACGTCTTTAGTGCATTTTATGCCATCATCCAAAGACTCAATAATATTATGTGTATACTTGTTACAGAATGTAACTGGTCACTTACAACCTGCTTAGATCCTTTATTTTTGCACAAGATCAAAATCAAAGATCAAATTTCCACCCTGTAGCTGTTGGTGTGGGAAAAAGTGATTTACTATTATTTATAAACAAGTAAACTCTAATATATTCTTATTGTACAGGGCTGAAAAATATGTTAGCACTATACAAATAAAGGATAATAATAATAATTAATAATAATTACAGGACTAGCTGATAATTGGCTACATAGGGATTAACAGTGAAAGGAGAGAGGTCTTGTTTCCACTTTTTAGAATGTTAGTTACACCTCACCTAGAACTTTCTTTGAGTCGTCACTATAGGATCCAATGAAGCATTACTAAAAATGAATTGAATGTAAAGGAAAGTAAACACAGATTTTGTGCAACTAAACGCAGCAACGTTTCAATGTATCTACGTACGTAAAGGACACTTACTATAGCCTACGATTTCTGGGAGTGAACGAGGCTGAGAAGAGGCGTTCACCTGAAGTCAATTTACAGTAAGGGCGTGCCAACCTGGAGTTCACGCAGCCACGTCCGATTCAAGCTTTGGGCATCTCAAAGTTACCTGTTTTTTTTCCCCATCTCTTGCTCCAGCTACAGGGCTAGTGTAAGTCCTGAGTACTAGTGATGTATGCATGCTATAACATGTGTTTGCAATCATGAGCAACTGTAAAAAATATATTTTATGTTCAGTAGACACTTAGTTCATCCTAATAAATGTAATTCATGGTAAAATAATCTAAAAAACTAATATTTTTTTGTTCTAGATGTTTTATCATTAATTAGATTTAGTAACAGATGATATTAATTCACTAGTAATTTTTTCTATTGCGTTCTTTTGCAAATTTATAATCTACATAGGTATTAGACGTATCCGGTGGTGTCTTGTGTATTACAGCACAGCAGACCTACACACGTGTTAATTAGAGCAGGTATCTTAAGATCCGCTCCTTGTTGAATTCGGGCGTGTGCAGAGCCGATTTGTAACAAATGCGCGTTGCGCTTAGTACGCATATTTTAAGCATACTAAAAATATATTGTTAAGCCTGACCATACCTGTAAGCTGTCCTGAAATTCATGGGACAGTCCTAATTCTCAGCAGCCAAAGGAATGTGGTTAAACAAGCTCTGATGCTGATCAGAGGTGCGCCCTAATTTGCTGAAATTTTCCTATCAGGAATATTGGCAGGTATTTGTGTAGGGGCATTTGTCACAATAACCCAGTCCGTGGGATTTTGATTGAAGGGACAGAATGAGTACTGGGGATACATTGCTTATATAGTGTAATAGTGAATCTGCCAGGTGTTTTGAATTTGTGACAGATTTCTTGTGTGACATCATAAATCCAGATGGTGAGACACCCAGACCTTCGTCTCTAACTCCTTTCAGAGTTCCTATGAAAAATTTGCTAAGGATCTTTTTGTTCAGCATAAAAAAAACCAAAGAAGGTTATTAGCAAGTTTTGGATATTTTTTTTTACAGTTTAGGAGATATAGGGCTAGATTTACTAAGCTGCGGGTTTGAAAAAGTGGGGATGTTGCCTATAGCAACCAATCAGATTCTAGCTGTCATTTTGTAGAAGGTACTAAATAAATGAAAGCTAGAATTTGATTGGTTGCTATAGGCAACATTCCCACTTTTTCAAACCCGCATCTTAGTAAATCTAGCTCATAGCCTCATATATTGCTAATTTTATTGCTAGCTCTAGATTATAAGTTTACTAAATTGGAAGTATGAAGTAATTTGTAACTTTCACATTGAAATATACTATTTATTAAAATTGCAATATCTATATACATTTAAAGAAAGCATTTAAAGTTTTAGAAGTCATTATCGGAGTCCCAAAGATCACTTTCATCATCTTCAACATCATTGTTCTTGCAGAGCTTTTTGTCACTATCACACTTACACTAAGTTCTGTGCATCTCAGAGATGGAGTTCGGCATTTGCAATGCACAACACATGAATGATGGATCCTGATGCACGTAACAGAAGAGTAATGAGGTTCTACCATCTTCCATCCAAACTGAGATGGATCCTGTTGATCAGTGCTTGGTCACTCCATCACCTGGTGTCCTTAGGATGTATGTTGCTACAGATAATCTTGTCAGAGGCAGATTTTCATTTTTTTTTTTCTGGTGAATATCCACCAACGGAGTTGAACAATGTCTGAAATATTTTGTCCAGTTAAGTAGACTTGAAAAATGAATCTATAAATTGTTCATCGTCCTTCTTAAATTCTTCAAGGCATCAGAGTCTTCTCAAACCATCAAGGATTTCCATTTCTGAAGTCTAGAAGGCTTTCCAGAAAGATTGTTTTCCTTTCCTAGCAAAGCAACGTGCAAAGATCAAGAAGGTATAATAAGGCCTTGACCATTTCAAAGCCTAACCAGGAGCACACGAAGGAGATCTATCAAACTTCTATTTATTCTGATATCTGTGACAAACCTGCTACCAGATGGGAAAAACTTTGACCACCACAGTGAAATCACAAGAACATCTGTGTCAGGTGAACAAATGTGTAGTCTTATTTTTGTATCCACCTCCTCTTTCGAGCATTGAAGGTCTCTAACATAATTTCAATGACTAGATCTCATTTCTCCA
Source organism: Mixophyes australis (assembly GCA_036250195.1). Classification (NCBI taxonomy): domain Eukaryota; kingdom Metazoa; phylum Chordata; class Amphibia; order Anura; family Limnodynastidae; genus Mixophyes; species Mixophyes australis. The sequence goes on along the minus strand of JAVHZZ010000005.1, from coordinate 21,054,401 downwards.
ACTGGCTACCAAACTTATTTTTATATTCTGTGCATTGCTATATTTCCAAGATATGCTGTTAACTTATCTTTTGTTTTAGAATGAGATTTGAGGGCTTTCATGTGATTTTGTACACAACAGGTGTTGCTTTTCCTGCTCTTTTCCTTTACATTGATGGATTTTTCTAAGTAGGTATCGAAGACTAAATGAATTTCATCATGCTTCAGTAGAGTGGCCTCTATCTTCTTATTGAGTTCTATTACAAGTTCATGGCATGTTTTCACATATGATGGTTTCTTCAATGCTTGCAACTCTGCCATTCCATCAAGGACAGCATCCGAAAATGATTTGGAACCTCTATATGCAGGTGATCTGTCCTCAATACTAAATGGTGGAACCTCTGTTACGTATTTAGGGGTATATTTACTAAACTGCGGGTTTGAAAAAGTGGAGATGTTGCCTATAGCAACCAATCGGATTCTAGCTTTAGTACATTCTACAGAATGACAGCTAGGGGTAAATGTATCAAGCTGAGAGTTTTCCGGCGGGTTTGAAAAGTGGAGATGTTGCCTATAGCAACCAATCAGATTCTAGCTGTCATTTTGTAGAATGTACTAAATAAATGAGAGCTAGAATCTGATTGGTTTTTCAAACCCGCCGGAAATCTCTCAGCTTGATACATTTACCCCCTAGAATCTGATTGGTTGCTATAGGCAACATCTACACTTTTTCAAACCCGCAGTTTAGTAAATCTAACCCTTAGTGTTTATATGATATTGCTCTTCCAGTATATTCATTACCTTGCTTTTGTTTGTAGGTAAGATCATTGTCATATCTAAGTTGAACACTTAAATAGGTACTATAGAGAATGTGTACTCACTCAAATATTCCTGTACCTCAGTGTCAGTGCGACTTCTTGATGCTATTAGCAAACATCTGAAACAAGAACAATCTGCCATCAACTGCACTATGGTGTCTGGTACTTTTGTTTTAACAGTTTTGTGTGCACTTCTTTTACACAGCTTAATGTTCTCTTTTTTCATTGTCCACCACAGGTTAAGTCAGACTCAAATGACTAATTTCTGCTACATAATTAACGCAAACAAATAATTATAATGGAAAAGTCAACAATGGTGATATAACTGCTAAAGGTAAGAGATATCAAAATAGCTATCAACCTTTCTTGTTCCTTTTCTTGTGCTTAACAAAAAAGGTCCGTAGCAAATTTTCATAGGACTGCTCTGAAAGGAGTTATAGACCAAAATCTGAGTGAGTGTCCATCGTGGCAGCCATCTTGGATTTAGGACATCACAAGTTGCCACAAAATCAGTCAAAATACCCGATAGCACAAGGTAGTACACAATATTAGCAATGTATCTCCAATACTCATTCGTTTCCTTCAATCAAAGTCCCACAAAATTACCACTAAAGCTTTGTTAAAAAGTAGTAAAACTTAAGAATTTTCTCCACCCTCCATAACCCCTACAATCTTAGGCACAGGGTGGACAAACCATTTGCACTGATACACGGGTATCTGTGGGACAGATGCCCTCTCTCACTGCATAGTGTATGGATTCAGTGTAGTTTATCTGTTTCATGTGTTCTGCACAATTGTTTGACTGTGTGTGTGTGTCAGTCACTGGCAGCTAATCACAGTAAAGAAATGATGATTGGCTACTGAGATGACTCCAACGCAGTGGAACCAGAGCCTGATCTGGAAGTCAAATGAGAGTTGGAGATGAGCGATAAAGAGGATTTGCAGCTCTCTTCTGATAGTACATTCAGGGCTCACAAACTTGAGGTACTGTGTGAACAAGCAACTTCATGGACAGACTCCCCCACCCAGTGCTTTAACTGACACTGCAACATGACCAACACATGATAAGCTGCAACATGCAATGGTAGGGTATGAGATAATGTCCATATTGTTTTGTCATTGTTATGCAAACTAACATGGCACCTTCTATCATAGTTACCAGCGCTCTTCTCTAATTCTTATAAAGTAGAATTGAGTAGTTTCCAGACTTCCCGTAATAGTCAGACATTCCATACATTTTATTTGAGGTTTTATTTGAGGTTCACTGAGACTAATGATCGGTTGTGCACCACTGTTCTAAAGCACTATACTATACATAATTTAGGCTGTAAATGGTCAGAGTGGTAGGAGGTTGGACTGTGATATCTACACATTTGCACTGTGTGCCTCTTCACATTTTCACATCATCACCAACCGTAGGGCACTACTGGTTTAGGTAGGTGTCTATTAACTTAGAGGACTAAGGGCTAGATTTACTAAGCTGCGGGTTTGAAAAAGTGGGGATGTTGCCTATAGCAACCAATCAGATTCTAGCTTTCATTTTGTAGAAGGTACTAAATAAATGAAAGCTACAATCTGATTGGTTGCTATAGGCAACATCCCCACTTTTTCAAACCCGCAGCTTAGTAAATCTAGCCCTAAGTGTGCTCCATGAAGCAAAACATCTGTTACGAGCCGCGGCTCCCCGACGGGCCATCGCGGCTCGCTTCCTGGTGCCTCTGGCGTCCCGGCCGTCACCATGCCGACCGGGACGTCCCTTCCGCCCTCTACGTCCTGGTTGCCTAGACAACAACCGGGACGCTCTATCTCCCTTGCCGCAGCGCCCGGACAGCTGTCTAATAGCCGGGCGCATGCGCGCATAAGGGTTTTAGGCTACTCCTGCATCAGGGAGGAGTCTCGCTGGCACTCTGCTCTCATTGGTTCCCCTCACTATTTAAGGCATTGAGGACTTAGCCTCACTGCCAGTTATAGCTTACAGTGTAGCTAGGCTCCCTGTTCCTGTTTTCTGCTCCTGTGCTGAGTTTCTGGTTCTGATTTCCCGTGTATGATCCCTGGCTTGTTTCTGGACCTCGTTGGATTGCCTGTGACCTTGACCTTAGCTTGTTCTCTGGATTCGTTTGCCTGCTGCCGGCCCCCGACCCTTGCCTGGACTTCATTCTGCTGTCTGCCGTTTTCCTCTGACCTCGGCCTGACTACTGGACTCCGTTTCTGCCTCGATCTGGCCCTCGCCAGTGCTGTGGCGACATCATAGGTTTGTACTACTCTGAGCTCAAGTCCTGGGGGCATCTGAGTACCTGTGAGCGTGTCCTGCTCTACGGGAAAGGCGGCTGCTATAGGTGAAGACCTCTTCTGCCTGTTCTACAAGTTTATGGTGTTCCCTGCCAGCCATAACAACATCTAGGTGCACAAAAAGTATAGGTCATAACTAACCACCTGTACTGGTACAACCCTGTCTGAACGGTTCAGCATTATTACCTGATGTATGTTTATTTACTTAAAAAAAATATCCAACTTTATAGGAGTCCCATAGAGTTTCATGGCATCACTATCAAGTCAATGATGACTGCCTTATTTATACTGGGATGCTAATTTCTGTCCATAATTTTTTGACTACACTCGCACTGCAAAATTTCAGCCTAATCTACTGTACATGAAAACATATGTATTTTTAACATTTTTTAATGGGTCTTATGATCCAAACATATGCTATACAGAAGGAAGAAGTTAGGCAGTAAAATATCATTTATATTCAATGTTGTCATCTTGTACTATGAAATTGATCCTACATCTGGTTACCTGCTAACACAATACCGTACTGTAACCCATTTTAGTATCAACATACCATAAGCAATAACCATGTTTTTGCTTTACAGCTGTAGCTCTATTATCTATATTAGATTAGTAACTCATCTCTCCTTCACAAAAACAGTGTATTAAAATATAAACACTTTACTGTTATTTGTGGTCAACGGGATATGTGAATATTATTAAATGTTTTCAACAAAGCATTTCTAAGAGATTGCCATTCACATATATTGTAATTATATTTAGGTATCAAAGAGTATCTTACTTAAAGATAAAGCATATTTATAAGCAAAATATAACTATATATATATATATATATATATATCTAATATATAAATGCTTAGTGGTGTCTGTCTGTCTGTGTGTGTGTGGAAATAAAAAACAAGTTGCAGCGCCACCTGCTGGGCAGAGTTATACACTGACCTACTAAATTCTTAGTGTGTGTGGGAAAAAAAATTCAAAAAGGGCTGAAATTTGGTAGGGCTCAAACTCATTTTCGTGAGGTAATTTTACCTCATGAACACACATGTGTAGAGGCGTGCGTTAGTGTGTGTGTGTGTGGAAAAAACTATTTTCTCAGAAAGGGCTCATCCAATTGACCTGAAATTTGGTATACTGACATTATTTGACAAAAAAATTAGAATAGTCAAGTCAGTTAACTTCCATCATCCCCCCTTCCCCCCGTGGGAGGGGTAGTAGAGGCTAAATTTACGAGTTGAGGGGTCAAACTCATTTTCGTGAGGTAATTTTACCTCATGAACACACATTAAAAAGGCCGCTTGCGTCAGGAACTAACGCTCTTCCCCTGAGGAGGCCTGGGCTAGGTCCAAATGCATGACAAGAACCTTTTTAAGACCTTAAGTAGCTTGATTTGACTAGAATGCATGAGTATCATGCACGGGTTAACTTGTATATATATATATATATATATATATATATATATATATATATATATATATTTATAATAGATACAACACGTTTCTATATTAGCATTCTAATGTCAGGTGTGTATGTAGAAACCACTTAGGGGGGGATTCAATTGGCCGCATTACAGGTAAAAGTAATGCGGAATTGCCGTTATTACGGTAGTTTCAACGCCAGCATTTTGCAGAGAGCCGGGTTAAAATTATCGTAATAACAGTAATAACTTTAACGCCGCGCTAATTCGGGGGGGGATTGAATTCCAATGTAAAGTTTTGAATAATGGTGTAGAGAGGGAAGGCACTCTAGAGTATAGTGGAGCATGGATAATGTCTTGGTGGAGAAAATGGGAGGTGGTCATAAAGGAAGATGACAAAAATAAGATTCTATCATTAAAATAGTATATTGGCAGAGGTAAGGAGACGTAAATAAGTAGCCAAATTGCTGATAGGAAAGGGCTACAATAATCAAGGTGAGAAATAATGAGGGCATGAATTAATATGTTAGTGGTGTTCTTAAGGACAGGTGATGGAGATATTTTTGTGGCAGAAGAAACAGAATTTTATAAGTGAATATAAAATGGGTAGGACAGATTCAAAAGAAGGGTTGTAACACTCGGAGGTGTAATGGCTATAGGTCCTGGAGGTGAGGGGTGCTCAGAAATGAAAGGTTGCCCCTCTGAGATCCCCCCTTCCCCCGTTCTACTGTATTGAGAGTTGAGCTGGGGGCACAAATTCTGCAGAGAGGAACGGTCAACTAGGTTTAATCAAATTGGATCCAGAAGGCATCTATCTCAATGGGAAAACGAAAAACAGATACTTGCCCCTCCCAGGGTGTAAAAAAAACAGGGTACCTGGAGATTTACATAAGACAAGAGAGAATGGAAGAAGAATGATATTATCATAGACTTTCTATCTTCCATCTAGTACAATAGGTACATATAATACACAAGTGGCAAGAATAGTGTGATATGTCCTAAAAAAAAGTGTATTCTTATATTTGGTGAGTAACGATGTCATCACTTATATCTGAAAAGACATGGTGCCAACTCCTGTTAATTATAACTTATAATTGGAGTATTGATGTCACTTGTGTCCTATGATTTACTTAATGTTTCCCGACCAAGACCATGGTCGGGAATCAAACTCATGACCCCAGTGCTGTGAGGCAGAATTGCTAACCACTGAGCCACCGTGCTGGCCCCAAATGTACAAATAAAAATATGTAACTTTCACAGCATATAAATACAAAGCTTATTGCTTGGTGTGTGGCAAGTTTGCCTTCCACATCTGTGTGGAGTTTGTATGTTTGCGTGGGTTTCCTCCAGGTGCTCCGATTTCCTCCCGCACTCCAAAAACATACTAGTAGGTTAATTAACTTAATTGACTGCTATCAAAAATTGACACTAGTGTGTGTCTGTCTGTGTGTGTTTCTGTGCGTGTGTGTATGTTAGGGAATTTAGACTGTAAGCTCCAATGGGGCAGGGACCGATGGGAGTGAGCTTTCTGTACAGCGCTGCGGAATTAGTGGCGCTATATAAATAGCTAATGATGATGATACATGTGGAGTTGTCCTTTAATAATTGCTTTAATGAAAAATAATAAATGAGGATTGCGATCGTTTGTTTCTGTGTTTCCCCCTATACTTGGAGCGGAAGGGCCAGTGAAAGAATCTGGAGGGAGAGTTAACCAGCCAGTAAACCAAGCTGCAGAACAGGAGGAGAAAGAAGAAGCGAAGAGTAAAGTTTTAAGCTGATCACCATCTTTTCTGAAGTGCACATACAAAGGGGGTGTTAACAACAGAGAGAGTATCTAACAAGTAATCAAGACCTTTAGAAGAGCTATAGAATTGTTGTATGATATTTGAAAGTGATTTTAAAAGACAATATTATTTTGATGTTTTTAATGATTGCCCTTTGGGTTTGGAGACATTCAGTGATGCCTGTAGTTTAGGGTGCGCCTATTGTCTTGTTTCTGTATTGGAAGGTGAAAATACAATACAAGCAATGTGCAATGTTTTATAATGTAACTTGTGTATTATAAAGAATACTGTATCTCCTTACTGTAGGATAAAAAGGATTTTAGAGGTCACCTCTGTCAGCGATATTTCTTGAGTGGCCAGTGATCAGATAAGGTGTAGCAGATGAACACGGCCGAAGAGTCAGTGAAATACACACAGGTCTGGTTTTAGCAAAAACTCTGATTTACTCAAAGACATCAGTTTTGAAGTTCGGATTACGTAGACATCACAATCGCGCAAGCGTATAATATATGGCATTATGCCAGGAATAAAAAAGTACATATCTCAAGGCTAAACAGACTAGAGAAAATACATTAGATGTGGGTACAATGATATTTCAACGTATTTCTGGAAATTTCGCCTTATCTCTACACATCGTTAGACCTTGGGTTCAGTAACTAACAGAATACAGTTTTAGGCTATACCAGCTAAGTATGGTTGGTTTTTTTTATAAACAGAAGCTGCTTAGTTTCCTCTGACATTCCTTTGAACAAAGACAATCTAACAGTTAACACTTTCACCGCACACTTCAATGGATTGCCTGCAGACTTATGCTTTTATATAATCACACATCTCCTTGGTGTATTATAGGGGCATTGTTCCCCTCATTCATCATTATGCAGAGTTGGTTGCAAAATTTGAGTAAATTACAAGGAAAAATAGCGTATTTTAGAATATGCAGGGTTGTACAGATATCGAGATTTACCCGACACCTCTGCATCAACAGCACATGTGCCTGGCATCATCAACAGTGGGTATTTGCACCTGCTATAGGGCTTATATACCCATATTTGCCAACTCTCCATGAATGTCAGGGAGACTCCCTGAAATAGGGGGTGATCTCCCTCACTCCCTGAAGAGTCTGGCATTCTCCCTGATGCTGAGCCAGTACAAGACGTGGTTGGCTTTACCATCTGTGGCATGATGACACTGTTCAGAAATTGTGTCCTATGTCCATGTATTGATGCCTATGGAGGTGGCCATTTTCATGGAGACCAAGATGTAATCAAAGACTGACAGGTAAGACAACATGACTTCAGTAATGGAGACAGAAATGTTAAAGACACTTTAGTCTCTAGAGATTCATTAGCTGCTTTTCTTTAACGCATAGTTGCCTACTCTCCCGCAACGTCCGGGAGACTCCTGCATTTCTGGGAGACCCCCTGGGCTCCCAGGAGAGCAGGGCAACATCCCGGTTCTCGCCCCCGCAATAGATAAGTGGCGGGAGGGCGGTGCTTAATGACGCAAATATTGCATCATCTTAGCTCCACCCCCTGCTGCAATTAGCCAAAATTGTGACAATCGTTTAGGGGACGGGGCCAAAATGATGCAATTCGTCAAGCCCCGCCCCCGCACACCCACCACCCCCGGGATCTCCCTGAAGCCAACGAGGAAAAGTTGGCAAGTATGGATATACTTCCACATATACTGTATATGTGTACCTGCAGGTCTGCATGACCCGCATTTAGTAAACATGCCTGCACTGTGCTCAGCCTACGCTACCTGGTCCCGTCTCTCCTGGAGCAGGTGGGCGCAGTGCTAGAACCAGGTAAGTCTGCATAGGAGCATATGTACGTACCTACTTCCTGCGCAGAGCGATTTCACGGAAGTAAAGGCTACACAAACCTGCGTACCTCCCACTCTTCATCAGCAGAACATTATCAAATTTCACTATATATTTGCATTTATATAAGAAATAGGGAGTTCAAAGTTGGTGATTGAATAGTACCCTCTGAGACATATTTCTTATGTAAAATGGTAGAGTACTAACCTGGTTATACCCAAGTGAAATATGATATGCTTATAATCACGGTATGAGATGCAGTAAATGCATGGCTTCATCTTTAATACCAGACAGAAATGTCAAGATATAAAACACCAACTGATTTTTAATGAACATATTTCTCCAACAATAAATTCACTGCAGGAACATTGGAGGAAACAGATCATCTTCTGTTATAGATCGCTGGAGATAACATGCCATTATTGTTTAAATCAAGTAGGAAGAAAGACTTATCTACATTAAAATGATTTTAATTGATTTCATTTTGCAGGTTCAGTACAGCGAATCATAAATCCTCATCCCAAAGCTTGAGACTACATCGAAAATAGAAGAAAAATATTTTATTGTTCATTTTTTTTTTTTTTGAAAAGTAGCACTTGATCTATAAAAACAGCTAATGGCAGCAAAATTCATCCACAGCATGCTCAAGAAGATCGAAAACACTGATATTAACCTGTCTAATTAGTTAAGGACTTATATGCAGGGGCGTCAAGAGAGGGGGAGGAGCAGGTACAAAGTACCGGGGCTCCGCCCTGCCCGGGGGACCTGGCTAGCATATGTAGTGGGAGGAGTGATATGTCTGGTGTGGCCCAAGAAATTTCTGTACAGGGGCCGAAAGTTCTCTTGGCGGCCCTGCATAAATGAAGTAGGAGGTGGCTCTAGGGCCACTGTCCATTAGGAATGGCTGGTCTTGCCTCTTTGTCAATTCCAGAATTGAGCCAGTTTAGGTGCAGTGTGAATTGTTTTTGCCAGTTACTGTCTACTAGAGATGGTCACTGACCCCCGTGTTTTGGTTTTGGATTCGGTTTTGGATCTGGATTACCGTCGTGTTTTGGTTTTGGTTTTTGTTTTGTGCCTAAAATAACCCAATTTAGTGCTCCAACTGTTTTAGAGATAAGTAATCTAATTGTTGAGGTAATAAATCATCCAAAAAAACTGTTTAATTCTTCATTGGTAGGCCTTCATTTATTCTACACACAAAACAGATTGTCTTCCTCTCCATCTATGCATATTGGCAATGCAGCCATCGTCTTTGAATGTATATTACACCATACACTTATAGTTAAATATGTAAAGAAATGGAAAAAGACAGTTTGCTTTCTGTCTCTATAGGCCCCCCTCCACTTTTTTAAAAAAACAAAAAATTCAGCCATTATAGACTGTACAATATTAATTGACATGGAGAAAGCCAGTTTGGTTTCTGTCTCTCTAGGCCCCCCTCCACTTGTATAAAATACCAAAAAATCCAGCCGTTATAGACTGTACAATATTAATTGACATGGAGAAAGCCAGTTTGGTTTTTGTCTCTCTAGGCCACCCTTCACTTGTATAAAATACTAATAAATTCAGCCGTTATATACTGTACAATATAAATTGAAATGGACAAAGGCAGTTTGGTATCTGTCTGCATCAGATCCTCTCTCCACTAGGAGTAAAATAGAAAACTATTCAGCCGTTATATAATCTAGAATATAAATAGAAATTGAGAAAGGCAATTTGGTATCTGGCTGCATCATAATCATCAACATCATCATTAGCGCCCTCGTCGCCTACACAAATCTCCCCCTCATCCTCTTCTAATTCCAAAGTGGCATCCTCAATTTGGGTATCACCGGCTACACTCGGGCTATTAAGGCACACATCAGCAGAATGCTCACGATTAGACATCCCACTGTTGGATGGACTCTCCACAGGGATTGTTGTCATTTGTGAATCAGAGCAAATATTCTCCTGTAATGCCTCACTGTTATCTTGCAGCTCGGCTTTGACGCGTAACAGTAGTTGTGCACCAATTGTAGGCTGGGTAACTTTTTGGGATCTGCCACTAATAGCCAAAGGTGAAGGCCTCATTCTCTCTTTGCCACTGCGTGTGTAGAATGGCATGCTTGCAATTTTTTTTTTATCGTCACTTAACTTTTGCTCAGTTACACTTCTTTTTCGCTTCAATACAGTAAATTTTTTTTGGGTTTTTGTTTTTTGCACTAATTTGAAAACACTCTGTTGTTTGACATCGCCTTGGCCAGATGACGTACTGGGAACACTAACATCAGGACTGGTGACAGAACCTGGTTGCTCATTCAGATCATATGTGGACTGCTTTGAATCCATTCTGAGCGCAAACCACTGGGGAGTGCTAAAAATTATTTAGTAGATTCTGCTGACAGTTATGACTTTTGACAGCCAGAAATATTAATGCACAATTAGGGAGGACACCCCAAAAGCACTGAGGAGTGCTAAAAATTATTTAGTAGATACTGCTGACAGATATGACTTTTGACAGCCAGAAATATTAATGCACAATTTGGGAGGACACCCCAAAAGCACTGAGGAGTGCTAAAAATTATTTAGTAGATACTGCTGACAGATATGACTTTTGACAGCCAGAAATATTAATGCACAATTAGGGAGGACACCCCAAAAGCACTGAGGAGTGCTACAAATTATTTAGTAGATACTGCTGACAGATATGACTTTTGACAGCCAGAAATATTAATGCACAATTAGGGAGGACACCCCAAAAGCACTGAGGAGTGCTAAAAATTATTTAGTAGATACTGCTGACAGAAATGACTTTTGACAGCCAGAAATATTAATGCACAATTAGGGAGGACACCCCAAAAGCACTGAGGAGTGCTAAAAATTATTTGGTAGATACTGCTGACAGATATGACTTTTGACAGCCAGAAATATTTATGCACAATTATGGGGGACACCCCAAAAGCGCTGGGGAGTGCCAAATATGAAGAAAAAATAATAAACCTCTATCCTCCTCTCTGCACTAGCGATTTTGGTTAGAGCAATTGCAAGAACAATATTGTATTCTCTGTCCCTGCTCTAATTAGCCTATGACTACACCCTGCTCTCTCCCTCTGTCAAATGGCGATGGATTGCTGTGGAGGCGTGTATTTATAAAGTTGAAGTATCGCGAGAACCGAGCCCCGAGATCCGACGACGTCACAATGACGTTCGGCCTCGATTTGGATTCGGAATGGGCGGGAGAGCTCAGCTCGGTACTCGGATACCCAAAGTTCGGGTGGGTTCGGTTCTCGGAGAACCGGACCCGCCCATCTCTACTGTCTACTTCCCTGATTCCACCCTGTGGTGCCCGTAGAAGATAAACCATACTTGCTACTCTCCCGGAATTTCCGGGAGGCTCCCGAATTTTGGGGAGTCCTCCCAGACTCCCGGAAGAGTAAGCACGACTCCCGGATCCTAAAAAAATGCAGAAATTAATGGCATTGATTATTGTGGTTGGGGCTTAATTGTGTCATTAAACCCCGCCCCTGCCATTCAATGGCGTGAATTTTGACATTTTATAGTGGGGGCGGGGCCAAAATTATGTGTTTTCAAGTCCCGCCCCCACACGCCCACCTCTCCCCCCCAGCTCCCGGATGTCAGCTTCAAAAGGTTGGCATGTATGAGATAAACAGCAATATTGGAAGCCAGGGACTCAAGTCAAAGAGTGGGTAGAGAAAGTCATGCATTAGGGAAGAAGAGACTGCTGTGGCCTTGCCTGCTCTGATGAAAGAAGACTATCTTTTCCCTTCACCAGACTGCGGGCTAGCTACAAAACAAAATGCATTTCCATTAATTGCCACCGGACCCTGATTATCCTGTTTGTCTATCCGTCAATGTCAGCCCTCGTCTCTATTTTCAAATCATAGAGGAAGCTGCTTAACAATGCTAAAAGCTGGCATTTTAGGATAAAGACCTGCAGTTTGGTTAACCATAGGTGCGGGGTGAACTAAATCACCAGTATGTCCACGCATTCAGGGTCTGCTGAGACCTGTAGTGCCACAGAAATAAAATACTATTCGAAAAAGTGGAAATTTAGAAGTGGCGGTATGGAAAATGGAAGAGAATGGCATGTGATAGTGTTACAATGAAAGCAGTAGGAGTGGCGGTATACAGGGCCTGATCAACATTAGGCTGATCAGGCTGCAGCCTGGGGCGCTGGGTCCCTGGGGCGCAGAGTCGGCACAATTGGCAAGCTTTTAAAAAATAAATAAATTCGTACCTAAAATGTCCGGTGCTCCCTCCTCTGTGAACGGTCGCCCTTGGTCTCAAGGGGGCGGTCCCAGCTGTCAGTGTATTCAATTACAGTGATACAGGCAGCTAACAGCAAATCCAATGCTGTTAGCTGCCCTGTTAGTGCAGCTGCGGTGCTAAGCTGAGTGTGGTCATGTGAGATGACCACATGACCACATTTGCTGCACTGATAGGGCAGCTAACAGCATGGGATGTGCTGTAAGCTGCCTGTCAAAGACAGAAGTGCTGGACTCAAGGTAAGTTCTATTTGTTAAATATCAGAGGGAAGAAGGAGGGAGATGACTGGGGGAGGGGGGGGGTTAAGGAATTAGCTAGGGGTGGTTAATGAAGTGACTGGGGGGGGTTAATGAAGTGACTGAGGGGTGGTTAATGAAGTGACTGGGAGGAGTTCATGACATGACTGGGAGGGGGTTAATGAAGTGACTGGGGAGAGTTAATGATTTGGCTGGGGGGGGTTAATGAATTGACTATGGGTGGTGACGAAATGGCTGGGGGGATATAGTGGCTGGCGGGGGGAGCTGATGAGGGGTGCATGATCTCTGTATTGTGTGGCGGTGACTAGAATGCTACATACTAGACAGTCAGGGCTGGTAGTTGTTAGTATATGATTGTAAATAATTTTCATTTATTTTATTGTCTATATCTGTACTAGGGGGTTGTTTTATATGGTCATAATGGAATGGTGTGTTTGAATAATTCAGGGTTTGTTAAAATTTTGCAATATAATAAATTTTTTGCACATTTTAAATACAGGACTCCAAGTTTCCAGAAGCCAACGGACAACGCTCCAAGAACAAGCAAAAGAGAACATCAGGGGGTAAATGTATCAAGCTGAGAGTTTTCCGGCGGGTTTGAAAAACCAATCAGATTCTAGTTATCATTTTTTTTAGTACATTCTACAAAATGATAGCTAGAATCTGATTGGTTGCTATAGGCAACATCTCCACTTTTCAAACCCGCCGGAAAACTCTCAGCTTTATACATTTACCCCCAGGTGGTCTACGCTGCAAGATCAGGTAAGAGATGAAGTGCAGAAGGAAGTGTGTTTTATGTATTAATTAATATTTCACTTGTGTGAACACCCCACAAGACCTCTTGTTTTGGAGATGCTCTAACCCATCTAGCCATCACAGTTTGGCACTTGTCAAACTCGCTCAGATCCTTACACTGCCCGTTTTCCCTGATTCCAACACATCAACTTCAAGAACTGACTGTTCACTTGCTGCCTTATATATCCCACCCCTTGACAGTTGACAGGTGTCATTATAACGAGATAATGTTGTGACTGATCAGTGTATATCTTAACATTAATTGACACTTTATAATTATATTGTTTTTGATTATTAAATTACTATTGTATTATGTGATTTGATATCTCTAGTATTAATCCTTTTTTTTTTACCTCATTTTGTTTTGTGAATGCTGTATTTTCTCTTTTTAATTTCCTTTTCTTTTGGGAAAAGGATGATAATGGCGTGTAAGGCTTTCAGTTATACATTATCTATAAAGATAACATCAGAGTTTCCAATCCCCACCTTTTATATAATTTCACATAACTAACATCATGATTATTTCTTTTAACAACCTCTTTTATTTCTTTTTTACTGTTCCACAGGTCTGTAATAATTTAACTTCACGTGACAAATAATACAACAAAGACAATGTTCTAATGTTCCATAATTTTTTTTTTATATTAAAGTTTATAATCAATACGACATAAATGAGGGAATATTAACTCTTTATGTTTATGATGATAATCACAGTTTCCCATGAGAAATCTTTTTTTATTGGGTGATTTGGATGATGAACATCACCTGATATTGTTTTTACAATTTTGGTAAGCTGGTCATCAGTGAATTTGAAAAATAAAATAAGTACATGCTTCGTAACACACACACATAAGATTAACTGTTAGGACTACAAACTCTTTATAATTCAATTTGTGCCTGTGTTTATTAATAATGTTACAAAAATAGTGAATATCTGTAGAGATCTGACAATAATACATTTAGTCAATATTAACTGAATACATTTTTTTTTTTTACTAAAAAAGTTACATTTATATGAGATTATATCACCAACAATACAGTCTTGGAGATTTGTAAGGGGTATGTTATTCCGATAAAAAATATAAAAAATAAGAGTCATACCACTGTCACCAAAATCTTGTCTGCCAATAAAATGGTAACTCTGATGATGTTCCGGCACTTGTGGACAGCCTTCTGTCATGGATTTTTTTAAAAGAAAGATTAAGATGGTTCTTTTGATACATTTCTCAAGCATTGAGGGATGGAGAAGTAAATCCAGGGCATGATAAAATCAATTTGCTGAACATTTTTCTCTAAGGGGTATGATCCCAGCTTTTCATCATCATCATCATCATCATCATCATCACCATTTATTTAGAGAGCGTCACTAATTCCGCAGCGCTGTACAGAGAACTCATTCACATCAGTCCCTGCCCCATTGGAGCTTACAGTCTAAATTCCCTAATATAGACACACAGACACACACAGACACAGACAGACCGAGAGGGAGAGACTAGGGTCAATTTTGTTAGCAGCCAATTAACCTACTTGTATGTTTTTGGAGTGTGGGAGGAAACTGGAGCACCCAGAGGAAACCCACGCAAACTCAGGGAGAACATACAAACTCCTCACAGATAAGGCCATGGTCAGGAATCAAACTCATAACCCCAGTGCTATGAGGCAGAAGTGCTAACTACTAAGCCACTGTGCTGCCCCTTTTGGTTACGTCTGTGTCTGTGGGGGACGCTTTTGGTGGTATCTCCCCAACATTTAGTACCTACTCAACAGAGGAAAGAAGAAATGTGTCTCAAATATAAATCACTTGGGGCTAGATTTAGTAAACGGCGGGTTTGGAAAAGTGGAGATGTTGTCTATAGCAACCAATCAGATTCTAGCTTTCATTTATTTAGTGCATTCTACAAAATGACAGCTAGCGTCTGATTGGTTGCTATAGGCAACATTCACTTTTTCAAACCCGTAGTTTAGTAAATATACCCCTTGGACTATGTAACTATGATCAATCTTATCCCTATTAAATGCTCACCCTGTGTAACTCTGATTTGTCTTTTCAGATTGAAGAAATCCTTATTTCTGTCAAAGATATGGTTCAATTTCTAGACTGGCAGCTCTTTCCTTTATTGCATGGTTGGATCTCCTTCACCGAGGGCCGAGCACGGTTGTTAATTCAGCTTCTCATCCCACCCTAGGTATCAAAACAGCATCGGTTTTCCAACCACTGTGACAGGGGTAAGCCTCTTGATCTAGGCCATCTTCACCTTTGTGGTGCACCGGTACAGTCACACAAGCATTTCTTACACACTTCAATGCTTCTGACTGTTACACTGATACTGACTGAGATGACTGCAACACCTCCCCCGCAGAAGGCTGCCTATCAATGTAAAGCAATAGGCTGCCCATTAGATACCCCACTCCACCAACATTCCCAAGGTCAATATTGTGGCTGGAATCTCTGCTCATTTTTCCTTGCACCTCTGAGCAGAGATTCACACCTTAATTACCAGCAATGTGCGCACGGTGATGTCCGCATGCCACGCCACCGGAAATTGACTCTCTCCCATTGAATGATTATAATAAGGTAGCCAGACCCTAGTCAAACGCACCTTAAAGTATACTGTACATTTTAGGCATTCCTAAAGTAAATTAGTTTTTTGTTTTCCTCGGAATAGTTCATATAATAACAGAAGGTTATAAAGCATCTGTTTCAGGATTGATCTGTCACTTATGCACACTGAAGGCAGCCATTTTGTAGACTAAACCAACATTCTTGAGAGAACATTCCTATCAATTTACTAGGAATATTTAATATCACTGAAGCACAAAAATTTCCTAATAATACAGCCTAGTAATTGATTGGACACTAATGCCATTACTGAGGTATGAAGCTCACAAGAACGCAGCCAATCAGTTTACTTGGAAACAGTGACATCACTTAAGCCACAAAATGGCTCCTGCACTGTGTGCAGGTGATGGATGCACTTCCTATATCTCCATTTGCTGTAGAGAGTTTTAGGTCAGACATAGGCTTGTCAGAGGTATTCAATAGCCCCATTGTGCAAATTTTCCATTGAAGCCCGTTATGTGTAGAAAAAAAGAGCAATGGTTTTGAATAATATCTTGGATAACCTACTTAGCAGAACATTTTGATAATAAGAGACCTTATAACCTCTTTCCAAAGTTTCATGTTTACTGTGGCCGACTGAATTGTAGGCCAAAGTAAATGAGAGAAAGGGTCAATTTCCTCTTGCAATGAGTAAATGGCAGTGGGATGCCCCTCTTTTAAATGTAATACACGCCTAATATGAAAGGAAAATAATTATTCCAATTAATCATATTGTTTCGTTTTCAAAAGAGAAAATTATACCACCTCCTTTTTTTAAAATTACAGTTATTGTTGTGTAAAATTCATCATTTATCACTTATCATCATCCTTATTGGAATACAAAAGAACAGAGCAGGCAAAATAATTGCACTTAATTATAAATAGCCGTTACATAAATCTAGGACAGTGGGACAGTAGAACAGCATTGACTTTTCTTAAAGAATCCTTCATGGAGACGCTGTACGTGACCACAAACAAATACTTATGTGAAAGGAAATTCAAAACAGTCTTACTTCACTCAAGGTAAAAAAATATTGAATGATATGCTTTATATTTTAAATATAATTTATAACTAAATAATATTTTTTGCATGTGCTGTGTAATTTGATTTTATATAATAATACTTTGCTTTTGTTTGTTTGCGTGTCTGTATATATACCAATCAGTCACAACATTAAAACCACCTGCCTAATGTTGGCCGGTCCCTCTTCTGCCACCAAAACAGCTCTGACCCGTCGAGGCATGGACTCCACAAGACCTCAGAAGGTGTCCTGTGGTATCTGGCACCAAGACGTTAGCAGCAGATCCTTTATGTCCTGTAAGTTGTGAGGTGGGACCTCCATTGCTCAGACTTGTTTTTCCAGCACATCCCACAGATTCTGGATCGGATTGAGACCTGGGGAATATGGAAGACAAGTCAACATCTTGAACTCTTTGTCATGTTCCTCAAACCCTTCCTGAACAATTTTTGCAGTGTGGCGGGGTGTATTATCCTGCTGAAAGAGACCACTGCAGTCAGGGAATACCATTACCATGAAAGCATAGGCAAACCAGAGGGGTGGAGGGGGGAGGGGGGGGGTTCCTGGTGCCTGGAACCCCCCCTCCAAGCCTGGGGCACTGTATAATTGAGGTGGCTGGACCATGCCCCCCGCTTCACACGGCTCTGCTTGAAAAGGGAGAGCTGCATGCACCTAACAGTAGAGATGAGCGCACTCGGATTTCTGAAATCCGAGCCCACCCGAACGTTGCCGATCCGAGTCGGATCCGAGACAGATCCGGGTATTGGCGCCAAATTCAAATCTGAAACTGAGGCTCTGACTCATAATTCCGTTGTCGGATCTCGCGATACTCGGATCCTATAAATTCCCCGCTAGTCACCGCCATCTTCACTCGGGCATTGATCAGGGTAGAGGGAGGGTGTGTTAGGTGGTCCTCTGTCCTGGTAGATCTCGTGCTGTGCTGCTTAGTTCTGTGCTGTGCTGTGCTCTGCAGTATCAGTCCAGTGGTGCTGTGTGCTGTGCTCTGTCCTTCTGAGGTCAGTGGTGCTGCTGGGTCCTGTGCTGTGTCCTGTTCAGTCCAGTGGTGCTGTGTCTTGTGCTCTGTGCTTCTAAGGGCATAGTTATTTCCCCAATATTCCCCTGTGTTTAAAAAAATAAAAAAAAGTTATTTAAAAAAATACCAAAAACTAATTTAATTTTTTTTTAATTACCACAAAATTTGCACAACCAATCCTGCAGTATAAGCCCATTGGTACTGCAATATTACCAAGTTCACACATTCAGCAGTAAAAGTCCAGTGGTACTGCAATATTACAAAGTTCACACATTCTGCAGTATCAGTCCAGTGGTGCTGTGTCCTGTGCTCTGTCCTGCTGAGTTCCGTAGTGCTGCTGGGTCCTGTGCCGTGTCCTGTTCAGTCCAGTGGTGCTGTGTCCTGTGCTCTAGGCTTCTAAGGGCATAGTTATTTCCCCACTATTCCCAAGTTTTTAAAAAATAATTTTTTTTTTATAAAAAATATTAAAATAAATTTTTTTTAAAAAAAGTAATTATAACCAAATTTGCAAAACCAATCCAGCAGTATAAGTCCATTGGTACTGCAATATTTCCAAGTTCACACATTCTGCAGTATCTTGTGCTACATATAATGGAGACCAAAAATTTGGAGGATAAAGTAGGGAAAGATCAAGACCCACTTCCTCCTATTGCTGAAGCTGCTGCCACTAGTCATGACATAGACGATGAAATGCCATCAACGTCGTCTTCCAAGCCCGATGCCCAATCTCGTAGTACCGGGCATGTAAAATCCAAAAAGCCCAAGTTAAGAAAAAGTAGCAAAAAGAGAAACTTAAAATCATCTGAGGAGAAACGTAAAGTTGCCAATATGCCATTTACGACACGGAGTGGCAAGGAACGGCTTAGGCCCTGGCCCGTGTTCATGACTAGTGGTTCAGCTTCACCCACGGATCTTAGCCCTCCTCCTCCTCCCCCCCCCTACAAAAAATTGAAGAGAGTTATGCTGTCAGCAACAAAACAGCAAACAACTCTGCCTTCTAAAGAGAAATTATCACAAATCCTCAAGGCGAGTCCAAGGGTGTTGGTGGTTGTCAAGCCTGACCTTCCCATCACTGTACGGGAAGAGGTGGCTCGGGAGGAGCCTATTGATGATGTAGCTGGCGCTGTGGAGGAACTTGATGATGAGGATGGTGATGTGGTTATTGTAAATGAGGCACCAGGGGGGGAAACAGCTGATGTCCATGGGATGAAAAAGCCCATCGTCATGCCTGGTCAGAAGACCAAAAAATGCACCTCTTCGGTCTGGAGTTATTTTTATCCAAATCCAGACAACCAATGTATGGCCATATGTAGCTTATGTAAAGCTCAAATAAGCAGGGGTAAGGATCTTGCCCACCTAGGAACATCCTCCCTTATACGTCACCTGAATAACCTTCATAGTTCAGTGGTTAGTTCAGGAACTGGGGCTAGGACCCTCATCGGTACAGGGACACCTAAATCCCGTGGTCCAGTTGGATACACACCAGCAACACCCTCCTCGTCAACTTCCTCCACAATCTCCATCAGATTCAGTCCTGCAGCCCAAGTCAGCAGCCAGACTGAGTCCTCCTCAATACGGGATTCATCCGAGGAATCCTGCAGCGGTACGCCTACTACTGCCACTGCTGCTGTTGCTGCTGTTAGTCGGTCATCTTCCCAGAGGGGAAGTCGTAAGACCGCTAAGTCTTTCACAAAACAATTGACCGTCCAACAGTCGTTTGCCATGACCACAAAATACGATAGTAGTCACCCTATTGCAAAGCGGATAACTGCGGCTGTAACTGCAATGTTGGTGTTAGACGTGCGCCCGGTGTCCGCCATCAGTGGAGTGGGATTTAGAGGGTTGATGGAGGTATTGTGTCCCCGGTACCAAATCCCGTCGAGATTCCACTTCACTAGGCAGGCGATACCAAAAATGTACAGAGAAGTACGATCAAGTGTCCTCAGTGCTCTAAAAAATGCGGTTGTACCCACTGTCCACTTAACCACGGACATGTGGACAAGTGGTTCTGGGCAAACGAAGGACTATATGACTGTGACAGCCCACTGGGTAGATGCATCCCCTTCCGCAGCAACAGCAACAGCTGCATCAGTAGCAGCAACTACAAAATGGCTGCTCGTGCAAAGGCAGGCAACATTGTGTATTACAGGCTTTAATAAGAGGCACAACGCTGACAACATATTAGAGAAAATGAGGGAAATTATCTCCCAGTGGCTTACCCCACTTAGACTCTCATGGGGATTTGTGGTGTCAGACAATGCCAGTAACATTGTGCGGGCATTAAATATGGGCAATTTCCAGCACGTCCCATGTTTTGCCCACACCATTAATTTGGTGGTGCAGCATTACCTCAAGAGTGACAGGGGTGTGCAGGAGATGCTTGCGGTGGCGCGCAAAATTGCTGGACACTTTCGGCATTCAGCCAGTGCCTACCGCAGACTAGAGGCACATCAAAAAAGCATGAACCTGCCCTGCCATCACCTCAAACTAGAGGTTGTGACGCGCTGGAACTCCACCCTCTATATGCTGCAGAGGATGGAGGAGCAGCAAAAGGCCATTCAGGCTTACACAGCCACCTACGACATAGGCAAAGGAGTGGGGATGCGCCTCAGTCAAGCGCAGTGGAGACTGATTTCCGTGTTGTGCAAGGTTCTGCAGCCATTTGAACTTGCCACACGAGAAGTCAGTTCCGACACTGCCAGCTTGAGTCAGGTCATTCCCCTGATCAGGCTGTTGCAGAAGCAGCTGGAGAAAGTGAGGGGGGAGCTGGTAAGCCATTGCGATTACACCAAGCATGTAGCTCTTGTGGATGTAGCCCTTCGTACGCTTTGCCAGGATCCGAAGGTGGTCACTCTTTTAAAGTCAGAGGAATACATTCTGGCCACCGTGCTCGATCCTTGGTTTAAAGCGTATGTTGTGTCTCTGTTTCCGGCGGACACAAGTCTACAGCGGTGCAAAGACCTGCTGGTCAGGAGATTGTCCTCTGAAGAGGACCGTGACATGCCAACAGCTCCACCCTCATTTTCTTCCACATCTATGGCTGCGAGGAAAAAGCTCAGTTTTCCCAAAAGAGGCGCTGGCGGGGATGCTGATAACATCTGGTCCGGACTGAAGGACCTGCCAACCATTGCAGACATGTCTACTCTCGCTGCAATGGATGCTGTCACAATAGAAAAAATTGTGGATGATTACTTTGCTGACACCATCCAAGTAGACATGTCAGACAGTCCATATTGTTACTGGCAGGAAAAAAAGGCAGTTTGGAAGCCCCTATACAAACTGGCTCTATTTTACCTGAGTTGTCCCCCCTCCAGTGTGTACTCGGAAAGAGTTTTTAGTGCAGCGGGGAACCTGGTCAGTGAGCGGCGAAGGAGGTTGCTTCCTCACAACGTTGCAAAAATGATGTTTATAAAAATGAATAATCAATTCCTCAATGAAGTACAGCACTGACCTCCAGATAGTACAGAGGGACCTGTGGTTGGGGAGTCCAGCGGGGACGAATTGATAATGTGTGAGGAAGAGGAAGTACACACTGTAGGGGGGGAGGAATCAGAGGTTGAGGATGAGGACGACATCTTTCCTCAGTAGAGCCTGTTTAGTTTGTACAGGGAGAGATGAATTGTTATTTTGGTGTGGGGGCCCAAACAAACCAATCATTTCAGCCACAGTTGTTTGGTAGGCTCTGTCGCTGAAATGATTGGTTTGTTAAAGTGTACATGTCCTATTTCAACAACATAAGGGTGGGTGTGAGGGCCCAAGGACAATTCCATCTTGGAACTTTTTTTTTTGCATTATATGACCAATCAACAGTCGTTTGCCATGTTCAAAAAGTAAAACCAAATTTAAACAAATTCAAGAAATGAAACCAAAAGTAAAATGCCCTGTCATAATTTAAAACAAGAGGTATTGACGTGCTCTAAAACTACTGTATTGTTGTTTATATTTTATAAACACTACACTTGAAAGCTTGAGTCTTTCAATAAAAAAGTAACTCTCCATTGCACGAATATTTGCAACAGGGACAATTTTAGGGTTAAGAAAGTCAACTAATAACACTTCGACGCTGTCTGTCTTTATAAACACTACACTTGGAAGTTGGAGGAGGTATTGTGGCCCCGGCACCAAATTTACTACCGGGGCCACTCCACTGTGCAGTCCATATTTAGGTGTATCAGATATTAAACAACGGTGACAGTTGATGCCCAATTTTTTAATTATATTGTGGCCTCGGTACCAAATTGTGTACCGGGGCCACCACACTACGCAGTCCATACCCTTTTTTGGTGGAATTCTGACCCGTGAAGGCTTTTTTAATTATAGTGTGGCCTCGGTACCAAATTGTGTACCGGGGCCACCACACTACGCAGTCCATACCCTTTTTTGGTGGAATTCTGACCCGTGGAGGGTTTTTTAATTATATTGTGGCCTCGGTACCAAATTTTGTACCGGTGCCACCACACTACGCAGTCAAGATAGATAGATGCGTATCATAGATAAAGTACATTCAGTGGTGTGGGGCAAATTGAAAAATATTCAAAATGCACTGACATTATCAAAAACAAGAGGTTGTCACACGCTGAAACTCCAACATGTATATGATGGAGAGGATGGAGGAGCAGCCGTATGTGCAGTGTAATGCAGACCTGTTGAAGGTTTTTTATATATTTTATTGTGGTGCCCAATGCCCACTACTCTACGCAGTCCAGATACTATTTTTGGGTGTAATTCAGACCTGTTGAAGGTTTTTTTATATATTTTATTGTGGTGCCCAGTGCCCACTACTCTACGCAGTCCAGATACTATTTTTGGGTGTAATTCAGACCTGTTGAAGGTTTTCTATATATTATATTGTGGTGGCCAGTGGCCAGTCCTCTATGCAGTCCAGATACTATTTTTGGGTGTAATTGTGACCTGTTGAAGGTTTTCTATATATTTTTTATTGTGGTGCCCAGTGCCCACTACTCTACGCAGTCCAGATACTATTTTTGGGTGTAATTCAGACCTGTTGAAGGTTTTCTATATATTTTTTTATTGTGGTGCCCAGTGCCCACTCCTCTACGCAGTCCAGGTACATTTATTGGTGCGAATCATACAAGTTCAGGGTTTTTAATATATATTGTGGTGACCCACTCCTCTACGCAGTCCAGGTACATTTATTGGTGCGAATCATACAAGTTGATGGTTTTCTTATTATATATATTGTGGTGACCCACTCCTCTACGCAGTCCAGGTACATTTATTGGTGCGAATCATACAAGTTCAGGGTTTTTAATATATATTGTGGTGACCCACTCCTCTACGCAGTCCAGGTACATTTATTGGTGCGAATCATACAAGTTCAGGGTTTTTAATATATATTGTGGTGACCCACTCCTCTACGCAGTCCAGGTACATTTATTGGTGCGAATCATACAAGTTGATGGTTTTCTTATTATATATATTATGGTGACCCACTCCTCTACGCAGTCCAGAAAGATACCTCGTTGCAACGTTTTGGACTAATAACTATATTGTGAGGTGTTCAGAATACACTGTAAATTAGTGGAAATGCTTGTTATTGAATGTTATTGAGGTTAATAATAGCGTAGGAGTGAAAATAAGCCCAAAAACTTGATTTTTAAACTTTTTATGTTTTTTCCAAAAAAAATCCGAATCCAAAACCTTAAATCCGAACCGAGACCTTTCGTCAAGTGTTTTGCGAGACAAATCCGAACCCCAAAAATAATGAAAATCCGGATCCAAAACACAAAACACGAGACCTCAAAAGTCGCCGGTGCACATCCCTACCTAACAGTAGTGCACGCAGCGTTGCCCATGTATATTATAGAGATATTAAGAGTTGGAGAGCAGCCAAGCACTGTCTAATATTATAGTCACGCCCCCATTCATGCTGGTCACGCCCACTGGTGGCGTGGTGTGGAAACCCCCCTCTACACATTCTGCGTTTTCCTCTGGGAAGGGTGTACTTGGTCTGCAACAATGTTTAGGTAGTTGGTACCTGTCAAAGTAACACAGTATCACTCACACCTGTACTAGTGGTGCTGTGTTTGAAAGCACAACACAAAAAAAATTAAACATTTTCTTTAACAATGGTATTCATTTGAACGATATCGTGGAGCTGTGTTTGATTTGCAAGGTAACAGTTCCTCCTTTGCCTATCTCATCGGGCATTCATGTAGTGTGGTGGCAGCTACAAGTAGCTCTGACTTCAAGTAGCTTTACTCCAGTTGTCAAACATGGATCAGTCTGTAGATCAGGAGTCTCCCAGTTACTAGACTGGCAGTAGGGGGTAAATGTATCAAGCTTAGAGGTTTGAAAAGCGAAGCTGTTGCCTATAGCAACCAATCATATTCTAGCAATCATTTTGTAGAATGTACTAAAGAAATGATAGCTAGAATCTGATTGGTTTTGCAAACACGCCGGAAAACTCTCAGCTTGATACATTTACCCCTAGAAGTACTTTTTCAGCCTCTCTGAGTAAAAAAGGTCACTTGGGAAGAAAGTGCAATTCAAATGTTTGTCAATTTCAAAGAAAACATCAGCTCTTGATGTAAATATTAAGGTAAAAGTTACTAGTGAATGTGATGATTGTCTAAAAAAAAAATAATGACAATAGCTAATATTACATACACCACCCGTAGTAGCAAGAAAAGGACATAAGTATATTCACAGAGTAAATTCATATTCTTACAGAAAGACAGTGTCAAAGCCACCAGGGAGATTTTAGGATGTAAATAGAATAACAAACGTAGACCCTACGCGTTTCACTCATTCATGAGCTTCCTCAGGTATGTGTCCCTGAGGAAGATTTGATGCTTTGACGCTGTCTCTCTGGCTTCCATCCGGAGACAGCGCATGCGCGGATCGCATAACAGGAAGCTCAAGCCGGCCGGCCGAAGTCTGCTTCCCCGCACCGCTAACATCGAGAGCCTGTTCCTCTTATGGAAGGTAGGAGATACCAGGCTATTATTGATACTAATCACCCGGGAAAAGACTGATATCTGGAGATAGCTCTACTAAGTGAGTGACTGACTATATATTTATGTCGCTATTTTTTTACATTTTTTACATTTATACATTTTTTCATTCTATAAGGAAACAATCTCTCTGATACTAGTTTGGACATCAAATGTGTCTGAGAGCAATATTTACCCTTCTCCTGGATATGGGAGGTTAGGAGGTTATCTGGATTTTTTCGTGCATATACCATCCTCTGTTTTTTGTATTCTACATGTTGTTTGGACTATAACAGTTTTTGTTTTTCTTGGCCTGTTGTTCTGGTCCGGACCACTCAATATGTATTAATTTGCGTTAAATCTCTGTTTTTACTGTATTGTATTTGAATCCTTTGCGCCAGGCAATACCGCACCTTGTTGTACTTTATTGACTTATTTAGGGGAAGGGACACCCCCCTTTTTACAAGGTATTGCCGTAAGGCAGCATTCTCACATAGTATATAAATTTCAGGAAGCGCGGTGCATCCCCTGCTACTCTGTTTACTGTTACACATTTGATGTATTTTGGGGCTCATGCAGAATTAGAAATATGTTAATATTTTTTTTTAAATATATTTTATTCAGATTTTTCTCAAAAATAAATGGTACAGCATATATTATGATCATACAACTCATAACAGTATTACCAAAGAGAGTTTATAATACAGGTGAGATAAGGAACTCAGAACCACCACAGACGGAGTGGTCCTCGAGATTAGTAACATACGGGTAACACGAGAATCAAAAGAATTATGGTTACGAGATATCTGGAGTACCATGAAGGGAAAATGGAGAGGGGGAGAGGAAGAGGAAATAAGAGAAGTGGAAAACAGAGAGGAGGCAGATTGTAGGGGGGGGTGAAAGGAGTGTTAGTAGGGGGAAGAACAAAGAAGAAGGCAGAGGAAACAGAGCCTAGCGAGACTTAGCTCAAACAATTACTAAAGTTTGGTTATTTTCATTTTTCAAGAAGAGGAATGTGTAGCAGAGAAGTAATTTTGCCACCTATGCCATGTGGAGAGAAATTTGTAAGGGCGATCATTAACTACACTAGTCATGTGCTCTAGGTTATGAATATGCCAAACACTTTGAATTAGTTCCAAAACAGAAGGGCTCTCTGATTGTTTCCATTTCTTGGCTATTAAGCATCTGGCTGCGGTCAGGATATGGCCCGGGAGTAACCACATTATTTTGTGGGTGTCAGGAGGTAGTCGAGAGAGGAGAAAGTAAGAAAGATGGAATGGAGATCTTAGATTAGTTACTTTATAAATAAGGTCAGCTACCTCCTTCCAGAAGGGGATGATTTTTGGGCAGCTCCACCAGATGTGGGACAGGGAGCCGCGCTGGCCACAGTTGCGCCAGCAGAGGTCAGAGGTTGCCGGATAGATTGTTTTCAGTCTGGATGGGACTAAATACTACCGGAAAAAGAGTTTATAGGAGGTGTTAGGAGTTTTCTTTTATCTCTGTACAGATAGAGGATTTAGCGACTGCCTCACGAATCTCCGTCCATTCCTGAGGATCCAAAGATTCAGTCATCTTCTCCTCCCAGCGGAGCTCATGAGCCTCCCTGTCAGGCAAATTGTGACTCATTAGTAGAGAATAGTAGATATAAAACCTTTAGAAAATGTTTTGTTTTTACAGAAGGATTCTAGGGGGGAGGGACTTTGAGGAGCACGAGGGTCTATTAAGGTGGAGAAAATGTGTCGAAAGAAATATGTATTTTTGTCCCATAAAATAAACTGCACATGTGCACCAAAAATACCCCAATATGGTGCATGCTCACATAGCTGCGACTGAAGTAGACCTAGACCACAGATAGACCTGTCAGGAGGCGTATCTCTTGGGGGTCCTGGACTGTTGATGCAATGAAATGCAGTAGTGATGACTGTCAGCAGTACTTGCTAACCACTTCTGATTCGCTGATAGCCAATTGACCGTTCTAGCTGATCGTACTTAATTCAGTAGCGTGGCTACTATTTTATATCTTTGATATTTACATTTGGTCTTGACAGGAAAGATTATAATTTGATTTTCATAGGGGGGGGGGTACATCTGTATTTAATTCAATTAAATCTGCATTTTGTAGTTCTCTCCTTGTATAATGAGTTCCCAACTCTGATACTTGATATCCCCAATAAAATTACAATAAAAAAATGTAGTCTTTTGCACAAGCATAAATCTTTCTTAAAAAAAAAAGAGAAAAAAAGGTGAATCAAACAATGAAAATTAATCAAATATAATAGCAGATAGGTATGTACTATACAACTAATTTATTTTTCAATAAGCACAAGCACACTGCAATAAAAGAGGTTAGTTGATTTTTTAGAATTACACAATGAATCAAAATAGATATTATTACCGGGATTTAATGAACGTTCCATGAAGCAATGGAGCATACATAATTTATAAGGAATTGTAAGCATCAACAGCAAGGAATGATAGCAAACATGATTATTTTAAAATGAGTTTTGCCACGACAATAGGAATTCCAGGTGCAGTATATGACAGTGATATATTTTAATTATAGACTCATTCTATAGATCTGTTACTTTAATATTGTATACAATAGACAGCAGGAGATGTTTCTGATTGACATTTATGGTATATCGTTTGACCTTGATAATGGCCGGAATGCAGTAAGCGCTTGGCTCAGTGTTAAATAACTGATATGACTTCCGTGAGAATCTACATCCGAACTTGTATCCCCCCCTGAAAAACTCTGCTGTGAAATATTTACCATTTTGAGATGAAGATTGAAAACCAATTTGTTATTCAAAAAAACTCAGTTCGGAGCTGAGAGCTATTTGTACCTCAAGTACCTGTTCTTTGATTGCTCGAGAGATAAATGGATGTTAAACGGAGGCGTTCAGCATTATCCTGACACTATGTCGACAGAACTTCAGCAATTTTTAAAGAGAAAAGACAGAAAATAATGAATAAAAATGCTGTATAAAGTTGGGCAGATAACAATTATCGCTAAACTTATGTCATCGGCTCGACTAGCTACGTAGGATTTAATCGGAAAGTAGCAATATATTAAAAGAAAATGTTTTAAAAGAAGAAATATTTATTTTGAAAACCTATGTCTATGTCTATGTCTCTTTCTGCTAAATAAACAGTTTGCCTTAGTTCTACAACACGGAAGTGAAAACATTCTGTGGGGAGTCAGATATCGCTGCGCCTGATTCGTTATAAAGTCAAACAAACTATAGAACATGACCAAAGCACTGAATCATTGATAGTCTAAATAAATATTTAGTAACTGACTTACACTTCAGTTTTCCTTATGTATTTGGCTCCATTATATAACGTTCTATATCCAATCAGGCCTCAGGGTGACCCGGTCCTATTCATTCAACTGATAAAATGAAGCACATTTTGTATAAAGACAATGCATATAATATAAAGCATGCTACTTCAGCTTCTGGGATATATCTTATAAGTCCTAGGGAAAGTAATCAACTCATGTTAGGTAGTTTTTCTATTACCTCTTATCTCTTCAATCAATGTTCCGGCTTAAATCTGATGGATACAATTATTGTTCTCAATGCCATAGTAATATATTTCTGTATTATATGGCTATGAATCTTTGAGTTTGTCTGGAACATTTTTTTCCTCCTCTGTTAACCTTTCTTTCACTTTTCTTTTTATCTTTATTATGTATTTTGATATTTTTGTAAGCATACATTCATCATCATCATCATCATCACCATTTATTTATATAGCACCACTAATTCCGCAGCGCTGTACAGAGAACTCACTCACATCAGTCCCTGCCACATTGAGGCTTACAGTCTAAATTCCCTAACATACACAGACCCAGACAGAGACAGTCAAAGACAGACAGACTAGGGTCAATTTTGTTAGCAGCCAATTTACCTACCAGTATGTTTTTGGAGTGTGGGAGAAAACCGGAGCACCCGGAGGAAACCCACGCAAACACGGGGAGAACATACAAACTCCTCACAGATAAGGCCATGGTCGGGAATTGAACTCATGACCCCAAAGCTGTATTCACATTTGCATTTTGGTTTATTTGAGATATGTGAGTTCAGGGCAAAGATCACACTCTGGGCCTGAGTCATTAAGGAGAGCAAAGCATAAAAAAAGGAGTAACTTTGCACCTTTGCAAAAACATGTTGCATTGGAGGGGGAGGTAAATTCTAAATATGGGGACAGATTTATAGTTGGGATACGGCAGGCCCTAGATCAACACTAAATTTCAGTGTAAAAATAAAGCTATCAAGTATTTGTGTGCTACGTGAATAAACAGACAGTATTTAACTTATGTGCAAAACAATAAACTAATTTGCACCCGTTGTATTGTAACATGGTTTTTTCCGGAGAAAATTTACTCCTTTTTTGTTTTACTTTCCTTAATGACTCAGACCCTAGTGGTCTATCATACCCCTTTGTAAACTACATGGGGTAACTTACAAGGCTTACCCAAAGGAAGTGTATTAAAATATTTTGAAAATAGTAGTACACGACAGTTTTGAATTGATCAACATTTGAAATATATTTTCTCTACATTTCCACTGGTACTATGATATTTCCGGTTATTGACAATGAAACAATTTGGAGAGGAAAGAGAACCTGGAGGACGTATCTCCAGAAGGATATAAATACATTACACACTGTACAAAGAAGGGCAACTGAAATGGTGCATGGCCTACAGCACAAAACTTACCCGGAAAGACAAAAAGATCTTAATATGAATAGTTTGAAGCACAGAAAGGGAAAGGGGGGACATGATAGAAACTTTCAAATATATGAAGGGTTATAACAAGGTACAGGAGGGAAACGTTCCTCAAAGGAAGAGAAGTATTAGAACACGAGGACATGTACTGACACTGGGGGGAAGTAGGTTCAAAGGAAATATAAGGAAAAATAGTTTCACAGAAAGGGTAGTGGATACATGGAATAGCCTCCCATCAGAGGTGGTAGAGGCTAATACAGTAGAGCAATTTAAACATGCTTGGGATAGACATAAGGATATCTTCAAAAATATTAAAGGACCAAATAAAGGTTGATGTTACCATAGGTTAATAATTGGACAGACTAGGTGAGCCAAGTGATTCTTATTTGCCGTTAAATTCTATGTTTGTATGTTTCCATGTAACAGATAGGAATAAATATAGAGGATGCCCTAAATGAGGACTCGTTTTATGGTGAAGACTTCAGATTGGATCAGAGCTTTGTGCACATATTGGGGCTGATTCATCAAGGAATACAAAGTGAACGCAGTTTGCAGGCCCGTCTTCAAGTTACATTTCCAGTTAATTTTGGGTCTAATTATGCTCTAGCTGTACTTTACTTGCTGTATGGAGACAAATAGAACACACTGCAGGATACGCACATGTATATGTGCAATATAAAGTCCTATCAGAACGCAAGGAAAAACAATCTTAAATACATTAACACGTCTTATACATATTTTTTTAAATCATGTTTTTTTACATGAAACACATAAATCAGGATGTTCTTAATGCGTACTGTACATAAAATACATTTTTACAGTTTCTCATACTAGTAAACATATGTTCTGGCATGGATACGTGTCAGTCATCACTATCAGTCGGCACTTGACACCTGCCCTGTAGTTATCTATAATACACTCTATGCTTGAAGAAGGGAGACAAAGGGCTAGATTTACTAAGCTGTGGGTTTGAAAAAGTGGGGATGTTGCCTAGAGCAACCAATCAGATTCTAGATGTCATTTTGTAGAAAGTACTACATAAATGATAACTAGAATCTGATTGGTTGCTATAGGCAACATCCCCACTTTTTCAAGCCCGCAGCTTAGTAAATCTAGCCCAAAGTTGGCTCCCTCACTGTTTGCGGGAATTATCCTGTTCAAATGGCCACGAGGAAGCTTCTATAGAGACCATTGGGGAGACTCGTTAAATTACAGTGGTTCGAGAGGCTGATTAGAGTCTACTAGGGTTAGGGATGCTCCCTCACCTTCCGTAATGTACACGTGCCATCTGAACCATTTCATTATCGGGGATGAGGGGACAGGAGAGAAAGGCATCCCCACTGTCTCCATTTCAAAGCTATATTGTACCTTGGCCACTACTTTTTGTATCAAAGGTGGCTGTTGAGACTTCCAGCATTGGGATATGGAGGCTCTTGCGGCAATCAAAATATGACCAAAAACATATTTAGCATGCAGTGGAAACTGTGGCGGATAGTGAAGTAGTAACGCAACCTTGGGGGTAGGAGAGAGAGTCTGGGCAGTAACCTTATTGGCTAAATTGAAGATGTGTGCCCAGAACGACTGCATGAGGGGACAATTCCAAAATACATGTATCAAGTCTACCGCTATAGTACATTGCCGCCAACAAAGTTTCGACTGGGCAGGCGCCATTTTGTGGAGTCTAGATGGAGTGAGATACAATCTGTTGATTCATTTTATCTTCATTTCTATATAGTTTATACATTTAGACATTAAATATGAATTACTGAAAATGGTTTCTCATTGTTCACTGTCTAACTCAAGATGAGGGTCAATTTCACTTTGCAATTGTTTTTTAGTCTTAATTTCTGATGTGGAGGGGAGGGAATAGCAATACCAGAAGGTAATGCTAGCATTATTGTCTCCTTTTGTTATTTTTCTGTACAGCAAAAGTGGTGGAGATGTAATGGCTAGGCCCAGTCTATGGAGGGAGTTAAACCAATGTCTTAGTTGTAGGTATTTATAAAATTCCAGGGTAGAAAGGTGGAATCTTTCCCTTAGTTGCGTTAAAAAGAGTAAGCCCTGTCCATAAAGTAAATCTGTGAATGAGGTTTTACCATTCGTTATCCATAAATTAAGGTTTAAGATTGAGATTTAACCTAGTTAAAGCAGCTAAGGAGATATTCTTAGTTGGAACCATAGTTAGAGGGTTGGCCTCCAGCACTTTGTCCCACACCGCCAGAGAGTCACTAGTTGTCCTTAGTAACTGGGCATTCACAGATCGCCAAGCTTTGGGGACCCAGTTCAAGTCTACTAATGGGAAATGCGGATTGAGGGCCTTCTCCAGATCAACCCATGGTTTTTGATACATAGGTAGGGACCAGTCTCGAAGTTGGGAAAGTAAACAAGCACCATGATATCAATTCAGGTCTGTTAAGGCCAGACCTCCCTGTTGTTTGGGTAAACTCATCCGAGAACCAACTATTCGGGGAGGTTTGTTTTTCCAAACATATGAGGTCACTGAATGTAGTTTATCCAACAAAGGTTTAAAGATGCTAGTAGGTATTATCAGTCCGCAGGCCTTCTGAGGAGTATGATGGAGAAAACACTAACCGGTATTAGCGCCACTGAACTAGCAGGTGCGGAGTCTAACGTACCCCTGGTGTTCGCCAGGGACCCCCGCAAGGAGGTTTGGACTTCGCTGCACAGGGTACGCAGGTCGCGGTCCTACTAGCCAGTTGCCGGTGTAGCGTAGAAGGGTCAGACGGTCCTGGTCGAGCCAATCGGGAATATATGGTACCAAGGAGAATCCGAAGGAATAGTCAATCAAGCCGAGGTCGCAGTACAATATGGGTCACGCAGATAACGGGATGGTCGCCAAGCCGGGTCACAACAGAGAGCAGGAATAGCAGAAGCACACTAGGGAGAACCAGAGCAGGGAAACTAGGAACACTAGACAGGAAACCTGTTACTCTGGCACCCTAATGGCGCCAGAGCCAGGTTTAAATAGAGGCAGAAGATCAGCTGATCGGAAGGCTCAGAGGGCGGCACAATTCAGGGAAGTAGCTAGGCAACAGGACGGAGGCAGGGAGCATGCGCCCGACACCACAGCTCAGCCGGAAGCCGCAACGGAAGTCAGACGTCCGTCCCCGTCTGACAGGGGATCAGCGGGGATGGCGCCTGACAGGTATAGTGCAAAATAAGTACATGATTTTTGGAAGCAACACCATCTTGAAGGCCGCAAGCCTTCCCAACCGTGAGACCTCACAGCAGACCCACAATTTATTTAGGGTTGAGAGTTAAAGAATTAAAGTTTAAAAGTTTAGGTTAATCGTATCTTCAAATGATGGGGTGATTTGGACACCTAAATACCGCAATTCCGTTGTCCTCCAGGAAAAGTGGAAAATTGTTTTGAGATGTTTCACCTTCATAGGGATGATATGTATCGGGAGTAGGGGTTGGGGAAATGAACCAGCAAAATAAGTAACTAGGGGCGGGTTGAGTCACTAGTGGCCCCACTCACCCACGTCAGCCCATTGCATTTTTTGCAAATTGGAATGAAACATTTAAAGAAAACTCAGCCATAATGTATACATATAAATTCTAAATATCGTAACACATCAAAACAAGAAAACTTTGGCATGTTATGTATATAGTACCTTAACCATCAAACATAACCTATAAGTAATAGTCTCTCTTGCATCCAGAGATGAAGCACAATGTCTTCCAGCGCTCTTCAACACCTAAAGGAACCAGGGAAAAGACACTCCGATATATATCATAACTTAGCGTAAACAATAGGAAAGCTTTGTCTACAGGTGTTTAGTAAACCTGAGGTAACACCTGGTGGGTTCACCATTGAAAGCTTGCTTGGGTATCTACATAGTTAGTGTCTCGAAGGCCATAGCACTGTGGATGCATTCAGAATAGATACTGATGTCAAGAGGATCGAGACTATTTAAGTCTTCTCAGAGATTTATTCCGACCAATCTTGTCTCAGGCGTGTCCTGGTGGCGGAGGTAGGCTACTGAATAGGGACACCCCAAGATTTCAATAGCGTTACTCTGTCCTCAACTGAAGAGATAATATCAGTGGAGTTATTTCTCAGAATGATTAGCTTAACAGGAAACCCCCATCTCTATATGATGTCTTGGTCTCTAATACTTTAGTTATTGCCTGAAAAGATCTACGTTTAGTTATTGTAGCTGAGGAGATATATTGGAATATCTGAAGGTTCTAAAGTAGTTCAGCATTACCCTCTAACCTAGCCGCTTTCATTATGCGTTCCTTGGCTTGGAAGAAATTAATTTTCAGAAGTGTATATTTAGGTAGGTCTTCAGACGCGGATCTTTGTCTAGGAAGCCTAAGGATGTGATCTATCATCAAATCTTATTCAGTCGCTTCAGACAATAGCTTGCAGAATACGTCCGCAACATAAGGGATTAGTTCAGCAGAGGTGACTGAATCAGGAATACCCTGAATCTTGATGTTATTCCGCCTAGACCTATCTTCCATAGCTGTGATTTTGTATTGAAGTGTGTGGACTTCTACTTTCAAGTTTTCATGTTCCCTTATGAGGTGGTTGTGCGAGGCCATCAGCTCTTCCATTTTATCTTCAATATGGCTGGTTCCACCACCCAGTTCTGTGACTTCTCGCTGTATCTCCTTAATCAACTATCTCGTTTCTGACAGTATTTCAGATTTAAGAAGGGATAACATGTTCTGCATTATGTCTGTAATTTTGCCTCCGGTTGTCTGGATTCCCAATATAAAAACCACTAAGAGAATGCAAGTGGAACAAAGTGGTTTTTATTTAACATGGGTTGCACAGGTAAGGGATGCAATAAATGGTAAGGCATGAAAGTCAGCAGAGTATGGCCGTTATAGCAAGGAGTACTTTAACTCTGGAAGCATGAGGCACCGGATGCCTCACAGGTAGCAGAACTCCAGGTAACTCAGGAGGCACGAGGCACTGGATGATCAGCAAGCGAAGAAAGTGTAGTGGTCTGCGAAGATAGTGGAGATGACACACAGGGTGCAATAGTCTGCGGACTGACAGGATGCAATGGGCTGTGGAGCGTTACCAATAGACAGATGAGATGACACACGGGGTGCAGTAGTCTGAGGACCGATACACATGAGATACTGAAGACAGGATGCCATGATCTGCAAGGAGTTACCACTGGACAGGAGATGACACACAGGATACAGTAGTCTGTGGACCGATAGACAGGAGATACTGGAGACAGGATGCAGTAGTCTGCGGTCCGATACACAGGAGATACTGGAGACAGGGTGCAATGACCTGCGAAGCATTACCACTAGGCAGTGGAGATGACACACAGGATGCAATAGTCTGCGGACCGATACACAGGAGATACTAGAGACAGGATGCAGACTGTAGGTGCTGTATTGCTAATGGTGCAATGGAATACAAACACCGTAAAGCAGAAGGGTCAAACAAGCCAGGAATCAAAGCCAGATGGTCCGCCACGATACCAGGGAGAAGCAGGTGTGGAGTCACAACAAAGCCGAGTCAGGGGTCACAGGATGAGATGCCAAAACATTGAGGGACAAACAGAGGTCAAAACCAGGAAATCAAACAAGGATAACTCACCAGCTAAGCATCCTGGAGCAATGAGCTTAGCTCTGTCAGGTAGGAGAGCAGTTCAAGTACCACAGTGGCCCCATTGGTGGAACAGTGGTACTGCAAGCTGGATACATAACAAGGAAAAAGTCCAACACAGCTCTTGGCAGACAGGAGCTGCAGGAGGCAGATTGTGACACTGGCATTGACTCCAGCCTGCCTGACAACCCGTTTAATTCTACCCTCAGTAATATATCTGCCCACTTGGGCACTTGACCCTGGATTGTTTGTCTACTCTCTGATTTACTCCTTTAGTTTTTCAGCAATTTTACAGTGGCTCTTAGTAATAAGGCTTCCCTTAATACCCTCCAAACCTACCCATCATGTCCATTCACACTGATTCCTGCTGAGGGATTCTGAACCCTTTCTGTTGTTGATTAGAAATTCTCTGCTTACCATTATACTCCGTAAAAGGCTAACAACATAAAACATGTCAGCTATTATAGGAATCAGCAGGAACAAGGAATTCCTTTTTTCGATAAAAGATAAAATGTAAACACCAGTTTCCTCTTTTGTCCAATATCAGATCTCATTTAGCCAGTATCTTAGATCTACAGAACACTTTAGCTTTTCTTGCTCTTGATAGAAATATATAAAAACTTTTTAACAGAGCTGCAGTGGAAATCAGAGCAAGTGTGAATAAAACATTTTACCTGCATGTTTCATATATGTATGTTTTGTTTTTAATTAAACTGACTTTTACTCAATGGATGGATTTACAGAAATATGCAAATATTCAAATCATTTATTTTAAGGCCCAGAATGGACTGTAGGTAGTTTGGCTTGTTATAGGACCTATGAGTGTAGGTAACTAAGATCACAGGGCTAAGTTTCAGATAGGTAGCAAGTAGCATGCTAATATATAATAGTATTATGCTAATTACACATCAAATGGGAAAAAGGGGAAAATGAGAGATGTTAAAGGATTTAGTAATTATTTATTAACAGTTATTTAAATAAAATCCAAACATTCGACTCTTGAATCACTTCTGGCTTTACTCATAGCCCCCAACCTTGGAGTGTTAGGGATCGGGACAGAGGGCGTGGTCAATGGTGGCTTAGTGGTTTAGCACTACTGCCTCACAGCACTGGGGTCATGAGTTCAATTCCCGACCGTGGCCTTATCTGTGTGGAGTTTGTATGTTCTCCCTGTGTTTGCGTGGGTTTCCTCCGGGTGCTCCGGTTTTCTCCCACACTCCAAAAACATACTAGTAGGTTAATTGTCTGCTATCAAATTGACCCTAGTGTGTGTCTGTGTGTGTGTGTGTGTGTGTGTGTTAGGGGATTTAGATTATAAGTTCCAATGGGGCAAAGACTGATGTGAATGAGTTCTTTGTACAACGCTGCGGAATCAGTGGCACTATATAAATAGATAATGATGATGATGATGATGATAGAGGCATGATAATGTCTCGTTGTGGCTTGGCCACATCCCCTAGGCATTCTTAGCACTTTTGAAGTGGTATGTTGTGCCTTACACCCCCTCCTCTCCTAGCATCCATTCATTGCTGTGCGCGCTCCAGAGACAGGTGCATGCGGCTCCCGTTCACTGCTGTCCTGCGGAGAAACAATATAATCTGCAGGACAAAGTTTTTTCTAAGTCATTTGTTCTGCAACTTTATTAAAGAGTCTTAAAATAGATACAACCCCTATTTTTTTTTTTTTAGAACAATGTACTGTATCTAATGACAAATTATTTCTCATCTTTGTCTTTATCTATTAAATTAAAAGAAATAATTTGATGCAGAGTTCTTGTGTCATTTCTTTTGTCCGGTTTTTCAAGGGCTCACTATATAATTATCCAATTGTACCGAACGCAGAACATCTGCATAAATATCTCCCTGAAAATAATGGACAATAGCAGAAAGCAGTAATAAGTGTATTTTTTCAGGTCACCCAATACTGAGGTTCATTAGTTTTGAACCTGACCTGTTATTTCCAGCTCCCGGTATTGTTACAGAAGTGTCTCAGGACAATTTGAAAATTGCACTTAGTAATTACGTTTTGCATAATATATAGAACAGGGCGAGAAGTGCGTTACGGTGGCGAATGTTTAACCTGTAATCATTGTAATTTGCCTTATTCACTCAAGCTCTTTCATGACTTCATTCATTTTTTTTCTTCTAATTGCTTCAAAGAAAACATTAACGCTTAGTTATAATAAACTGATAATGTAGTAAAAGCCCAAAAGTCCAAAAATAGGTAATAAGAACAGTGACAAATGGAGATGAACAAAATGTTTTGTCAAATTTTGAGTTGCCAGTGAATGCTGGTGTTTCATGACAAGCAAAACAGTTTACAAAGATCATGCTGATAAAAGACAATGAATTAACAGTATGGGGCATATTCAATTGTTAGTTTTCCGCGCCGCGGGAACACTATTACCGTTCATACGGTAATAGATAGCTGGATTTCAGCTTGCGAGTAAATTACCGTATTAACGGTTTTTCCGTTATTACGGTAATCGTGCGCGAGCCACGAGATTTTCGGCGTTTCCGCCGAGAATTGAATATGCCCCTATAAATTTGCAGACATTGGGCTGCAAAAAGTGTAGTTATCACTGAAAAATTCAGATGTAAAAATAGTGTATTTACGCCAATAGACTGAGCCACGAATCTTAAGATCCGCACTTTTAGCGTATATGCCGGTTTACACCAGGCATGCATCACAGAAACGTATGACCCATTTGCGCCCATTTCAGCTTCATTTGTTTTATGTGCAACTGACGCACTCACATTTAGGCATCAATAACATTTAAAAACGTCTATATAGGGTATACAGGGGGTGTGGTCATAGCAAATGGGAGTGTGGTTGCACTTGACAGGGGTGTGACTTGGGCTGTAAAGCACTATGCTGCCCATTGCCCCAATATTTTCACTTGCGGGATAAACATGTCCTCAGATGGGACATCGGCACAGAGACCTAACATCGGGACTGTCCCACTGAAATCAGGACAGTTCAGAGCTATGTCAAACATGCACACACAAACATAATATTATTTCCACTCTGCAAAAGGACTTGATTTGTGCACCGTCTCTGAACTGACAGGGTTCGGGGATCAGGGCTTATCCTATACATTTAATTAAACTAGGGATGAGCGCACTCGGATTTTTGAAATCCGAGCCCACCCGAACGTTGCGGATCCGAGTCGGATCCGAGACAGATCCGGGTATTGGCGCCAAATTCAAAAGTGAAACTGAGGCTCTGACTCATAATCCCGTTGTCGGATCTCGCGATACTCGGATCCTATAAATTCCCCGCTAGTCGCCGCCATCTTCACTCGGGCATTGATCAGGGTAGAGGGAGGGTGTGTTAGGTGGTCCTCTGTGCTGTTTAGTTCTGTGCTGTTTAGTTCTGTGCTGTTTAGTTCTGTGCTGTTTAGTTCTGTGCTGTTTAGTTCTGTGCTGTTTAGTGCTGTGCTGTGCTGTGCTGTGCTGTGCTGTGCTGTGCTGTGTTCTGCAGTATCAGTCCAGTGGTGCTGTGTGCTGTGCTCTGTCCTTCTGAGGTCAGTGGTGCTGCTGGGTCCTGTGCTGTGTCCTGTTCAGTCCAGTGGTGCTGTGTCCTGTGCTCTGTGCTTCTAAGGGCATAGTTATTTCCCCAATATTCCCCTGTGTTTAAAAAAATAAAAAAAAGTTATTTTAAAAAATACCAAAAACTACTTTAATATTTTTTAATTACCACAAAATTTTCACAACCAATCCTGCAGTATAAGCCCATTGGTACTGCAATATTACCAAGTTCACACATTCAGCAGTAAAAGTCCAGTGGTACTGCAATATTACAAAGTTTACACATTCTGCAGTATCAGTCCAGTGGTGCTGTGTCCTGTGCTCTGTCCTGCTGAGTTCCGTAGTGCTGCTGGATCCTGTGCCGTGTCCTGTTCAGTCCAGTGGTGCTGTGTCCTGTGCTCTGTGCTTCTAAGGGCATAGTTTTTTCCCCATTATTCCCAAGTTTTTAAAAAATAAAAAAAAAGTAAAAAATAATAAATTTAAAAAAAAAAAAATATATAATAATTATAACCAAATTTGCAAAACCAATCCAGCATTATAAGTCCATTGGTACTGCAATATTACCAAGTTCACACATTCTGCAGTATCAGTCCAGTGGTGCTGTGTCCTGTGCTCTGTCCTGCTGAGTTCCGTAGTGCTGCTGGGTCCTGTGCCGTGTCCTGTTCAGTCCAGTGGTGCTGTGTCCTGTGCTCTGTGCTTCTAAGGGCATAGTTATTTCCCCACTATTCCCAAGTTTTGTAAAAATAAAAAAAAAGTAAAAAAAAAGTAAAAAATTAAAAAAAACAAATAAATATAATAATTATAACCAAATTTGCAAAACCAATCCAGCATTATAAGTCCATTGGTACTGCAATATTACCAAGTTCACACATTCTGCAGTATCAGTCCAGTGGTGCTGTGTCCTGTGCTCTGTCCTGCTGAGTTCCGTAGTGCTGCTGGGTCCTGTGCCGTGTCCTGTTCAGTCCAGTGGTGCTGTGTCCTGTGCTCTGTGCTTCTAAGGGCATAGTTATTTCCCCACTATTCCCAAGTTTTGTAAAAATAAAAAAAAAGTAAAAAAAAAGTAAAAAATTAAAAAAAACAAATAAATATAATAATTATAACCAAATTTGCAAAACCAATCCAGCATTATAAGTCCATTGGTACTGCAATATTACCAAGTTCACACATTCTGCAGTATCAGTCCAGTGGTGCTGTGTCCTGTGCTCTGTCCTGCTGAGTTCCGTAGTGCTGCTGGGTCCTGTGCCGTGTCCTGTTCAGTCCAGTGGTGCTGTGTCCTGTGCTCTGTGCTTCTAAGGGCATAGTTATTTCCCCACTATTCCCAAGTTTTGTAAAAATAAAAAAAAGTAAAAAAAAGTAAAAAATTAAAAAAAAAAAAATATATAATAATTATAACCAAATTTGCAAAACCAATCCAGCAGTATAAGTCCATTGGTACTGCAATATTACCAAGTTCACACATTCTGCAGTATCTTGTGCTACATATAATGGAGACCAAAAATTTGGAGGATAAAGTAGGGAAAGATCAAGACCCACTTCCTCCTAATGTTGAAGCTGCTGCCACTAGTCATGACATAGACGATGAAATGCCATCAACGTCGTCTTCCAAGCCCGATGCCCAATCTCGTAGTACCGGGCATGTAAAATCCAAAAAGCCAAAGTTAAGAAAAAGTAGCAAAAAGAGAAACTTAAAATCATCTGAGGAGAAACGTAAAGTTGCCAATATGCCATTTACGACACGGAGTGGCAAGGAACGGCTTAGGCCCTGGCCCGTGTTCATGACTAGTGGTTCAGCTTCACCCACGGATCTTAGCCCTCCTCCTCCTCCCCCCCCCTACAAAAAATTGAAGAGAGTTATGCTGTCAGCAACAAAACAGCAAACAACTCTGCCTTCTAAAGAGAAATTATCACAAATCCCCAAGGCGAGTCCAAGCGTGTTGGTGGTTGTCAAGCCTGACCTTCCCATCACTGTACTTCCCATCACTGTACGGGAAGAGGTGGCTCGGGAGGAGGCTATTGATGATGTAGCTGGCGCTGTGGAGGAACTTGATGATGAGGATGGTGATGTGGTTATTGTAAATGAGGCACCAGGGGGGGAAACAGCTGATGTCCATGGGATGAAAAAGCCCATCGTCATGCCTGGTCAGAAGACCAAAAAATGCACCTCTTCGGTCTGGAGTTATTTTTATCCAAATCCAGACAACCAATGTATGGCAATATGTAGCTTATGTAAAGCTCAAATAAGCAGGGGTAAGGATCTTGCCCACCTAGGAACATCCTCCCTTATACGTCACCTGAATAACCTTCATAGTTCAGTGGTTAGTTCAGGAACTGGGGCTAGGACCCTCATCGGTACAGGGACACCTAAATCCCGTGGTCCAGTTGGATACACACCAGCAACACCCTCCTCGTCAACTTCCTCCACAATCTCCATCAGATTCAGTCCTGCAGCCCAAGTCAGCAGCCAGACTGAGTCCTCCTCAATACGGGATTCATCCGAGGAATCCTGCAGCGGTACGCCTACTACTGCCACTGCTGCTGTTGCTGCTGTTAGTCGGTCATCTTCCCAGAGGGGAAGTCGTAAGACCGCTAAGTCTTTCACCAAACAATTGACCGTCCAACAGTCGTTTGCCATGACCACCAAATACGATAGTAGTCACCCTATTGCAAAGCGTATAACTGCGGCTGTAACTGCAATGTTGGTGTTAGACGTGCGCCCGGTGTCCGCCATCAGTGGAGTGGGATTTAGAGGGTTGATGGAGGTATTGTGTCCCCGGTACCAAATCCCCTCGAGATTCCACTTCACTAGGCAGGCGATACCAAAAATGTACAGAGAAGTACGATCAAGTGTCCTCAGTGCTCTTAAAAATGCGGTTGTACCCACTGTGCACTTAACCACGGACATGTGGACAAGTGGTTCTGGGCAAACGAAGGACTATATGACTGTGACAGCCCACTGGGTAGATGCATCCCCTTCCGCAGCAACAGCAACAGCTGCATCAGTAGCAGCATCTACAAAATGGCAGCTCATGCAAAGGCAGGCAACATTGTGCATTACAGGCTTTAATAAGAGGCACAACGCTGACAACATATTAGAGAAAATGAGGGAAATTATCTCCCAGTGGCTTACCCCACTTAGACTCTCATGGGGATTTGTGGTGTCAGACAATGCCAGTAACATTGTGCGGGCATTAAATATGGGCAATTTCCAGCACGTCCCATGTTTTGCCCACACCATTAATTTGGTGGTGCAGCATTACCTCAAGAGTGACAGGGGTGTGCAGGAGATGCTTGCGGTGGCCCGGAAAATTGCTGGACACTTTCGGCATTCAGCCAGTGCCTACCGCAGACTAGAGGCACATCAAAAAAGCTTGAACCTGCCCTGCCATCACCTCAAACAAGAGGTTGTGACGCGCTGGAACTCCACCCTCTATATGCTGCAGAGGATGGAGGAGCAGCAAAAGGCCATTCAGGCCTACACAGCCACCTACGACATAGGCAAAGGAGTGGGGATGCGCCTCAGTCAAGCGCAGTGGAGACTGATTTCCGTGTTGTGCAAGGTTCTGCAGCCATTTGAACTTGCCACACGAGAAGTCAGTTCCGACACTGCCAGCTTGAGTCAGGTCATTCCCCTGATCAGGCTGTTGCAGAAGCAGCTGGAGAAAGTGAGGGAGGAGCTGGTAAGCCATTGCGATTACAGCAAGCATGTAGCTCTTGTGGATGTAGCCCTTCGTACGCTTTGCCAGGATCCGAGGGTGGTCACTCTTTTAAAGTCAGAGGAATACATTCTGGCCACCGTGCTCGATCCTCGGTTTAAAGCGTATGTTGTGTCTCTGTTTCCGGCGGACACAAGTCTACAGCGGTGCAAAGACCTGCTGGTCAGGAGATTGTCCTCTGAAGAGGACCGTGACATGCCAACAGCTCCACCCTCATTTTCTTCCACATCTATGGCTGCGAGGAAAAAGCTCAGTTTTCCCAAAAGAGGCACTGGCGGGGATGCTGATAACATCTGGTCCGGACTGAAGGACCTGCCAACCATTGCAGACATGTCTACTCTCGCTGCATTGGATGCTGTGACAATAGAAAAAATTGTGGATGATTACTTTGCTGACACCATCCAAGTAGACATGTCAGACAGTCCATATTGTTACTGGCAGGAAAAAAAGGCAGTTTGGAAGCCCCTGTACAAACTGGCTCTATTTTACCTGAGTTGTCCCCCCTCCAGTGTGTACTCGGAAAGAGTTTTTAGTGCAGCGGGGAACCTGGTCAGTGAGCGGCGAAGGAGGTTGCTTCCTCACAACGTTGAAAAAATGATGTTTATAAAAATGAATAATCAATTCCTCAATGAAGTACAGCACTGCCCTCCAGATACTACAGAGGGACCTGTGGTTGTGGAGTCCAGCGGGGACGAATTGATAATGTGTGATGAGGAGGAAGAACACACTGTAGGGGGAGAGGAATCAGAGGTTGAGGATGAGGACGACATCTTGCCTCAGTAGAGCCTGTTTAGTCTGTACAGGGAGAGATGAATAGCTTTTTTGGTGTGGGGGCCCAAACAAACCAATCATTTCAGTCAAAGTTGTTTGGTAGGCCCTGTCGCTGAAATGATTTGTGTGTTAAAGTGTGCATGTCCTATTTCAACAGCAGACCTCTCAACTGCAGCTCATCCCTCCTCTGCGGGGATAATGTCTCCTGTGCTCTGACACGTCACTCTGTGTACTCTCAGCCTCAGGATCTGACACTACAGCTACCATGCCTCTTGTAGCAGCCCTCACTCCAGGGCCTCTTCCATGTGCAGTGTCCCCCTCTCTCTTGGGTTCACTATAGTGGCATGGAGTTCTCCCCCATCATCCAGGGCACACATTCCTTGCCCTGGCTCAGTCACCACGCTCAGACTTCCAGGCAATGCTGGGGGAGCCTGGGAGCTTCCACCCCAGGTCCCCAGCTACAACTCTCCTCTCCTGTGTCTTCTCTCTCTTTCTGACACTTTAAAGATCGTGCCTTTAAATGAAAAAGTCAGTCTTCATTGGACGACTATGTGCAAGTGCAACAGGGACATTTTTTTGGGTTTACAAAGTCAAACAATAACACTACGACCCTGTCTGTCTGGGGTCTGTCAATGACGAATTGTCTGGAGGAGGTATTGTGGCCCCGGTATCAAATTGGGTACCGGGGCCACCCCACTACGCAGTCCAGATACTTGTTTGGTGGAATTCTGACACGTGGAGGGTTTTTAAATTATATTGTGG
Organism: Mixophyes australis; assembly: GCA_036250195.1. NCBI lineage: Eukaryota > Metazoa > Chordata > Amphibia > Anura > Limnodynastidae > Mixophyes > Mixophyes australis. The sequence goes on along the minus strand of JAVHZZ010000005.1, from coordinate 21,010,255 downwards.
CCTCGGTACCAAATTGTGTACCGGGGCCACCCCACTACGCAGTCCAGATACTTGTTTGGTGGAATTCAGACCAGTTGAGGGTTTTATTATTATATTGTGTGGACCACTCTATCTATACCACACTACAACTCTATACCACTCTATTTCCTACTTTAATTCTATTTAATTCTATTTCCTACTTTAATTCTATTACTAATTAATTACCATAAAGAGGAACAAAAAAAACCAATTTTACCAAAAGTATAATATGACTTAGACTTACAAACACTACACTTGAAAGATCGTGCCTTTAAATGAAAAAGTCAGTCTTCATTGCACGACTATGTGCAACAGGGACAGTTTTTTTGTTTACAAAGTCAACTAATAACACTTGGACCCTGTCTGTCTTTAACATACTTGATGGGATCTCAATGACGAATTGTCTGTAGCATGTTTGGAGGAGGTATTGTGGCCCCGGTATCAAATTGTGTACCGGGGCCACCACACTACGCAGTCCAGATACTTGTTTGGTGGAATTCTGACACGTGGAGGGTGTATTTATTTTATTGTGGCCCCGGTATCAAATTGGGTACCGGGGCCACCCCACTACGCAGTCCAGATACTTGTTTGGTGGAATTCTGACACGTGGAGGGTGTATTTATTTTATTGTGGCCCCGGTATCAAATTGGGTACCGGGGCCACCCCACTACGCAGTCCAGATACTTGTTTGGTGGAATTCTGACACGTGGAGGGTGTATTTATTTTATTGTGGCCCCGGTATCAAATTGGGTACCGGGGCCACCCCACTACGCAGTCCAGATACTTGTTTGGTGGAATTCTGACACGTGGAGGGTTTTTTAATTATATTGTGGCCTCGGTACCAAATTGTGTACCGGGGCCACCACACTACGCAGTCAAGATAGATAGATGCGTATCATAGATAAAGTACATTCAGTGGTGTGGGGCAAATTGAAAAATATTCCAAATGCACTGACATTATCAAAAACAAGAGGTTGTCACACGCTAAAACTCCAACATGTATATGATGGAGAGGATGGAGGAGCAGCCGTATGTGTAGTGTAATGCAGATCTGTTGAAGGTTTTTTATATATTTTATTGTGGTGCCCAGTGCCCACTCCTCTACGCAGTCCAGGTACATTTATTGGTGCGAATCATAAAAGTTCAGGGTTTTTAATATATCTTGTGGTGACCCACTCCTCTACGCAGTCCAGGTACAATTATTGGTGCGAATCATAAAAGTTCAGGGTTTTTAATATATTGTGGTGACCCACTCCTCTACGCAGTCCAGGTACAATTATTGGTGCGAATCATAAAAGTTCAGGGTTTTTAATATATTGTGGTGACCCACTCCTCTACGCAGTCCAGGTACAATTATTGGTGCGAATCATAAAAGTTCAGGGTTTTTAAGATATTGTGGTGACCCACTCCTCTACGCAGTCCAGGTACATTTATTGGTGCGAATCATAAAAGTTCAGGGTTTTTAATATATCTTGTGGTGACCCACTCCTCTACGCAGTCCAGGTACAATTATTGGTGCGAATCATAAAAGTTCAGGGTTTTTAAGATATTGTGGTGACCCACTCCTCTACGCAGTCCAGGTACATTTATTGGTGCGAATCATAAAAGTTCAGGGTTTTTAATATATCTTGTGGTGACCCACTCCTCTACGCAGTCCAGGTACAATTATTGGTGCGAATCATAAAAGTTCAGGGTTTTTAATATATTGTGGTGACCCACTCCTCTACGCAGTCCAGGTACAATTATTGGTGCGAATCATAAAAGTTCAGGGTTTTTAATATATTGTGGTGACCCACTCCTCTACGCAGTCCAGGTACAATTATTGGTGCGAATCATAAAAGTTCAGGGTTTTTAAGATATTGTGGTGACCCACTCCTCTACGCAGTCCAGGTACATTTATTGGTGCGAATCATAAAAGTTCAGGGTTTTTAATATATCTTGTGGTGACCCACTCCTCTACGCAGTCCAGGTACAATTATTGGTGCGAATCATAAAAGTTCAGGGTTTTTAAGATATTGTGGTGACCCACTCCTCTACGCAGTCCAGGTACATTTATTGGTGCGAATCATAAAAGTTCAGGGTTTTTAATATATCTTGTGGTGACCCACTCCTCTACGCAGTCCAGGTACAATTATTGGTGCGAATCATAAAAGTTCAGGGTTTTTAATATATTGTGGTGACCCACTCCTCTACGCAGTCCAGGTACAATTATTGGTGCGAATCATAAAAGTTCAGGGTTTTTAATATATCTTGTGGTGACCCACTCCTCTACGCAGTCCAGGTACAATTATTGGTGCGAATCATAAAAGTTCAGGGTTTTTAAGATATTGTGGTGACCCACTCCTCTACGCAGTCCAGGTACAATTATTGGTGCGAATCATAAAAGTTCAGGGTTTTTAAGATATTGTGGTGACCCACTCCTCTACGCAGTCCAGGTACATTTATTGGTGCGAATCATAAAAGTTCAGGGTTTTTAATATATCTTGTGGTGACCCACTCCTCTACGCAGTCCAGGTACAATTATTGGTGCGAATCATAAAAGTTCAGGGTTTTTAATATATTGTGGTGACCCACTCCTCTACGCAGTCCAGGTACAATTATTGGTGCGAATCATAAAAGTTCAGGGTTTTTAAGATATTGTGGTGACCCACTCCTCTACGCAGTCCAGGTACAATTATTGGTGCGAATCATAAAAGTTCAGGGTTTTTAATATATTGTGGTGACCCACTCCTCTACGCAGTCCAGGTACAATTATTGGTGCGAATCATAAAAGTTCAGGGTTTTTAAGATATTGTGGTGACCCACTCCTCTACGCAGTCCAGGTACATTTATTGGTGCGAATCATAAAAGTTCAGGGTTTTTAATATATCTTGTGGTGACCCACTCCTCTACGCAGTCCAGGTACAATTATTGGTGCGAATCATAAAAGTTCAGGGTTTTTAAGATATTGTGGTGACCCACTCCTCTACGCAGTCCAGGTACATTTATTGGTGCGAATCATAAAAGTTCAGGGTTTTTAATATATCTTGTGGTGACCCACTCCTCTACGCAGTCCAGGTACAATTATTGGTGCGAATCATAAAAGTTCAGGGTTTTTAATATATTGTGGTGACCCACTCCTCTACGCAGTCCAGGTACAATTATTGGTGCGAATCATAAAAGTTCAGGGTTTTTAAGATATTGTGGTGACCCACTCCTCTACGCAGTCCAGGTACAATTATTGGTGGGAATCATAAAAGTTCAGGGTTTTTAAGATATTGTGGTGACCCACTCCTCTACGCAGTCCAGGTACATTTATTGGTGCGAATCATAAAAGTTCAGGGTTTTTAATATATCTTGTGGTGACCCACTCCTCTACGCAGTCCAGGTACAATTATTGGTGCGAATCATAAAAGTTCAGGGTTTTTAATATATTGTGGTGACCCACTCCTCTACGCAGTCCAGGTACAATTATTGGTGCGAATCATAAAAGTTCAGGGTTTTTAAGATATTGTGGTGACCCACTCCTCTACGCAGTCCAGGTACAATTATTGGTGCGAATCATAAAAGTTCAGGGTTTTTAATATATATTGTGGTGACCCACTCCTCTACGCAGTCCAGAAAGATACCTTGTTGCAACGTTTTGGACTAATAACTATATTGTGAGGTGTTCAGAATACACTGTAAATTAGTGGAAATGCTTGTTATTGAATGTTATTGAGGTTAATAATAGCCTAGGAGTGAAAATAAGCACAAAAACTTGATTTTTAAACTTTTTATGTTTTTTTCAAAAAAAATCCGAATCCAATACCTTAAATCCAAACCGAGACCTTTCGTCAAGTGTTTTGCGAGACAAATCCGAACCTCAAAAATAACGAAAATCCGGATCCAAAACACAAAACACGAGACCTCAAAAGTCGCCGGTGCACATCCCTAAATTAAACACATCTTGCCCCTCCCAGTTGCATTACTACAAAGAACACACAAAGGGACACATGTAATACTGACAGTCCCAATGTGCACTTTGCAAATGAGATCCAATAAAATGTTGATACCCTAGACAATCTCACCTAGCACAGCAGACAAATAAGCCCCATTGTGCATGAAAAAATGAATGACACACTTTATTTATTTAATCAGACCCTTGTTAAAATAAATGACAAGAGTACCGCAAGCGATCTGCTCCCTAAATAGAGGCCGATATTATATTCTGAGCAGCCCCATTCACCTGTTTCAACGTTAGACCAGGGAACAGATTTAATTAAACACTGCAGTAAAAAATAAATGAACCCCATAATTCACCATAAATATTAGAGTCGCAAAACACTTCCAGCTGATGTATCCGCTCGTGGCTACAATATTGATGTAGCTGATTAATGTTTATGCTGTTTTACAGGTTCCTTCGACACATGCTGATATTGTCCCATTACATTGGCTTTGATAAATACCTACGGCAGCCTCTAAAGGACAATAAACTTCCCTGATCAACGGAATAGGTCTCCAGCGCTCTTTGTGAATTAAAAGTTACCAGCGAGAAAGATCAATAGAAGATGCAAACAGAGGTTCCGTAATCTTATGTAACTATAGATTACACAGTTGTATATATAATAAGGTTGAATAACGACACAGCTCTATGAGAAAGACAAAACAAGACCCCCAGCCTAGACGCTGATAATAAAACCTCATAGGGAGAAAAAAATTCCTTCCTGACCATAAATGTTCAGAATTCCTGGATGATCACCCCCAGTTGTGCCATTAACTAGTTATAGTTACCAATACCATTGAATTTGACACCTCTCTACTTAGGAAATGCAGCCAGACCATACATAAAGTTCAATATCCCTTTCCTGGACATCCTTATCTGTATGAACCTATTTGCCCTCTCCATTCCATGATAGAAGCCTCTCCCTCATTAATCATCCAGGGATCATTCACACATTTAAGCTAGGAAAATGAGTAAAATGCATGAAAAAGAAAATGTATTTTTAACGTCTTTCCATGTACTTTCACCAATACAGTATTTTGTGTGGTATTTCTAGAATGCAGTGGTCATCATCATCATCATTTATTTATATAGCGCCACTAATTCCACAGCGTTATACAGAGAACTCACTCACATCAGTCTCTGCCTCATTGGAGCTTACAGTCTAAATTCTCTAACATGCACACACACACAGACCGAGAGAGACTAAGGTCAATTTCATAGCATCCAATTAACTTACTAGTATGGTTTTGGAGTATGGGAGGAAACAGGAGCACCCAGAGGAAACCCACGCAAACACGGGGAGAACATACAAATTCCACACAGATAAGGCCATGGTCAGGAATTGAGCTCATGACCCCAGTGCTGTGAGGCAGAAGTACCAATAGATATTGGACACACTACACTACAGAAATTATACACATATTATACTACATTATACTACACACACTGTTGAACAACGATATGTGTGAACTGTGTATACAAGCTTTTCTGTGTTAACAGTAAAATACTTTGATTTAAATACTTACATATGTTGTGAGTATTGGTTATTTTATTTATAACGAATATATACTGTGAAGTACTGTTGAGATACAGTGGTTATTGGATAAATAATTCTGTAAAGCTTAAGTGTTATTTAGTGTGGTCAAAAGACTGAGTAAGGCAACATTGTGTAAAGAAAAGTGCATAAAAGTGCGAGTTTTATAACGAGTGTATCTGTGAACAGAATAAGAGGATAGTGTGCGCATGTGAGGCGCAACCACAGGTCCTTTTACAGTGTCTTTCTGTGTATGCACGTCTTTTTTTTCTGGTTAGCGGTGTGCTTGGCAGCGTTGGGGAACCTGTGGTGTTCTGGTTGCATCTGGTTTTGTTTTGGCTTCATGTGTGGTCTGCCTGCAGGATGCTAATCTGTGTGCAAAAATTGCCTCCTCAGAGCTCGGTGTTAGTGCAGCAAGAATGCAGCTCTCTGTGCCAGGGATCGGCAAGAGGGAGCTATATAAACAGCTTACAGCTGATGGCCCTTTAACAATTTGACACCCTAGAATGCATTACATTCTGGAGCACCAACCAGAGACCTAGGCTCTTCAGAGTGGAGCTCCTTGGCTCCTCTCTGAGCAGCCGAGGAGCCTACAGAAGCACTGCTGGAGGACCGTCTGGCCCAAAATTATAAAAAAACAGTTTATTTTAAAATGTTTAAAAACCAGTTGAATATCATGTTTCCAAAATGAGTAGCTAATAGGTAAAAGCCACATTAGTGCCTATAAAATAAGAGCATCGACAAGCACATAATAGTAATTCAGTCATTTTAAGTTACGATTATAAATTTATTTCTGCTCTATATCCTCCATTACACCAATAAGCTCAGTGTTTACGGTCTTGCTTCAGGAAGACTTATTGCTGCGAGTCTACGTTTATGCACATGGGAAAAATGAAGACCTGTCCAAGGTCACAGATAACAGACCAGCAACTGGAAGATCAACCGAGGCTGAAGACATCCGTGCTGGAACCGATAATTAAATTCCTAGCACAATAACAAACAGGAACAAAATAGTCATTAAAGTAAGCACATTAAGTTTTTATGTGTTTATTATTAAAGTAATAAGTTGATTTGTAGAATTTTTTATTTCCTTTTTCGTCTCAATAATAGAGTCAAAGTAGTTTTGGTAATGCTGCAGCAGTATGTACAGAGTGGATTCAGTGTGAATATGAGAGTACAATAATCTTGGCTAGTAGTCACAGGAAGAGATGTTCTACCCCAATACAATCCAGCAGGAATGAGCCCAAGTGATCTAAGTTCTTTTTATATGGCTATAGACATGTGACATTTTTGCTGTTAGCTAATTGGCTTTTTTATGTTTCATGCACTGTGATTGGCTGCATTCTCCAGAGGGTGTTATTTATTCTGTAAAGTTTTGGTGAGATGGAATCAGTTCATGAATAAATTCACTAAAGGCAAACGTTTGAAATTTGGACAAAGTCAGCCAAAAAGTCTCATCCATCTTAGCTCACAGCTCAAAAACTGCATTTTCTCTTTTACTGGGATCATCTCTCAATCAACTAAGATTTAACCATCTTGACCAAGAGTTACATTAGGTCTCAAACAATTTAGGATGTATAGGAAATACATTGGATCACAATAACAACCAGTGAAACAGTAAAGGAAGCCAATCTAGAGAATCAGATAGCTATAACGGATTAGCTGGATTCTGTAGTATTCTTGATTAGCGCTGGCTTACCCGAGGTGCGAAGTCTAACAAACTCACCGGTGTTAACCAAGAACCGCCGCAAGGCCGGATGGGCTTAGCTGCCGGGAGACGCAGGTCGCTGGTCCTCAGGCTCGCCTCCAGAAGTAGTGTAGCGGCTGGAGTAGCAGGGAAATGCAGCGTGAAGGGAATCAAGTATGGCAGAGATAGCGGAATAGAGAGAGGAACAGTCCGGGTCAGGGGCACAGGCAATCAGAGTGGTCAGCAAGCCGGGTCGGTACACAGGTATAGGAGATCCAGAAAGGTCAGCAAGCAGGGACTGGTACACAGGAGGTCAATTCACAAGGAGCAGGCACAAGGAGGAACAGGGGAACAGTAGCCAGGAACAGGTAAGTTGCTCTGACACTTACCAAGTGTCAGAGTGAAATTTATATAGAGAGAACTATTTGAATTCCTTGCCCAGGTTTAGCGGTCATGTGACCGCCGAACCCGGAAGTGCAGCTTCCAGGTCCGCGAAGCGGCGGGGGAACGAGAAAGGTAAGTTTTCTTTACAATAGCCAAGGGTCAGATCTATGTTCAAATCAACTACAAATTATCGCTGTCATGGAGGGATCCAAGATTCTTGTATGAGAATCCATATGGTCCCCAAACAGTTACTTATTGCTCTGTACCCCTCGTACTGCTCCACGGAGCAAGCGCCAGAAAGTTGACACTACTTAATCCCGGAGGGGTTATTGACGATAGTGGTGTTATCACTGGTTATAACCCTCCACAAATAGGGCAAAGCCCTATCGCCAATGAAGACGCGTTATGTCCGTCAATATGCTCTTTCATAAATCTACCCCTAAGTTTGTATTCTGGGCCAATATTTGTAATTTCCGACAGAAGAAATACAGACACTTGCCGGTATTTCAGTTTCGCTGCTACAGATAAAATAAAGACATTGTGATTGCCGAGAGGCTAAATGCCGGTATTTTGAAATGTCGGCAGGATAAGTGTCGGTATTTCTTCAGTTGAAATTTCGGACCCAACCTTTCCATTCAGTGCTTTACCCAGACAGGACCGGTTTACTATACAATTCATAAATCTGTGCTGAACCTGTGGAATCAGTGTATTTTACATACCATATTTCTCATTCGCATCTTTTAGAAAGTCTACAACTGTTTCTTTCCTCTGAGTGTATCTTATAGTGTAAACGTATTGGGATCCATTACTTGCTTAATCACCACTTTGTATTCAGAGTCATAAAAAAACATGTCAAACAAATGCAAATAAGTGTAAGCAAAAGTAGCTTCATATTATTTATTTAATTGGCAAAGTAATATTGTTAATTCTTCTTCTAGGTGCTATAATAAATCAAATTAGGTTTTTATGCAAATGTGTATTTTAAAAGGTAACAATTTTGGATATTTTATGATCTTTATTTGCAATGTTTATTAAATTTTAGCAACATAAACCGCACATGAAGTCATTTACTGGGACTGCAGTATACGGTAAATCATGTGCACTGAGACTTAGAAGGATTTGTAGTATCTATTAGTGCTGTATGTGAAAGTCTAATGTGCATATACTTCAGATTTATGATAACTCTATTCTTTCACCATCATTATTTGTAATCATTGTATATATGACAGTAAAGAAAGATTTTAACTGTGTTGTTCTCTGGCGAAATCATATCTGCGTTTAATACATTTTTAGGCACAATGCACTATTTTAGATCTTAGGGGCCCCCTTGCCAGGCCCGGTGCTCCCATTAGGCAAGGTTAGGCAGTTTCCTAGGGCGCCAGGCTCTGGAGGGCGCCGGCCTCTGGAGGGCGCCACAGATTAAAAATTTCTTTAAAACTCTGCGGCGACCGCTGACCATACCTTTCACGGCTTCCGCACAGCTTCAGATACATCCACAGGGAGGGGGGGGGGTGGGACTATTGCTCACCACCACCGCCGCCTCTCTGCTCCGTCTCCTCCCCTCCACTCACTGACTGACTGTCGGGCGTGACATCATCATCACGGCCCGACAGTGTCAGTGAGTGGAGGGGAGCAGACGGAGCAGAGAGGAGGCAAGTTAGAAGCAAGTAAGAAAAGACGTACATTTTCAAAATCGGCGCCCCCACCCTGCACACTTACACACTATTTTGTAAGTGTGCAGGGTGGGGGCGCCAATTTTGAAAATGTGCCGGGGGGTGCGCCGATTTTGAAAATGTGCCTAGGGCGCCACGGACACTAGCACCGGCCCTGCCCCTTGCCCTTAGTGCCCAGGGCCCTCAAAAGCCTTAATCCAGCTCTGTTTACAATGAGCTACAATGTCCCCTTATCCACATGTAATTAGACACTGCAGTGGTATTCTGTTGAGCTGGGGAACAAAAGCAAGTGCTATAAAAAGTACTTGCTATAATCCACAGTATGTGGGAAACGAGGGACAGGCTGGTTAAGGTGTTATCAAACTCGTTTCATCACAGTGCGCTTTAAGAACATCCTGATTTATTTATTTCCTGGAGAAAAAAATAGTAATTTTTTAAAATATATTTTTATTAATGATTATAGGCTAGTATTGATACCTGTAAATTAATATTAATTTTTTTTTTTTTTTTTGCATGCATTCTGATATGACTGTAGCACATATGAAGGTGTGTATCCTGCACTGTGTTCTGTCTTCTACATACGGCAAGTAACATATAGCCAGAACGTACTAAGACCCAGATTCAAATGGAAATGATTACTGGGAATTATTTGTAACGAATTACAACTTGATAGCATTATAGTAGATTATACGTTAATGTGCATTATCGCACACTTATCAGATTTTGGGGTAAGGTTGTATTTTTTAGAATTTTCCTGTTTTTGAACCCATAGTCTTATAGGCACCCCTTCCTGGGCACTGGCATTACACCAGAGGATCGTTGTGTTCAGTCAAATGACTATTTTTTTGCATTTTCTTTTCATTTTAGGTATTATTATTATATTTTATTTAAAACACTCAACAAAAGGTCTGCAGCGCCGTACATAAAAGTTATATTAGTGTACAATACAAACAGCAATGATCTATAATACATTACAAAATACATGATTAAATTACACATAATTATACAAAGACCAGACATCTACCAATTAACAGATTACACACAGATAACTTGGTAAAACAGAACAAGTTATATTTACAGTACAGTACGGGAGAGCGATGGTAATGTCCAATGTGGAGTAGTCCTGGGCACAACGAATCAGGGCTAGGGATACTTTAACAAAGACCCCAGAGGCGGGGTCGAATCGGGTCAGCTGAACACTCTCCTGTTACAGCAGCGTTTCGTTATACGGACAGAATTAGATTGCCCGGCTGATCCTGCCCGGGACTCTATATACATTCACGCTGGCTTTTATCCGGTACGATTACATTAGCTGACTGAAGACAGAATTTGATATAGAGTTTCTTTTTAAGCTGTTTTTAGTCTGTATATGTTTATAAATAAATCCCAAGGGTATTACGTTAGATGTCATTCTACCTTTTCTTCTATACAATCGATTGGATAATGAATTAACGTGAGAGTTTTCCATGAAAGGAAGCTTTACCTTGGAAGTGGAGTGCTCCGGTTTCCTCCCACACTCCAAAAACATACTGGTAGGTTAATTGGCTGCTAACAAATTGACCCTGGTCTCTCTCTGTCTGTGTGTGTCTATATTAGGGAATTTAGACTGTAAGCTCCAATGGGGCAGGGACCGATGTGAATGAGTTCTCTGTACAGCGATGCGGAATCAGTGGCGCTATATAAATAACTGGTGATGATGATGGACTTACTTTTATATATGTAAGTTTATTGATGGTTTGCATGTAATTCCATTTATAGATTCCTCTCTACACGTGTGGTGGTGTCATTATTCGTTAACAACTGACACATTGTATCTAGTGGTATTTCTGGGTGTTTAAAATCTGATTGGTGATCCATTCACTAACCCAGTATTTTTCCACTTTCTGTTTAAATTTTCAATCACCACCGCTTGGAGACGCCATAAGAACCGAACAAAGTTATTTGATGAGATATCTGATACAGCAAGAACTATAAAAGAACTTTATACTTGACTTACAGAAAAAAGTGACTTTATGGTGGACATTGTGCATGTTTTTCATTTGTTTTGATTACATTATGACAACGTGTTCATCTTACTACATGCGCCTTTTGTACTTTTTAGGCTTGATGTATTGTTGAATGTAGTGGCATTCATATGTGTATTTAGGCAGGCATATAGTAGGGAGCGCTGTTTTGGGAGAATTGTCTCTATTTATAGGGCTAGGGATCCATCAATTCACAGGGTCATGGGGGCGTGACCACGTGGGTCACATCATCGTGGCCCCGCCACCCGCTGCAGTAGGCTGAAAATAGTGATGTGTCCCCGAGGGGGTGGGGCCTAATTACGCCATCTGCGTAGCCATGCTGACGGACTCGACAGTGAGATCTCCCCTTCCGGAGGGGATATCTCAAAAGTTGCCAATTATGTCTTAGCAATCAAGGTAGTTACATCACTGGATGAAGAGAGTTTTACACATTTTGGATTCTGGCCAAACTTGTGCAATGTAAACACAACTGGTATAAATAAATTCTGGAGAGAAGATTTCATATTATGGGGTAAATGAATGGGACAAAGCTACTAATATTATTATAAATGTGGTCAGAATATTTAAAATGTAATTTTTCCCCTTTTAACTGTCTATTAAATTAAAATATGTTTATTCTGATACACATGAACATGCATGTATTAGTCACACTTAGCAAAATATGTACTAACTGTTAGTCCTTAACAATCTTCCCCAATTAATTTGCATTGCTGTCTAAGAAAGTTAACAAGTGAAAACTGGCAATAGAGGCAGTAGCAGCTTATGTGAGTTATGTATTGTTCTCTTAGCTTTGACATTTTAGCTGTTTCTTTCTTCTTTCTTTTCTTCTGTATTCTAGAACGCTAACACAAAATTATTACTGCGTCCATTATTACGTTTAATAAGTCGTCTTCTTTGTTACTTTTGTGAAAAAAAGAACAACATATCTCAGGCATAATGCATTATTATCTGAGGTTCACAAAGGGACATTAATTGCTCGTCTATGGTGTAAGCAAGGCTTATTTTATCACAGAAATACAGAAATGTTTATAATCCTTCACTGTATAACGAATGCATTTAAGGGTAAGCCCAAGCCTGGCAGCGTTAATAGTAGTCCATAGGCTTGTTTCTATATTTATATCTGCTTTTATTTTATGTGTCAGTTAAAACAACAGGGGCCTGAATCATTTAGGAGAGCATAGGAAAAAATTAGTACTTTTGCACTTTGGCAAAACCATGTTGCATTGGAGGAGAGGTACATATAAAATGTGGGAACAGATTTATAGTTGGGGTAGGACATGTCCTAGATCAACTTAAAATTTCAGTGTAAAAACAGAGGTAATCAAAAGCAAATTAACCAGCAAAATGTTTGTTACTCCTGATGAAGACATAGCCATCAGACTTTTTCAATTAGAAGAGGATACTTATTGGCTTTCTTTGAGGGATGAGGTGCATTTTAGAGAGATTGAGCAGGGTATATGGTGTTTTGGTATTCAGGATGGCCTGGAGAAAGCAGTTGGCGTGAAGAGTCAAATTTGCATGTTACATGTGGGTCCTGGAGGGTCTTGTTGTATATGGGTTTCCCTACAATTGATAAGAACACTAGTAGTATGGAAATGTTACCTTAAAGGGCAAGGTCCCAAGTGGATGATCATCATCATCATCACCATTTATTTATATAGCGCCACTGATTCCGCAGCGCTGTACAGAAAACTCATTCACATCAGTCCCTGCCCCATTGGAGCTTACAGTCTAAATTCCCTAATGTAGACACACAGACAAACAGAGATAGAGAGACTAGGTTCAATTTAATAGCAGCGAATTAACCTACTAGTATGTTTTGGTGTGTGGGAGGAAACCGGAGCACCCGGAGGAAACCCACACAAACACAGGGAGAACATACAAACTCCTCACAGATAAGGACATGGTCGGGAATTGAACTCATGACCCCAGTGCTGTGAGGCAGAAGTGCTACCCACTGAGCCACCGTGCTGTCCACATGATGATGGTGTCTGTGGTTGCTGCCCCTGCAGCAGATATATAATTATTAGGAAACGCTCATAGTGGTGGTTATAGAGCTCTAGGGCCACTTCATACTGCAGGCAGATGTGTTGGAGGAGAGCAGATCTGACGGACAGTCATGTTATTATATTATTAATATTGTGTGACAGAGTCACTGGAAGGAGGCTAAATGACAGCAGAATGTGTCCCAGGCTTCCAGCATTGTGTACGTTAATACACCAGGGAGAAGGTGTAGATGTGTGAGTAAATCTTCCCACAGGGTATTTTCCTGCACTAACAAAACATGGTAAGGGTCCATGGTGTTATGTATGGAGAAAGAGAAAAAAATGTGATATGAGAGGTGGAGAGGAAGGAAAAAAGAAAAACAAAGAAACTTTGTCTTACTCCATGTAACATTACACTTTATTAGAACCATTTATAACCTAGTTAATCTTAATTTCCTTTCCACATATCTATGAATCTATAATGAATGTGTCCGTCCCCAAAATCTTTTGATTTAATAAATCAATAACTGCGCACACCAATCCCAAATAAATATATATATATATATATATATATATATATATACCGGTGTATCCCAAATCACCAAATAAAGATCAATAACAAAGAAGAAACTCAATGGATTATTTAACTATACTAAACCAATAGTAATACATAGCAATGATTGAAATAAGGTAAACTCTTAAATAAATTAAGATTGTATCCACTTTGTATCAAAAATAGGAAAATATATCAGGGTTCAGGACCCTCAGACAGTGAGGACCCCCAGGGATTTCCCTGGTGGGCCAGTCCGACCCTGATCTTGTGATACAAACATTGTATTGCCATAAGTTTGCAGCTTTGCAAAATGGCTTGTCTACTTCAAATTGAAGCTTCGTTAATGGTTATCCTTACATTAGCCAAAAAAGCTATTCTCCACAATTGGACTCTTTCTACTTCCCTATTTTAACTGATATCAGTATTGAATTTATGGATAATCTTTATTTTGTTAGAAGAACACTTTCCAAGACATTGAGAAAGGGGTCTCTACATTTAACGCTAAATGGGGCTCTTATATAGAAAGCTTGGAGGAGGATATAAGAAATGGTATAATAAAAATGTGTGAATCAAGTAACTAGTTCTTGTATAGACAGTTTAATTTATATCTGTCAAGTGCAGTCCCCACATTCCCACAATGCTGAGGGGACTGCCGCCTGTAATTTCCGGCCGTCTGAACTACTGAACGCATGCGCAGTGAGCATCTGGTTGCTAGGTAACGGGACTCTTTTCTCCCCTGCTCCTATTGGTGCCCAGTTCTTCCTGCCCATGGTCTTTCTCCTGCCCTCCTATCAGCTTACGACAGACAGTATTTAAACCTGACAATTTCACTTTATTCATTCCAGCCTCATCACCCCCCCTCTTCCCCTAGACTTGGTATAGCAGAAACTGACAAAAGTGTATTAAAAGTTTATGAAATCACGGTCGCAATAATGTGTGATATAGACTTAGAATAGCCTTCATCAAATCTATTTTAATCTTTGATTTAAAGATCTCTTGTCTTATCTACGGACTGCGTACTGTACCACAAAGGTCCAATTTGATCCATGTTGTACCCTATGTTATCCCCTTTTCACTGAAAAATTCAATAAAAGAGATTTAAAAAAATAATAGTAATAAATTCCACAGCAACTTCGCTCATCTCTGGTATGAGGCACGCCATGGGGAGCAGACTGAGATCTGTAACCAGTGTCAAAGTCGTATAATTGGATGGAAGAAAAGTATATTGATTAATATTGTTTTATCGTGCAATTGCGATCAGTACGCCATGTGTTACGTGTCATGGCGCAATCGCACGATAAAGCACGCACGCATACACTGGCACTTTCACGTTCATTTATATATATATATATTTATATTTCATATTTATAATGGTTCCACTCCACAGTCGTTTATGAGCAGATGTTATTTGGTTTATATTTATATATTAAAAGGTTATATGTACACTTATATGTACAGTTCAGGTCACGGGAAGCATGTCATGTTTGGTATCATTCTAATCCCCTATTTATTAGGGATGAGCGCACTCGGATTTATGAAATCCGAGCCCACCCGAATGTTGCGGATCCGAGTCGGATCCGAGACAGATCCGGGTATTGGCGCCAAATTCAAAAGTGAAACTGAGGCTCTGACTCATAATCCCGTTGTCGGATCTCGCGATACTCGGATCCTATAAATTCCCCGCTAGTCGCCGCCATCTTCACTCGGGCATTGATCAGGGTAGAGGGAGGGTGTGTTAGGTGATCCTCTGTGCTGTTTAGTTCTGTGCTGTTTAGTTCTGTGCTGTTTAGTTCTGTGCTGTTTAGTGCTGTGCTGTGCTGTGCTGTTTAGTGCTGTGCTGTGCTGTGCTGTGCTGTGCTGTGCTGTGTTCTGCAGTATCAGTCCAGTGGTGCTGTGTGCTGTGCTCTGTCCTTCTGAGGTCAGTGGTGCTGCTGGGTCCTGTGCTGTGTCCTGTTCAGTCCAGTGGTGCTGTGTCCTGTGCTCTGTGCTTCTAAGGGCATAGTTATTTCCCCATTATTCCCAAGTTTTTAAAAAATAAAAAAAAAGAAAAAAAAAATAAAAAATTTAAAAAAAAAAAAATATATAATAATTATAACCAAATTTGCAAAACCAATCCAGCATTATAAGTCCATTGGTACTGCAATATTACCAAGTTCACACATTCTGCAGTATCAGTCCAGTGGTGCTGTGTCCTGTGCTCTGTCCTGCTGAGTTCCGTAGTGCTGCTGTGTCCTGTGCCGTGTCCTGTTCAGTCCAGTGGTGCTGTGTCCTGTGCTCTGTGCTTCTAAGGGCATAGTTATTTCCCCACTATTCCCCAGTTTTTTAAAAATAAAAAAAAAGTAAAAAAAATTAAAAATTTTAAAAAAAATAAAATATATAATAATTATAACCAAATTTGCAAAACCAATCCAGCAGTATAAGTCCATTGGTACTGCAATATTACCAAGTTCACACATTCTGCAGTATCTTGTGCTACATATAATGGAGACCAAAAATTTGGAGGATAAAGTAGGGAAAGATCAAGACCCACTTCCTCCTAATGCTGAAGCTGCTGCCACTAGTCATGACATAGACGATGAAATGCCATCAACGTCGTCTTCCAAGCCCGATGCCCAATCTCGTAGTACCGGGCATGTAAAATCCAAAAAGCCCAAGTTAAGAAAAAGTAGCAAAAAGAGAAACTTTAAATCATCTGAGGAGAAACGTAAAGTTGCCAATATGCCATTTACGACACGGAGTGGCAAGGAACGGCTTAGGCCCTGGCCCGTGTTCATGACTAGTGGTTCAGCTTCACCCACGGATCTTAGCCCTCCTCCTCCTCCCCCCCCCCTACAAAAAATTGAAGAGAGTTATGCTGTCAGCAACAAAACAGCAAACAACTCTGCCTTCTAAAGAGAAATTATCACAAATCCCCAAGGCGAGTCCAAGGGTGTTGGTGGTTGTCAAGCCTGACCTTCCCATCACTGTACGGGAAGAGGTGGCTCGGGAGGAGGCTATTGATGATGTAGCTGGCGCTGTGGAGGAACTTGATGATGAGGATGGTGATGTGGTTATTGTAAATGAGGCACCAGGGGGGGAAACAGCTGATGTCCATGGGATGAAAAAGCCCATCGTCATGCCTGGTCAGAAGACCAAAAAATGCACCTCTTCGGTCTGGAGTTATTTTTATCCAAATCCAGACAACCAATGTATGGCAATATGTAGCTTATGTAAAGCTCAAATAAGCAGGGGTAAGGATCTTGCCCACCTAGGAACATCCTCCCTTATACGTCACCTGAATAACCTTCATAGTTCAGTGGTTAGTTCAGGAACTGGGGCTAGGACCCTCATCGGTACAGGGACACCTAAATCCCGTGGTCCAGTTGGATACACACCAGCAACACCCTCCTCGTCAACTTCCTCCACAATCTCCATCAGATTCAGTCCTGCAGCCCAAGTCAGCAGCCAGACTGAGTCCTCCTCAATACGGGATTCATCCGAGGAATCCTGCAGCGGTACGCCTACTACTGCCACTGCTGCTGTTGCTGCTGTTAGTCGGTCATCTTCCCAGAGGGGAAGTCGTAAGACCGCTAAGTCTTTCACAAAACAATTGACCGTCCAACAGTCGTTTGCCATGACCACCAAATACGATAGTAGTCACCCTATTGCAAAGCGTATAACTGCGGCTGTAACTGCAATGTTGGTGTTAGACGTGCGCCCGGTGTCCGCCATCAGTGGAGTGGGATTTAGAGGGTTGATGGAGGTATTGTGTCCCCGGTACCAAATCCCCTCGAGATTCCACTTCACTAGGCAGGCGATACCAAAAATGTACAGAGAAGTACGATCAAGTGTCCTCAGTGCTCTTAAAAATGCGGTTGTACCCACTGTCCACTTAACCACGGACATGTGGACAAGTGGTTCTGGGCAAACGAAGGACTATATGACTGTGACAGCCCACTGGGTAGATGCATCCCCTTCCGCAGCAACAGCAACAGCTGCATCAGTAGCAGCATCTACAAAATGGCTGCTCATGCAAAGGCAGGCAACATTGTGCATTACAGGCTTTAATAAGAGGCACAACGCTGACAACATATTAGAGAAAATGAGGGAAATTATCTCCCAGTGGCTTACCCCACTTAGACTCTCATGGGGATTTGTGGTGTCAGACAATGCCAGTAACATTGTGCGGGCATTAAATATGGGCAATTTCCAGCACGTCCCATGTTTTGCCCACACCATTAATTTGGTGGTGCAGCATTACCTCAAGAGTGACAGGGGTGTGCAGGAGATGCTTGCGGTGGCCCGCAAAATTGCTGGACACTTTCGGCATTCAGCCAGTGCCTACCGCAGACTAGAGGCACATCAAAAAAGCTTGAACCTGCCCTGCCATCACCTCAAACAAGAGGTTGTGACGCGCTGGAACTCCACCCTCTATATGCTGCAGAGGATGGAGGAGCAGCAAAAGGCCATTCAGGCCTACACAGCCACCTACGACATAGGCAAAGGAGTGGGGATGCGCCTCAGTCAAGCGCAGTGGAGACTGATTTCCGTGTTGTGCAAGGTTCTGCAGCCATTTGAACTTGCCACACGAGAAGTCAGTTCCGACACTGCCAGCTTGAGTCAGGTCATTCCCCTGATCAGGCTGTTGCAGAAGCAGCTGGAGAAAGTGAGGGAGGAGCTGGTAAGCCATTGCGATTACACCAAGCATGTAGCTCTTGTGGATGTAGCCCTTCGTACGCTTTGCCAGGATCCGAGGGTGGTCACTCTTTTAAAGTCAGAGGAATACATTCTGGCCACCGTGCTCGATCCTCGGTTTAAAGCGTATGTTGTGTCTCTGTTTCCGGCGGACACAAGTCTACAGCGGTGCAAAGACCTGCTGGTCAGGAGATTGTCCTCTGAAGAGGACCGTGACATGCCAACAGCTCCACCCTCATTTTCTTCCACATCTATGGCTGCGAGGAAAAAGCTCAGTTTTCCCAAAAGAGGCACTGGCGGGGATGCTGATAACATCTGGTCCGGACTGAAGGACCTGCCAACCATTGCAGACATGTCTACTCTCGCTGCATTGGATGCTGTCACAATAGAAAAAATTGTGGATGATTACTTTGCTGACACCATCCAAGTAGACATGTCAGACAGTCCATATTGTTACTGGCAGGAAAAAAAGGCAGTTTGGAAGCCCCTGTACAAACTGGCTCTATTTTACCTGAGTTGTCCCCCCTCCAGTGTGTACTCGGAAAGAGTTTTTAGTGCAGCGGGGAACCTGGTCAGTGAGCGGCGAAGGAGGTTGCTTCCTCACAACGTTGAAAAAATGATGTTTATAAAAATGAATAATCAATTCCTCAATGAAGTACAGCACTGCCCTCCAGATACTACAGAGGGACCTGTGGTTGTGGAGTCCAGCGGGGACGAATTGATAATGTGTGATGAGGAGGAAGTACACACTGTAGGGGGAGAGGAATCAGAGGTTGAGGATGAGGACGACATCTTGCCTCAGTAGAGCCTGTTTAGTCTGTACAGGGAGAGATGAATAGCTTTTTTGGTGTGGGGGCCCAAACAAACCAATCATTTCAGCCAAAGTTGTTTGGTAGGCCCTGTCGCTGAAATGATTGGTTTGTTAAAGTGTGCATGTCCTATTTCAACAACATAAGGGTGGGTGTGAGGGCCCAAGGACAATTCCATCTTGGAACTTTTTTTTTATCATTATATGACCAAGCAACAGTCGTTTGCCATGTTCAAAAAGTAAAACCAAATGTAAAAAAATTCAAGAAATTAAACCAAAAGTAAAATGCCGTGTCATAATTTAAAACAAGAGGTATTGACGTGCTCTAAAACTACTGTATTGTTGTTTATATTTTATAAACACTACACTTGAAAGCTCGAGTCTTTCAATAGAAAAGTAACTGTCCATTGCACGAATATTTGCAACAGGGACAATTTTAGGGTTAAGAAAGTCAACTAATAAATAATAACACTTCGACGCTGTGTGTCTTTATAAACACTACACTTGGAAGTTGGAGGAGGTATTGTGGCCCCGGCACCAAATTTACTACCGGGGACACTCCACTGTGCAGTCCATATTTTGGTGTATCAGATATTAAACAACGGTGACAGTTGATGCCCAATTTTTTAATTATATTGTGGCCTCATTATGTAACCCCCTGTCACTGTGTGTAGTGTGGGGTGCAAAGGGTACACAGTGCACCTCCTTCTCAAGCCCTGGCTAGCTGATGGGCATGGGTGTAAATGATCAGGGGGTCCCTGCACATGCAGGTGTTTCTTTGTAGTTAGTGGGACACAGGTAATGTCACTTTGGTGCAGTGTAATAGAAGTCACAATAATTTGGGCGCCAGACCATCTCTATAACAAACTGAACTTTTATTTACACTCTTCCTCCAGCACGATAATCATAATGGTTGCAGAATATATACATCTCCTTACTCTCTCCAGCACAGTTATTAATGAGAAATACGAATATGGTTGCAAATATCTTATCACTCCTCCTGCACAGTTCTTAATGTTATCCAGATGTTAAATAACATAATTTACATGTCTCTTGCACTCCATACTCACTGCAGATCACCCTTTCTGCAGGGGCACATGCATGGATGCTAATAGGCAGGCAGCCTCTCCTCCATGCAGCTCTGACACACTCTGTGTACCTCTCAACTGCAGCTCATCCCTCCTCTGCGGGGATAATGTCTCCTGTGCTCTGACACGTCACTCTGTGTACTCTCAGCCTCAGGATCTGACACTACAACTACCATGCCTCTTGTAGCAGCCCTCACTCCAGGGCCTCTTCCATGTGCAGTGTCCCCCTCTCTCTTGGGTTCACTATAGTGGCATGGAGTTCTCCCCCTCATCCAGGGCACACATTCCTTGCCCTGGCTCAGTCACCACGCTCAGACTTCCAGGCAATGCTGGGGGAGCCTGGGAGCTTCCACCCCAGGTCCCCAGCTACAACTCTCCTCTCCTGTGTCTTCTCTCTCTTTCTGACACTTTAAAGATCGTGCCTTTAAATGAAAAAGTCAGTCTTCATTGCACGACTATGTGCAACAGGGACATTTTTTTGGGTTTACAAAGTCAAACAATAACACTTCGACCCTGTCTGTCTGGGGTCTCTCAATGACGAATTGTCTGTACCATGTTTGGAGGAGGTATTGTGGCCCCGGTATCAAATTGGGTACCGGGGCCACCCCACTATGCAGTCCAGATACTTGTGTGGTGGAATTCAGACACGTGGAGGGTTTTTTAATTATATTGTGGCCTCGGTACCAAATTGTGTACCGGGGCCACCCCACTATGCAGTCAAGATACTTGTTTGGTGGAATTCAGACCAGTTGAGGGTTTTATTATTATATTGTGTGGACCACTCTATCTATACCACACTACAACTCTATACCACTCTATTTCCTACTTTAATTCTATTTCATACTTTAATTCTATTTCCTACTTTAATTCTATTACTAATTAATTACCATAAAGAGGAACAAAATAAACCAATTTTACCAAAAGTATAATATGACTTAGACTTACAAACACTACACTTTAAAGATCGTGCCTTTAAATGAAAAAGTCAGTCTTCATTGCACGACTATGTGCAACAGGGACATTTTTTTGGGTTTACAAAGTCAAACAATAACACTTCGACCCTGTCTGTCTGGGGTCTCTCAATGACAAATTGTCTGTACCATGTTTGGAGGAGGTATTGTGGCCCCGGTATCAAATTGGGTACCGGGGCCACCCCACTACGCAGTCCAGATACTTGTGTGGTGGAATTCAGACACGTGGAGGGTTTTTTAATTATATTGTGTGGACCACTCTATCTATACCACACTACAACTCTATACCACTCTATTTCCTACTTTAATTCTATTTCATACTTTAATTCTATTTCCTACTTTAATTCTATTACTAATTAATTACCATAAAGAGGAACAAAATAAACCAATTTTACCAAAAGTATAATATGACTTAGACTTACAAACACTACACTTTAAAGATCGTGCCTTTAAATGAAAAAGTCAGTCTTCATTGCACGACTATGTGCAACAGGGACATTTTTTTGGGTTTACAAAGTCAAACAATAACACTTCGACCCTGTCTGTCTGGGGTCTCTCAATGACAAATTGTCTGTACCATGTTTGGAGGAGGTATTGTGGCCCCGGTATCAAATTGGGTACCGGGGCCACCCCACTACGCAGTCCAGATACTTGTGTGGTGGAATTCAGACACGTGGAGGGTTTTTTAATTATATTGTGTGGACCACTCTATCTATACCACACTACAACTCTATACCACTCTATTTCCTACTTTAATTCTATTTCATACTTTAATTCTATTTCCTACTTTAATTCTATTACTAATTAATTACCATAAAGAGGAACAAAATAAACCAATTTTACCAAAAGTATAATATGACTTAGACTTACAAACACTACACTTTAAAGATCGTGCCTTTAAATGAAAAAGTCAGTCTTCATTGCACGACTATGTGCAACAGGGACATTTTTTTGGGTTTACAAAGTCAAACAATAACACTTCGACCCTGTCTGTCTGGGGTCTCTCAATGACAAATTGTCTGTACCATGTTTGGAGGAGGTATTGTGGCCCCGGTATCAAATTGGGTACCGGGGCCACCCCACTACGCAGTCCAGATACTTGTGTGGTGGAATTCAGACACGTGGAGGGTTTTTTAATTATATTGTGGCCTCGGTACCAAATTGTGTACCGGGGCCACCCCACTACGCAGTCAAGATACTTGTTTGGTGGAATTCAGACCAGTTGAGGGTTTTATTATTATATTGTGTGGACCACTCTATCTATACCACACTACAACTCTATACCACTCTATTTCCTACTTTAATTCTATTTCATACTTTAATTCTATTTCCTACTTTAATTCTATTACTAATTAATTACCATAAAGAGGAACAAAATAAACCAATTTTACCAAAAGTATAATATGACTTAGACTTACAAACACTACACTTTAAAGATCGTGCCTTTAAATGAAAAAGTCAGTCTTCATTGCACGACTATGTGCAACAGGGACTTTTTTTGGGTTTACAAAGTCAAACAATAACACTTCGACCCTGTCTGTCTGGGGTCTCTCAATGACAAATTGTCTGTACCATGTTTGGAGGAGGTATTGTGGCCCCGGTATCAAATTGGGTACCGGGGCCACCCCACTACGCAGTCCAGATACTTGTGTGGTGGAATTCAGACACGTGGAGGGTTTTTTAATTATATTGTGTGGACCACTCTATCTATACCACACTACAACTCTATACCACTCTATTTCCTACTTTAATTCTATTTCATACTTTAATTCTATTTCCTACTTTAATTCTATTACTAATTAATTACCATAAAGAGGAACAAAATAAACCAATTTTACCAAAAGTATAATATGACTTAGACTTACAAACACTACACTTTAAAGATCGTGCCTTTAAATGAAAAAGTCAGTCTTCATTGCACGACTATGTGCAACAGGGACATTTTTTTGGGTTTACAAAGTCAAACAATAACACTTCGACCCTGTCTGTCTGGGGTCTCTCAATGACAAATTGTCTGTACCATGTTTGGAGGAGGTATTGTGGCCCCGGTATCAAATTGGGTACCGGGGCCACCCCACTATGCAGTCCAGATACTTGTGTGGTGGAATTCAGACACGTGGAGGGTTTTTTAATTATATTGTGGCCTCGGTACCAAATTGTGTACCGGGGCCACCACACTACGCAGTCAAGATAGATAGATGCGTATTGCGTATCATAGATAAAGTACATTCAGTGGTGTGGGGCAAATTGAAAAATATTCAAAATGCACTGACATTATCAAAAACAAGAGGTTGTCACACGCTAAAACTCCAACATGTATATGATGGAGAGGATGGAGGAGCAGCCGTATGTGTAGTGTAATGCAGATCTGTTGAAGGTTTTTTATATATTTTATTGTGGTGCCCAGTGCCCACTCCTCTACGCAGTCCAGGTACAATTATTGGTGCGAATCATAAAAGTTCAGGGTTTTTAAGATATTGTGGTGACCCACTCCTCTACGCAGTCCAGGTACAATTATTGGTGCGAATCATAAAAGTTCAGGGTTTTTAATATATTGTGGTGACCCACTCCTCTACGCAGTCCAGGTCCAATTATTGGTGCGAATCATAAAAGTTCAGGGTTTTTAATATATTGTGGTGACCCACTCCTCTACGCAGTCCAGGTACATTTATTGGTGCGATTCATAAAAGTTCAGGGTTTTTAATATATATTGTGGTGACCCACTCCTCTACGCAGTCCAGGTACATTTATTGGTGCGATTCATAAAAGTTCAGGGTTTTTAATATATATTGTGGTGACCCACTCCTCTACGCAGTCCAGGTACAATTATTGGTGCGAATCATAAAAGTTCAGGGTTTTTAATATATTGTGGTGACCCACTCCTCTACGCAGTCCAGGTACATTTATTGGTGCGATTCATAAAAGTTCAGGGTTTTTAATATATATTGTGGTGACCCACTCCTCTACGCAGTCCAGGTACATTTATTGGTGCGATTCATAAAAGTTCAGGGTTTTTAATATATATTGTGGTGACCCACTCCTCTACGCAGTCCAGGTACAATTATTGGTGCGAATCATAAAAGTTCAGGGTTTTTAAGATATTGTGGTGACCCACTCCTCTACGCAGTCCAGGTACAATTATTGGTGCGAATCATAAAAGTTCAGGGTTTTTAAGATATTGTGGTGACCCACTCCTCTACGCAGTCCAGGTACAATTATTGGTGCGAATCATAAAAGTTCAGGGTTTTTAATATATTGTGGTGACCCACTCCTCTACGCAGTCCAGGTACAATTATTGGTGCGAATCATAAAAGTTCAGGGTTTTTAAGATATTGTGGTGACCCACTCCTCTACGCAGTCCAGGTACAATTATTGGTGCGAATCATAAAAGTTCAGGGTTTTTAAGATATTGTGGCGACCCACTCCTCTACGCAGTCCAGGTACAATTATTGGTGCGAATCATAAAAGTTCAGGGTTTTTAATATATTGTGGTGACCCACTCCTCTACGCAGTCCAGAAAGATACCTTGTTGCAACGTTTTGGACTAATAACTATATTGTGAGGTGTTCAGAATACACTGTAAATTAGTGGAAATGCTTGTTATTGAATGTTATTGAGGTTAATAATAGCCTAGGAGTGAAAATAAGCCCAAAAACTTGATTTTTAAACTTTTTATGTTTTTTTCAAAAAAAATCCGAATCCAATACCTTAAATCCGAACCGAGACCTTTCGTCAAGTGTTTTGCGAGACAAATCCGAACCTCAAAAATAACGAAAATCCGGATCCAAAACACAAAACACGAGACCTCAAAAGTCGCCGGTGCACATCCCTACTATTTATCTGCAGTTGTCCGGTTCATTCGAAAGGATCGCACATTGCGTGTGCTAGTTATCGATGATAGGGAATAAATGATCAAAATGATATTGTCTGTGTAATGCTAATAGACCAGTTTGAACCAGTTCTTGGCGGGAAAGCTAAGTATGCATCATCTGGAGAGCTGACCCCCACCTTTGGAATGCAGACCCCCAACCTTGGAGGGGGTTGTTTGAACTGACCTACGAACTGTAATGCACTGGACCTTCCTGGAGCCTGAACCTGTGGAAACTTGCCAAGTCATCTGTATTGTCTTCACTATATCACTCAATGTATATATACAGCTCACTGGGACCAGCTAAGTAGTTACTCTGACCAGTCTCCAGGACTGAAGGACTGTAGCTGGTACCAGCTGAGCGCCGCGGGCATAGCGTATGTATGTATGTATAATATATCGGCTGTACTGTACTTATTTATTGAACTACTAAAATTTTGCTTTTGCTAAATAAATTGCTTGTGTTTTGGAACCACACAAATCGCATAGACAATGCTTACTGGAAAACAATGAAATTACTTTAATACCAGGGAACTGTTGGACTGAAGAATCCTCTGTTCCCACTTTCACAAACTGTAAGATATTTCCCAGACCAGCTATTGAAAACAAGACTCACTTAGAATTCACTTAAAGGAAATAGACCGGTTCTGTTTTCATGGGAAACTCTTTGTTTATGGGAACCTGAAGTATCACACGATCAATGACCATAATGGTCCTTTAGAGAAACGCGTTGTGAAAGTACAATCTGTGGGAAACCTTCTGATAGAATGTCCCTTTGACATACTGGTATATAAATATGTATCCTATACCTTAGTTATATCCCTTTTCTATCTGGTTTGAAGTACCAGGAGTGAGTTTATGGAGCATTCAGACAACTCAGTTATTTAACACTTTTCCCCAAAACAGAATCATTAATCTACTGAACTGAAGCTCCTCTCCTGCCAAGTGGTCGCACAATATTCCTGGCGACATGGGAAAGAGCTGGGACCTGCCTGACCATCTGGAGGGTTCAAGTAATCTTAGGTAAGTAAACTTCTTCTTAGTACTGTATATCTTGGGTCAATAATTGTTAGTGTTCTATACGTTCCCATGTATAACTTACAGGGAATAAATAAATATATAGGAAATTGTTGCCATTGTCCTTTATTATTCCGAGTGAATAGTTTATTTCACCTTATTATTATCTTGTTACTCTTTGTGTGATCATGTTACTTAAAGTTCTGTTGTAAATATCTAATAAACTATTAATCAACATGCAAAAACAGTGCTATGGATAAAGTGCTTTCTCATTGGTGACAAGTCCGCTATAAATTAAGAACCTATAAAACATACGCTGGCCTGACTATGCACCGAGGGTCAATAGCCGTCATCAGGGTCCAAAAATATTCATGTATCCTTGGGTTTGACTATGGCACTTAGAGCATATTTTGATGAATACACCTGGTGTACTGATAAGTGCCCCCTCTAGCTAATGGGAAAATGTTCTGTTTATTAACGCAAGCACTCAAGGCTAAACACTAACCTATTGTGAGAAAAACACTTTACACCAGCGGTTCAGGTGGCACTGTGCAGGCTGTGTACAGTAAACAACAATTAAGTAAAACGTCTTTTCAAGGTTAACATGCAATCACGATGCTTTGTGGAACATAAATAAACCAATAAAAGGCTCTTCGATGATATTAAATCATCAACATATAATAAAAGCAAAATAACAAGCTGAAGTTGTGGGCTGTTTGAAGTTATCTTTATATTGTATGATTACATTGTATTCTACCATGGCGTTAAATACATGTTTTTGCAACTGCAGTCAGTCCTCATAGCTGTTGCATAGGGCGGCTACACCCCCAATCACACTGTTGTACGCACCATTGTTTACACCCTCAAAAGTTAGTAACATAACTCCCGAAATGTCCGATTTAAAATAAAGGGCCTGAATGGAAATTGCGTATTTTGTTTTAAACGCACTTTAACACATGGCACATTCATATTCACCTAGAAATTATATCTAAAGAAACGTCTCTTGCTGAATACGGTCTAGGTGCGGGTTGGGTACGGTTTACCGATTACAAGAACTCCTACGAGGTTGACACCTACAAAAAAAATCCGACTGGCTAAAAAAACGAATAGAATCAAAACAAACTTACTTGAAAACCGAAGCTCCAGATGTCAGATGGCAGCGGCCTGCTGACAGGCAGTGATTCCAAAGACCCAACTGTCCAGCACTTCAGTGTGACATCATCGCGACTTAGATGTCGGTTAATTTAAAGCGGCAATGTGTGGATCCCGCAGGTTAAGTGTTTAAACACTTGGGTTTTGAGGAAGTCTCATCTTAAGAGGCGAAACGCGTCAGTTTTGCCTAAAGATTACGGATTGAAAGACCCTTTGACATTATTATATTGCTGGGAACTGATCTTATGAGGAACCTTTTGGACTCCTACTTAGTTTCTGCCCGGGCAGAATAACTCGGTGCGCACCATATCACGGAGTACAGCTATACCCGGAGAGCCGAGTATAGCTGTCACGGAGAACATTTACTCCTTTATATGCTTTACTTACCTTAATAAATCAGGCCCATAAACTTTACTGAAAACCCAAAGAGAAGCCACTTGGTGAAAAAAATGTAAAAAATTATATTTGTGATGGGGGCGACCTGATACACACTAGGCACCGTATAGGCGTCTGTCTATCCTTCAAAAGGGGCGC
Organism: Mixophyes australis; assembly: GCA_036250195.1. Classification (NCBI taxonomy): domain Eukaryota; kingdom Metazoa; phylum Chordata; class Amphibia; order Anura; family Limnodynastidae; genus Mixophyes; species Mixophyes australis. Next base: position 20,982,321 of record JAVHZZ010000005.1, on the reverse strand, counting down.
ACAGTACTCTTAATCTCAGTTATCAATTAAAATAATACAATTAATCAAAGAAAGAGACACCCACCAGTAATAACATATCAGCAGGCATTTTACAAGTGTTACAAGCTGTAACAAACACATCTGACAATATAGCAGGAAGGACGTGTCGGTTGCAGGTAAAGGCTCGGAGGGACCTCTGTTGCTGATCACTGAATTATACAATGAAAACCCACCTGGGAAAAAATACAGCGAAAATATTAGAACATTAAGAATATATTCGATTAATAAGGCAAACAAACAACACAACAGCAAGCAGTTCATTTGGAACAACTGAACACAGTCACAGCCATATGTGGGAAGAAAAACAGAGAGGGATTCAAGACAATATTACATCTAAAGACGATGAAACTTTCTTCACAGTGGTTCTCAAACCACTTAGTTGAACCAGCTCTGAAGTTCTATTTATTCATGATAAATTCATAATATTCTGCCTAAATCCAAGCATGGCAACAGGCTTGAGCTGGTTCAAACATTTCCGAGCGCGTTCAAGCTTAAAGGATTACATTGTATAGGATTTGTAAGCGTTTGACATAAAAACGATGAATGCTAACTTCAAACAGGGAACAACAGGACAAAATAATATTACTAGTTATATTGTTAGTTATATCATCTCCAATTTATTCATTAGCTAACTCCTTATATATTTAGAATCAGTCTCTTATTTGGTGAAATCATTTTGTATGAATGCTTAACAGGAGTACAGAGTATTTAATGTGCCATGAAAGTTTATAACTATATAGGATATCGATATAGTCCTGGAGGGTTTGTTATTCTCCAGCTTAGATAATAATATTGGTAGGAGAAATTAGTAAGTGGAAGTCATATATAGAAACTTGACATCAAGCTGAGATTGTCTATTGATAAAGTATGCATTTTAATAGTGTAAAAGAAAAAATATAATCAATGTTAAAGCCTCTAAATTGTAAGCTCTTAGGGGCAGGGTCCTTTCCAACCTATGTCTCATGTCTGTCTACCTCGTATGACCCTGAGTTTATGGAAAGCACGGTGGCTCAGTGGTTAGCACTTCTGCCTCACAGTCCTGAAGTAATGAGTTTAATCTCCGACCATGGCCTTATCTGTGTGGAGTTTGTATGTTCTCCCCGTGTTTGCGTGGGTTTCCTCCGGGTGCTCCGGTTTCCTCCCACACTCCAAAAACATACTTGTAGGTTAATTGGCTGCTATCAAATTGACCCTAGTCTCTATCTCTCTGTCTGTGTGTGTGTGTGTGTGTGTGTGTTAGAGAATTTGGACTGTAAGCTCCAATGGGGGCAGGGACTGATGTGAATGAGTTCTCTGTACAGCGCTGCAGAATTAGTGGCGCTACATAAATAAATGATGATAATGTCTTCTGCTCAATCTTCTGCTGTTTATTCACTCACACGCATGAATGTCTTATCTGTAAGATTATCCAACGTGTAAGACATATCTGTAAGATTGTCCGACATGTATGTCATATCTGTAAGATTGTCCGACGTGTATGTCCTATGTGTAACATTGTCCTGCACTACTGAGTCATCTTATAAATAAACTAAGAACAGCAACTGCAGTAAACTGTTCTGCTGATCAGGTAAGTCAAACTCTTCAAACCAAACCCACAGTAAAAAAAGGAATTCATTAATAATACAACACCAACCAGTGAAGCAAACTTGGTAAACACTTGATGGTGGATGAAAACATTTAATTGATTTTCTGTCATTTTGAATACATCTACTAATAAATGTATGACTTAGCATCTTCAGCCAAATAGTGTTACCTTGGAGGGATGGAAAACATGCTCTGTGGGAGGACAACACAAGGATGTCTGATATTCACAAAGAATCCAGAAACAAAGATTCTTTGTATAAATGGAGACAGGCTGTGGTGTATTGTGTATGTTTGCCTCTAGTAATAAATGACATTTTCACAAAGTAATAGCAGTGCCTCATAATGAAGGTGCGCTACAGGTAAACGATGATGTGTTTTAGAGAAAGCACCTATAAGGTCAGGAAAATTACAAAGCTAAAGCAAAAATTCTATAAATAAGATTTGATCAAACTTACCCATCACCTAAACAGTGTGAAGGCAGCCATTTTGTGTGCTGAACCAACTTACATGGGAAGTCAGCTTATTGGCTCAGTAGGAACCAGTGACATCACTGAAGCACTTCACGAGGCACACATTGGAGGCAGCCATTTTGTGGGATGATCCAATATACATGGGAACTCAGCCTATCGGTTCAGCAGGAACCAGTGACATCACTGAAGCACTTCATGAGGCACATAGTGGAGGTGGCCATTTTGTGGGATGAACCAAAATACATGGTAGTTAAGTCTATCTTTTCAACAGGAACCAATGACATCACTGGAGCACTTCATGAGGCACATAGTGCAGGTGGCCATTTTGTTGGCTAAGAAAATATTCACAAACATGCAGCCCATGAGTTCAGTAGGAACCAGTGACATCACTGAAACACTAAATACTGCATTGGGTAGGTTACAGCATTCTTACCTCACTTCCGGGATGTACAGAAGCAAGTTATAAAACAACAGGTAGGCATGAGGCTATTTGCATCATCCAGTGGGCAGTGCTACGGCTATGATGACAGGCCTTGATGACGCGGGTAAGTGCATTCTGGGAGAATTGCCTTCTCTCCACGAAGTCTGGATTTTCTCACCCTATTAGTTCGCCATGTTGCATAGGTTCACAGAGCAACTTGACTGCATTTGTGGAGGTACACAGGCAGAGGGTAGGAGTTGGAGTGGAGTGAAGACGTACCCAGCAAAGTTCACAGCAGGATCACTGGATCACGTTATTTTGTGCAGCAGTGCAAAAACTAGTTTTAATTTTGAACAGTGAGATGATTGTAGTAAGATAAATGGCTGGAGAGGGAACATTTTAAGAGGTATTCCTTGCCATGCAAGGCCATTCCCACATGCATAAATCGGGTCTCGTCCTTTACTTCTAATAACACATAGCTTCCATGCACAGTGCAGTGTGTAAAATAATAATAACCAGGGCTCCCCTTGTCTTCCACATGCTAACTAGGGATGTGCACCGGCGACTTTTGAGGTCTTGTGTTTTGTGTTTTGGATCCGGATTTTCTCGATGTTTTGGGTTCGGATTTGTTTCGCAAAACACCTGCCGAAAGGTTTTGGTTCGGATTTAAGGTTTTGGATTCGGATTTTTTTTGAAAAAATCATAAAAAGTTAAAAAATCAAGTTTTTGGGCTTATTTTCACTCCTACGCTATTATTGACCTCAATAACATTCAATAACAAGCATTTCCACTAATTTACCATGTATTCTGAACACCTCACAATATAGTTATTAGTCCAAAACGTTGCAACGAGCTATCTTTCTGGACTGCGTAGTGGAGTGGTCCCCACAATATAATAAGAAAACCATCAACTGGTCTTAATCGCACCAAAACATGTACCTGGACTGCGTAGAGGAGTGGGTCACCACGATATAAATTAAAAACCCTGAATTTGTATGATTCGCACCAATAATGTACCTGGACTGCGTAGAGGAGTGAGTCACCACAATATATATAATAAGAAAACCATCAACTGGTATGAATCGCACCGAATAATGTACCTGGACTGCGTAGAGGAGTGGGTCGCCACAATATAAATTAAAAACCCTGAACTTGTATGATTCGCACCAATAATGTACCTGGACTGCGTAGAGGAGTGGGTCACCACAATATAAATTAAAAACCCTGAACTTGTATGATTCACACCAATAATGTACCTGGACTGCGTAGAGGAGTGGGTCACCACAATATATATAATAAGAAAACCATCAACTGGTATGAATCGCACCAAATAATGTACCTGGACTGCGTAGAGGAGTGGGTCACCACAATATTATTAAAAAACCCTACACAGGTCTGAATTCCACCCAAAAAGTTTATGGACTGCGTAGTGTAGTGTTCCCCACAATATTATTAAAAATTTTTGCAGCAACAGTCAACGTTGTTTAATATCTGATACACCTCTATCTGGACTGCATAGTGGAGTGGCCCCGGTACCCAATTTGGTACCGGGGCCACAATACCTCCTCCAAACATGGTACAGACCATTCGTCATTGAGATCCCATCAAGTATGTTAAAGACAGACAGGGTCGAAGTGTTATTGGTTGACTTTGTAAGCCAAAAAACTGTCCCTGTTGCACATAGTCATGCAATGAAGACTGACTTTTTCATTTAAAGGCACCATCTTTCAAGTGTAGTGTTTGTAAGTCATATTATACTTTTGGTAAAATTGATTTATTTTGTTCCTCTTTATGGTAACTACTAAAAGAATTAAAGTATTAAATAGAAGCGGCAGTTCCTCTTTATGGGAATTAGTAATAGAATTAAAGTATTAAATAGAATTAAAGTATTAAATAGAGTGGTATAGAGTGGTAGTGTGGTATAGAGTGGTCCCCACAATATAATAATAAAACCCTCAACTGGTCTGAATTCCACCAAACAAGTATCTGGACTGCGTAGTGGTGTGGCCCCGGTACCCAATTTGATACCGGGGCCACAATAAAATAAATACACCCTCAACTGGTCTGAATTCCACCAAACAAGTATCTGGACTGCGTAGTGGGGTGGCCCCGGTACCCAATTTGATACCGGGGCCACAATACCTCCTCCAATTTCCAAGTGTAGTGTTTATAACATCTTAACACTACACTAATTCTAGCACGTCAAAACCTCTTGTTTTAAATAATGACAGGGCATTTAACTTTTGATTTAATTTATTGAATTTGTTGGCATTTTCTTTTACTTTTTGAACATGGCAAACGACTGAATTGAATGGTCACATAATGCCAAAAAAAAAGTTGCAAGATGGAATTGTCCTTGGGCCCTCCCACCCACCCTTATGTTGTTGAAATAGGACATGCACACTTTAACAAACCAATCATTTCAGCGACAGGGCCTACCAAACAACTGTGGCTGAAATTATTGGTTTGTTTGGGCCTCCACACCAATAAAACAATTCATCTCTCCCTGTACAAACTAAACAGGCTCTACTGAGGAAAGATGTCGTCATCATCCTCAACCTCTGATTTCTCTCCCCCTACAGTGTGTACTTCCTCCTCCTCACACATTATCAATTCGTCCCCGCTGGACTCCACAACCACAGCCCCTCTGTACTGTCTGGAGGGCAGTGCTGTACTTCATTGAGGAATTGATTATTCATTTTTATAAACATCATTTTTTCAACGTTGTTAGGAAGCAACCTCCTTCGCCGCTCACTGACCAGGTTCCCCGCTGCACTAAAAACTCTTTCCGAGTACACACTGGAGGGGGGACAACTCAGTTAAAAAATAGAGCCAGTTTGTACAGGGGCTTCCAAACTGCCTTTTGGAGTTCTACCACGTCACTACCTCTAGTTAATTTAGATTGCAAGGCTTGTAAATATAAATACTTTGAAGATAAAAAAAGCAGGCTGCACAGACTGTGGAGCTAGAAAGTGAAATTAAATGGACCACGCTACTTTGGTGGCTATCTATGCCCCCCCGCCCTACACTTGTAGTTGAATATAAAAAAAGCAGCCTGCATAGACTGTAGAACTAGAAATTCAAATATACAAAGAAATGGACAAAGGCAGTTTGGTATCTGTCTGCATCAGATCCCCTCTCCACTAGGAGTAAAATAGAAAACTATTCAGCCGTTATATAATCTAGAATATAAATAGAAATTGAGAAAGGCAATTTGGTATCTGTCTGCATCATAATCATCAACATCCTCCTCAGCGCCAGCTACATCAATATCCTCCTCCCGGTGTACAACATTCACACCTTCATTAGCCAAATCTGTAACTGGCCTGTGGGTGATCCTTCCAGCATATGCAGAGGGCGTGCTGCAAATGCTGGATGGAGTCACCTCTTCCCGTACAGTGATGGGAAGGTCAGGGTTCACAACCAACAACACCCTTGGACTCGCCTTGGGGATTTGTGATGTCATCTGTTTAGAAGACAGAGTTCTTTGCTGTTTTGTTGTTGTTGCTGACAGCATAACTCTCTTAAATTTTTTGTAGGGGGGGGGGAGGAGGGCTTAGATCCTTGGGTGAAGCTGGACCACTAGTCATGAACACGGGCCAGGGCCTAAGCCGTTCCTTGCCACTACGTGTCGTAAATGGCATATTGCCAACTTTACGTTTCTCCTCAGATGATTTTAAGTTTCTCTTTTTGCTATTTTTTGAGAACTTGGGCTTTTTGGATTTTACATGCCCTGTACTAGGAGATTGGGCATCGGGCTTGCCAGATGACGTTGATGGCATTTCATCGTCTATGTCATGACTAGTGGCAGCAGCTTCAGCATTAGGAGGAAGTGGGTCTTGATCTTTCCCTAATTTATCCTCCAAATTTTGGTTTTCCATTATATGTAGCACAAGAGAGCGTACCCCTAAGCCACACACACTCGGCAAAGCCTTTAAAAATTATATGCGGCACTGGAGAGTAGCACTGGACTTATACTGCTGAATCAGTGAACTTTGTAATAGCAGTACCACTGGACTTATACACTGCTGAATCAGGGAACTGTGTAATAGCAGTACCACTGGACTTATACACTGCTGAATCAGGGAACTGTGTAATAGCAGTACCTCTGAACTTATACACTGCTGAATCAGTGAACTTTGTAATAGCAGTACCACTGGACTTTTACTGCTGAATGTGTGAACTTGGTAATATTGCAGTACCAGTGGGCTTATATACTGCTGGATTGGCTTTGCAAATTTGGTTATAATTATTTTTTTTTACATTTTTTATTTTAATTTTTTTATAACTTTTTTTTATTTTTTAAAAACTTGGGAATAATGGGGAAATAACTATGCCCTTAGAAGCACAGAGCACAGGACACAGCACCACTGGACTGAACAGGACACAGCGCAGGACCCAGCAGCACTACTGAACTCAGCAGGACAGAGCACAGGACACAGCACCACTGGACTGAGCACAGCACAGCACAGCACAGCACAGAACTTAACTGAACAGCACAGAACTTAACTGAACAGCACGAGATATAGCAGGACAGAGGACCACCTAACACACCCTCCCTCTACCCTGATCAATGCCCGAGTGAAGATGGCGGCGACTAGCGGGGAATTTATAGGATCCGAGTATCGCGAGATCCGACAACGGGATTATGAGTCAGAGCCTCAGTTTCAGATTTGAATTTGGCGACAATACCCGGATCTGTCTCGGATCCGACTCGGATCGGCAACGTTCGGGTGGGCTCAGATTTCATAAATCCGAGTGCGCTCATCTCTAATGCTAACCACTTGTGATTGGCTGCCTGGACTCCCACTCACTGGTCATCCAATCACAAGCTGCCAGCGTGCGAAAATTGTGTATGAATCTTCTAAACTCTTAGGAACCTCTGTCCATTAATCTGGGAACACTGAGTGGCAAATTTACCGTAGGATTAAAAGGAGCTTCAATAAAATAAAAAATAGGAAAAAAAAACGGCACACTAAAATGCAGAGTGGGTACTCATTGATGTCAGAGGATGAGGGAGCCGCTCTCTATGCTGTTGTTTCCCATACACGTGCTCTCTTCCCAAACTTACAGCAGTTTATAGCATATCCCATTATAATTATAAAAACACTTCTACCCGGGATTCGGGAGTCTCCCGGACATTCTGGGAGAGTGGTCATGTATGGATTTAAAATGTTTCTGCATGAAGATATATTTAAACAGCATCAATATACGCTTTAAAAGCAACAATTATGATGTCCAGTACGCTTCGGAATTTCTAGGGGTAATAGGTCTGCAGAAAAACTTGGGCTTTGCCATAAGAAGAACCAGTCCCATGCTGATAGTACCGGGATCATCTTAACACCCTTGTTTGGTGGGTTTTGGGGCACTTATTGTTTAACGTTCAAAACTAATATTTTAGTATGTGGATCTACTGTTCCCAATAAGTCCTGGCAGAGATAAACTGCCTGGGTAGGCTGATGCTTGTAGAACTACAAGTACTAGCATACTAATGGCTGCCAGAGCATCCTGGCACTTCTAGAACTACAACCAAGCAAGCCCTGGTATAAGGACAGTGACTGGAGGGTCACTGATATATATTATGTGCCTACAGTACAAAACTTACCTGGAAAGACAAAAATATCTTAATATGTATAGTTTAGAGCAGAGAAGGGAAAGGGGGGACATGAAAGAAACTTTTAAATATATCAAGGGTTCTAACAAGGTGCAGGAGGGAAACATTCTTCATAGGTAGAGAAGTATTAGAACACGAGGACATGCACTGACACTGGAGGGAAGTAGGTTCAGAGGAAATGTGAGGAAAAATTACTTCACAGAAAGCGTAGTGGATACGTGGAATAGCCTCCCATCAGATGTGGTAGAGGCTAATACAGTAGAGCAGTTTAAACATGCTTGGGATAGACATAGGGATATATACAAAGAACTAAGGATTAAAAAGGGTTTAAGGTCACTATAGGTTAAAAAATGGGCAGACTAGATGGGCCAAGCGGTTCTTATCTGCCATCAAATTCTATGCTTCTATGTGGGGCACACTGGTGCTGGCATATTGTGTGGCATCAACGTTCTGGCATAATGTGCAGGAGTTATTGCTGGGTTTATGGTGTGGGGGCACCTTTAGGTAAAGTGGTTACATGTTTGAGGAGTACAGTTTGCCAGTTTTTAAATGAGGGGGCAGCTAGTACTGCTACTGTATAAACCAGCACTGTATAATTTTGTTTTTGTATTTAATGATCTACGGACTTAGTTACTTTAATACACTATAAAGAGGAAAAACTTTCACGGGCCGATAACACAACATTTTTCAATGCAAAACAATATCCATTTTTCAGCTGATAACGTTAAGCAATTATAACTTTGTAGTATAATCAAGAGAATCCCCAGGAGATACATCAATTTGTTTTAGGATACAATTGTATCTTTATTCATTGTACATCTCCATGGAAAATTCATTGCGCTGCAGGTATACCTGAACAATAGCTACCCTTTACAGAGGGTATGCTGTGAGACAGGATATTGTCTGCACACAAAGTAATATTATTCCGTCAGGGATCCTTTGTTAGCATGACGGAATAACACATTTCCAATTCAAAGAGTTTCATTATAGATAACTCATATACTTTTGTTTTATTGCGGCGAAATAATCTATTTCAATGCATTAAATATGCAATAGAAAATAAGCAAGTTACACTTTCACACACTTAGCTATATAATATACGATAAGGATATAGCTTTGGATACATTGTCTAACTGTTTATCAGAATGCTCAGATAGATGACACAACTTTCATCTTAATTCAATCCTTTGTTGACTGTATTGCTAATGTCATCTGGAAATATGAAACTTAAATACAATAATCAGGATTGTTGGGGGTCTAAGCAGGGGACGGCTGGCAAATTTTAGCCCTGGGGCAAGACTATTAAAAACATTTTAAAGGAATAAAAATGCAGGTGGCCCAGTGACTCAGTCCAAAGTAGCCCACTATGGTACCGGTCCTGGGGGCAGATGTCCTCCTGGCCCCCAGCCCTTGGGTCTAAGACATCTAATGCAGTAATTGCTGAATATAAACTGATTACTCTCATTTACTACCAAATATAATAAAAATGTCAAGATACAAGATATGACCATGTACTAAAAAATAACATTTTAAATAAATAAAATTATATAAAATATTTATAGGTAAAAAAGTCTCTATTTAGACTATCTATAATTATTATTATTATTATTATTTTTATTATTATTATTATTATTTTTATTATTATTATTATTATTTGTATTTTACTTTTTATTTCTATTGCTTTTCGGTTGTGGGAAGCAAAAATAATAAATCATATAATAATATTGATGTGTTCCTGTCAAATACAGTAGAGGCAGCCATTTTGTGGGTTGATTCAACACTCCGGGGAATGCAGTTAATCGCATTATTAGGAAGCAGTGACATTACTAAGACACTTCATGAGGCACACAGTGGAGGAATTCTCTGACTGACACTCCCAAATGTCCTCCAGTATCAGGGGGTCCTCCCACACCCTAGAAGAATAGGCCACCTTCCCGGATCACCCTTCGCTCACTTGAGTAGTGGACGGAATGGGGCCTTGATGGTGCGATTTGGGTCATTAGGCCCCGCCTCCAATGTTTAACGATGCAGTTCGCAGTATTGTGGAGTGTGGTCTGATGATGGTGATTGTGTCATATCGCCCCCCCTCCCTGCTGCTCGATGCTGGGTTGAAGGTCAAAAAGTAAGCAAGTATGATTAATACTCATCATAATGCAGCTATCAGTTCACCAGGAACCAGTGCCCCTCCTGAGATACTTCTTAATCAGTATTCGTGACTTACTGACTCCTATAGGCAGTATTCCCGTGAATATTTGGTCAGCCGACAAAATGGCTGCCTCTCTCCTGTGTCTGGGACAGGTGCTCTGTACATTTGAAGGTTTGTTAACTTTCTGAACAAGCACAAACATCTCTTTAAACATTATTATTTTTATTTACATGAAAGGCAAGGCATCAACATTTTCTACCTGAGAAAAATGAAGGAGTGTCCAACAGACTTAGTTATAATCAAAATATATAGCCTTTCTCATATACTATAATGTGAAATGCCCAAAAAATGCTCATAATGGAGAATGAAGCAGCCTTTGGCTAAATTTCCTGCACAACAACGTACAATAGGTCAGGGTTGATTTGAATTGCAAATTCTAGAAAAGAAACATCATAAGTCAAAAGTGGTGTTCACCGAGGGAAAAGACGTTGAAATCACAGCAATAAACTAAAAAGAAGATATTGTGTATCATAAATTTATTGTGAGTAAGGTAATCTGACACTGACACAAATTTATACTTTATACTTTATATAGTTTATTTTTCAAAAAGAACGTGTCAAATTATTCAGTTTGACAGGGAAAGAATAAATAAATACATATATTTACTTATCATTTGGATATAGTATTACAGTTGATCACATTATTTGTCCTCAATAAGGGACCCAGAATAAAGTTATGAGGTAGTTAAAAACAATAAACAATAACTTAAATGGGTTCTTCACCTCTGGACAACCCCCAGGCAATTAGCCAAAAACCTTGTCTCCCATATAATACTTCAGCAATGTCCGCCCCCCATCCAGCCCATCTAAATTCAGCTCCCAGTCCTCCTAATCTAGCTACATGCAAAGGAAAAACACTCTCAGGTCTAGTAGACTGAACCTTTGCTAGCTATTTAAGTTGCATTGTGTGTGTGAAAGCTGTTTGGATTGGCTGAGTGCCCTGTCCAATTAGGTGCCTCCTACAGTACATACCCACAGAGCACATCTCCTGGTTTGTCACACGGCCAGTTCTTTCCTCTGCACAGTACCAGTCTTGCTGGACTGGGAATCAAATGTAGCTAACAGCAAGGTATAAAGGAAGGAGACACCAAAGGACTATATGTGGTTGGAGCAGCCTGGCAAAATAGTAAAGGTCGTCCATAAGTATCAAACGGGTCTCTGTAACTGAAGTTTTAGAGCTGTCAGAGCTGGTATATACTGCTATAGAGAAAACTGCTAGAGAGTTCTCAATTCTTTAGAATTCAGAACTAAAATGCATCCGTTTACCAATATACATTGGAGGTCATTTATAAAGCGCAAAAGGACCTATGAACATTACAAAATCTGCTTTAGCCCCCGATTTGTGTAAGTGCACCTAGTTTTCCTCCAATGTGCATCAATTTGCAGAGTAAGATGGCGGAATTGGCGGAGTAGCAGAAGTTTGGGAGGGCTTCTTATCAGCACTATTCATTACTTTGCTTTCCAGCCAGGTAACCTGACACAATGTCCAGCCAATGATGGGCCATATGTTGCCTTTTGGGCAGCATGGTGGCTTAGTGGTTAGCACTTCTGCCTCACAGCACTGGGGTCATGAGTTTGATTCCCAACCTTGGCCTTATTTGTGTGGAGTTTGTATATTCTCCTTGTGTCTGCGTGAGTTTTCTCCGGGTGCTCCGGTTTTCTCCCATGCTCCAAAACCACACTAGTAGGTTAATTGGCTGTTATCAAATTGACCCCCGTCTGTTTGTGTATGTTATTGAGTTTAGACTGTAAGCTCCAATGGGGCAGGGACTGATGTGAGTGACAGATATTCTCTGTACAGCGCTGCGGTATTGGTGGCACTATATAAATAAATGATGATGAACTTCAGAGTTATTGGTCCTTTAAGTCAGTTTTCATGATTATATGTCTGCGCAGGGATATTTTGATATAATCCTAGCTCTGAGAAACCGATGGTAAAAACTAATTTAAAAAGTTGTTCAGTACTATGAGTTAGATAATATCCAGGAGCTGAATACGTAAATGCAGCTGAAATACAGAAATATGTAATTTTTACAAGTCTAGCAAAGGAATTCTAATTCAAAGATAATGGCCATGTTATTTCCCAGGTGAAAGGAAAATACAATCACCTAGTATTATAATAACTTTTTTCTCGGATGTGTCATTTCCATAAGCACCGGGATGTAATTTCACATGGTCTGAACAGGGGATTACAAGCTAACGTTTGCTGTGAGAGGACTTTTGCACATTTCTCAGACGGAATTTGACCTTAATTGTTCTGCCTGTATGTTTGATCTGCTCGGTATTCCCCTACCAATTCTGTCCCATCGAGACTTCCCCCTTAGCTGCACTGAGACTGAACATCGCAGTGCATAGTCCACTTTTCCTGACAAGTTGAGAGTGTAACACTAGGCTGTGCAGAAAAATCCTTAAGATAACAGAACTGCAAGCAAAGTTACTTTATATATTCTAGAGAAGTTTTCTTCTAACAAAGAACAACATGCACTGTGATCTACACCCAACCATAAAATGAACTATTCTATTGAACTCCATCTTTAAGCTATTTGGGTAACATCAACAACAGAAACAATGGGCTTTAGATTCATTATAGTACTGAGTGAAATAAAACGGGGGGTGAAGAAATGGACAATTTGGAGAAAATGGAAATAAATCTACACTAACCTAGCGGACAGGAGTAGATGATAAGTAACTATAGGGCTGAGTATGATGAACAATCTATAATATAAAATCCTAGCGGCATGTGTTAGTCTGTGTGTGAAAAAAAACAAACAAGCTGCAGCGCCACCTGCTGGGCGGAGTTATACACTGACCTACTAAATTCTTAGCATTATCTAATATATAAAAGTAAAAGCCTAGCGGCGTGTGTTAGTGTGTGGGAAAAAACTATTTTCTCAGAAAGGGACATTATTTGACAAAAAAATTAGAATAGTGAAGTCAGTTAACTTCCATCATCCCCCCTTCCCCCCATGGGAGGGGTAGTAAAGGCTAAATTTACGAGTTGAGGGCTCATTTTCGTGAGGTAATTTTACCTCATGAACACACATTAAAAAGGGCGCTTGCGTCAGGAAGTAACGCTCTTCCCCTGAGGAGGCCTGGGCTAGGCCCAAATGCATGACAAGAACCTTTTTAAGACCTTAAGTAGCTTGATTTGACTAGAATGCATGAATATCATGCAGGGGTTAACTTGTTAATAATAAGTAAATAAGACAATGGTGTTATATAATCAGTGTGCACAGAAGACCAGGGGCTAGATTTACGAAGAATCGAGTTTGGTGGTGGTTTTAATTCGCCACACATTGCCGGCAGTTTAGTGGTCCAAACATTTACTATAGGGCGGTTTGAGGCTGCGATTTAAATTGAATGGCGATGGGCAGCGGACTGAAAAAGCTAAACCGTCTGCGGTTTGGACAAAATCGCCGGCGGTTTGGTTAAAAAGCGCCATCAAAACTGCCATCCAAAAGATAGAAAAGACAGTTTTAATACCTGCTCCTGAATGGCTTGATAGCTCAAACTTGCTGTTTGAATTATTTTGCCATTCAGAACATAAGATAAGGCACCATTGACATTTAAATTATTTGGACAATAATTATTTATTGATTAAAGGGCAAAATAAACATGCCAAAGGTCATACACAGAAAGGTCTATCCAGGAGTACAGGAGCACAGAACAACAGCAGGTCAGCAGCCAGGAGACTGAGCGCTATAACCGGCACTGAGGCTAAGGCCTCCCTGCCTTAAATACTGAGTGTAGCCAATCAGGAGGCAAGCTCCATAAACAGATAATGGGACCCGGCTGATATAATAATAAAACTGCGCATGCGCCCGGGTAACAGCTTGCCGGGTCGCAGTGTTAATTTAATTAACTCACGCGCCCGGCTGTGTTTTGTCTGCCGGGACGCGTACAGGGGCAGGAAGAGCATCCCGACCGGCCAGGTAGCGGCGGAAGTGATGTCCCGGTCATCATAACAAAGGCCGGGGCAAGGGGCAGAGAGAACAGGCGAGCCGTGGCAGCTTGTAGTGAAGCCGTGGCTCGTAATACTTACGGGGGGGGGGGGGGGGATTTCATTATATTAAGGTGACACAATTGTTTCATTATTATATTATTTGGGCACTATGTAATGCCAAAGTGTGCAACATAAATAATTATATCCACCATTAACAATCAGTTAATATTAATATATATTCACATTTCCCCATAACATAAATGCTACAATAGTGTTCCCTTAATATAATCTAAAAAAAAAAAATCCACCCATAAGTTAATATTAAATTCATTTTGCCCCATAATCAGAGATTGAGAGTTATATAGTGGGAGGAGCAGGGTCCTCCAGCAGCACAGAGTATATCAGAAGATGAGTGATGTGTCAGTGAGGACAGGGCTGCATGTGACAGGGGCAGTAACATGATGTGAGGAGGGGAACAGAGGCAGCAGGAAGCCACAGACTGAGAGTTATATAGTGGGAGGAGCAGGGTCCCCAGCAGCACAGAGTATATCAGGAGATGAGTGATGTGTTAGTGAGGACAGGGCGGCATGTGACAGGGACAGGGACATGATGTGAGGAGGGGAATGGAGGCAGCAGGAAGCCACAGACTGAGAGTTATATAGTGGAAGGAGCAGGGTCCTCAGCAGCACAGAGTATATCAGGAGATGAGTGATGTGTTAGTGAGGACAGGGCGGCATGTGACAGGGGCAGTGACATGATGTGAGGAGGGGAATGGAGTCAGCAGGAAGCCACAGACTGAGAGGTATATAGTGGAAGGACCAGGTTCCTCCAAAAACACAGTAGTGATATGAGACTCCCATCAAACTAATTCTGGAGAATTGTGGTGGGAACTATCTCTTTATATGAAACAGGGCTCATACATCCAACATGTTTATACTAATATTTGTTAAAAAATACATGGTTAAGATGATAAAAAAGGGTCACCCTGTCATTCCTGTAATAGTATTTCCCTCCCTCCTTCATCAAGCCCCACCAACCTCAGTGAAATGTACCCTCATTGCCAAGCCAGTTTTTGACATGTGCTGTGTATCTATTTCATCAAGAATAACTTACATTAATAATGTTATTTACTTTGTACATTTGTATATTTATATTGTTTTCCTCACAAACGATAGGGGTTACTTTTGACAGAAATTAAGACCTTTTTTAAGTCTATGTGGGAAAAACAGTCAAAGTAGGATGAAAAATTTAGTTTTTTCACATTTCTGCTTTTTCTTTTTTGAACACAATTAGTGCAATCACATTAATTTACTCTCCAAGTAAAAATATACAAAATTAGCCTTCTTTATTTGAAGTCTTAAGGCATGATAGGGCTGTAATTTTTTAAATATTTTTTTATTCATTTTTTTATTTATTTTTTTTTTAATTATTTTTATTTTTAACTAGAGGGGGAGACCTCATTTAATTGATGGGTCTCTCCTTTTTTCATTACTAAATTATTCAATGTAAATTGAATGTAATAAAGATGTTTATATCAGATCTAATATACAGGTCAATCTAAGCACTGCTGAAACTGTCAAGGGTGCTGCCTTCTGCTGGGGGAGGTCCTTGTGACATCATCGTGTGACATCATTGTGTGACATCATAGTGTGACATCATTGTGTGACATCATTGTGTGACATCATAGTGTGACATCATTGTGTGACATCACAAGATTACCAGGAAGCTGACACTGATTGCTGCTATGTGCTACAATTGGTGTGCCAGGAACTAAATGACACCATTGTGGCCTACTTTTTGGACTTCCCTCCTGAGTGTTCCTGGAGGGGAGGTCCAAGGGACAAGTGTGGGGGGGCGTAACGACACAATTCACGTCACCACAGCCCACCATACAACAAAGCGTTCCACGTGATTGGACAGCGAGCTGCACCATGATGCCGCATTTCCATTTGAATCTCGTCATAAAGGCCCCCACCCACTTCAGTAGGAAGTAAAGCGGGATCTGCGAGGGTGGCTTACTCTGCTGGGATTCCGAGAAGACTCCCTGAACTCTGGTAGTCTCCTGGACATTCCGGGAGAGTACATAAGTATAAATCACACCCTCCCTGGAACAATGATTACTGGTCTTTTAAGTCAACCTGCGCAGAAATTTGATGCCAGTTTACTCTAATATGTCCAAATTATCTCACTGTATATGGAGAGTGGTGCAGAGATGAATGGTTACCACAATGCCATTTTAACGTCTATGGTGGCTGCAAGTGGTTATATTATAGTGGTTATAATTAGAATTTGTGAAAGTTTGAACTTGATGGACGTTGCGTCATGTAACTAAGTAGCATTAAGTAGCAGGATAATAAGTCTAAAGCTGGTTGCAAAACCAATAATCTGAACGTAATTTGTATAAAAGTAAAGAACCATTCTGCAAGAGGAGGTGCATTGTCTTTCAAGGCATAAGGTTATGGGGTGACTTGATTATCTGTCTGATGAAAGTATCTACTTCAATCGATAGACAGATATGTTCATGTTAAATCGTTGCATAGTAAAGTCATTGAAATAGGGCATCAAACAAGATGCCCACTGATTTTTTGTTCCAATCCCCCATAGATTAGTATCAGTCGATTTCCAAACATTGTCCATCATTTCGCTCTTGTCTTATGGGTAAGAAAACATTTTAAAACATTTTGAAACACGCATCGGCGTTTGCCTCGCTATGCTCTATTATAATAGATCCTCTTATTTTCTTTTTTAGCCTTAGATGTCAGATTTTAGCTACCCCTGGTATATCCAGGACATGAACCGCTTAGAGTAGCATATCATATTTTCCTTACTATACTATTGGCTATTTTAAAGATAGCAGAGACTAAGAAGTGATAATACTACATTAATCCACGAGGTAGGGGATAAGCCCTCCATTCAGGATATTATCCATGTATAGAGTAGTATTTATATAGAGCATTCTGAATTTGGTACAGTGTATATTTAATGGCTCTTTTTCTCTTACTTATTAAATAATGGATTTTCAGATGTAATATTGACCTAATTGTTGGTTATAAGCAGCTACTCTTGTATTAAATATAATATGACATCAATGGAGATTATGTGGTCTTTATTTAAAGACTAATAATCTTATTATTAGGATCTTATGATATTTTTTTCATTGTGAATATTAATTCACTATAAGAATACAGCTAACCTAGAGAGGCAGGGCAGCAGGTACTGCCAAATTTAAATCACTTATTTTGCACTATTGCCACTGTCATTTTTGTTTTTAAATATTTCGCTACTGGTGACACATTGGCCATTTAGGGAACCAAGTTTTTAATAAAAATATTTAATAAAGTATTTCATTTTAAAACAGTATTCTATCACTCAGTGAGTGCCCGCAGTTAAAATCCAAGTTTCTTTCTTCTTTTCTCTCTTTGTTAAATTTCCATCGTCATCATCAATCCAAGCTTATTTTTCTAATATGCAGATAAGTTAATACCAATAATTTGCCAATTATCTTGCTATCCTTTGGGGGTTATTATTTTGTTTTTCTTATTTACATGAAATTTTCTTTTAAGTCCATCAAAGTCTCCGTGCAATGCCCCATTATTTTTGCTGTATATCCAAAAGAACAGAACATCACTCATTTGGTTGTAGCTAGGGATGTGCACCGGCGACTTTTGAGGTCTCGTGTTTTGTGTTTTGGATCCGGATTTTCGTTATTTTTGGGGTTCGGATTTGTCTCGCAAAACACTTGACGAAAGGTCTCGGTTCGGATTTAAGGTTTTGGATTCGGATTTTTTTGGAAAAAAACATAAAAAGTTTAAAAATCAAGTTTTTGAGCTTATTTTCACTCCTAGGCTATTATTAACCTCAATAACATTCAATAACAAGCATTTCCACTAATTTACAGTGTATTCTGAACACCTCACAATATAGTTATTAGTCCAAAACGTTGCAACAAGGTATCTTTCTGGACTGCGTAGAGGAGTGGGTCACCACAATATCTATTAAAAACCCTGAACTTTTATGAATCGCACCAATAAATGTACCTGGACTGCGTAGAGGAGTGGGTCACCACAATATATATTAAAAACCCTGAACTTTTATGATTCGCACCAATAAATGTACCTGGACTGCGTAGAGGAGTGGGTCACCACAATATATTAAAAACCCTGAACTTTTATGAATCGCACCAATAAATGTACCTGGACTGCGTAGAGGAGTGGGTCACCACAATATATATTAAAAACCCTGAACTTTTATGAATCGCACCAATAAATGTACCTGGACTGCGTAGAGGAGTGGGTCACCACAATATCTTAAAAACCCTGAACTTTTATGAATCGCACCAATAAATGTACCTGGACTGCGTAGAGGAGTGGGTCACCACAATATCTTAAAAACCCTGAACTTTTATGAATCGCACCAATAAATGTACCTGGACTGCGTAGAGGAGTGGGTCACCACAATATATATTAAAAACCCTGAACTTTTATGATTCGCACCAATAAATGTACCTGGACTGCGTAGAGGAGTGGGTCACCACAATATCTTAAAAACCCTGAACTTTTATGAATCGCACCAATAAATGTACCTGGACTGCGTAGAGGAGTGGGTCACCACAATATATATTAAAAACCCTGAACTTTTATGAATCGCACCAATAAATGTACCTGGACTGCGTAGAGGAGTGGGTCACCACAATATATTAAAAACCCTGAACTTTTATGAATCGCACCAATAAATGTACCTGGACTGCGTAGAGGAGTGGGTCACCACAATATATCTTAAAAACCCTGAACTTTTATGAATCGCACCAATAAATGTACCTGGACTGCGTAGAGGAGTGGGTCACCACAATATATTAAAAACCCTGAACTTTTATGAATCGCACCAATAAATGTACCTGGACTGCGTAGAGGAGTGGGTCACCACAATATATATTAAAAACCCTGAACTTTTATGATTCGCACCAATAAATGTACCTGGACTGCCTAGAGGAGTGGGCACTGGGCACCACAATAAAATATATAAAAAACCTTCAACAGGTCTGCATTACACTACACATACGGCTGCTCCTCCATCCTCTCCATCATATACATGTTGGAGTTTTAGCGTGTGACAACCTCTTGTTTTTGATAATGTCAGTGCATTTTGAATATTTTTCAATTTGCCCCACACCACTGAATGAACTTTATCTATGATACGCATCTATCTATCTTGACTGCGTAGTGTGGTGGCCCCGGTACACAATTTGGTACCGAGGCCACAATATAATTAAAAAACCCTCCACGTGTCAGAATTCCACCAAAAAAGGGTATGGACTGCATAGTGTGGTGGCCCCGGTACACAATTTGGTACCGAGGCCACAATATAATTAAAAAATTGGGCATCAACAGTCAACGTTGTTTAATATCTGATACACCTCTATCTGGACTGCATAGTGGAGTGGCCCCGGTACCCAATTTGATACCGGGGCCACAATACCTCCTCCAAACATGGTACAGACAATTCGTCATTGAGATCCCATCAAGTATGTTAAAGACAGACAGGGTCGAAGTGTTATTCGTTGACTTTGTAAACCCAAAAAAATGTCCCTGTTGCACATAGTCGTGCAATGAAGACTGACTTTTTCATTTAAAGGCACGATCTTTCAAGTGTAGTGTTTGTAAGTCTAAGTCATATTATACTTTTGCTAAAATTGGTTTATTTTGTTCCTCTTTATGGTAATTAGTAATAGAATTAAAGTATGAAATAGAATTAAAGTATGAAATAGAATTAAAGTATTAAATAGAATTAAAGTATGAAATAGAATTAAAGTATGAAATAGAGTGGTATAGAGTTGTAGTGTGGTATAGATAGAGTGGTCCACACAATATAATAATAATAAAACCCTCCACTGGTCTGAATTCCACCAAACAAGTATCTGGACTGCGTAGTGTGGTGGCCCCGGTACACAATTTGGTACCGAGGCCACAATATAATTAAAAAACCCTCCACGTGTCAGAATTCCACCAAACAAGTATCTGGACTGCATAGTGGGGTGGCCCCGGTACCCAATTTGATACCGGGGCCACAATACCTCCTCCAAACATGGTACAGACAATTCGTCATTGAGATCCCATCAAGTATGTTAAAGACAGACAGGGTCGAAGTGTTATTCGTTGACTTTGTAAACCCAAAAAAATGTCCCTGTTGCACATAGTCGTGCAATGAAGACTGACTTTTTCATTTAAAGGCACGATCTTTCAAGTGTAGTGTTTGTAAGTCTAAGTCATATTATACTTTTGGTAAAATTGGTTTATTTTGTTCCTCTTTATGGTAATTAGTAATAGAATTAAAGTATGAAATAGAATTAAAGTATGAAATAGAATTAAAGTATTAAATAGAATTAAAGTATGAAATAGAATTAAAGTATGAAATAGAGTGGTATAGAGTTGTAGTGTGGTATAGATAGAGTGGTCCACACAATATAATAATAATAAAACCCTCAACTGGTCTGAATTCCACCAAACAAGTATCTGGACTGCGTAGTGTGGTGGCCCCGGTACACAATTTGGTACCGAGGCCACAATATAATTAAAAAATTGGGCATCAACTGTCACCGTTGTTTAATATCTGATACACCTAAATATGGACTGCACAGTGGAGTGGCCCCGGTAGTAAATTTGGTGCCGGGGCCACAATACCTCCTCCAACTTCCAAGTGTAGTGTTTATAAAGACAGACAGCGTCGAAGTGTTATTAGTTGACTTTCTTAACCCTAAAATTGTCCCTGTTGCAAATATTCGTGCAATGGACAGTTACTTTTTTATTGAAAGACTCAAGCTTTCAAGTGTAGTGTTTATAAAATATAAACAACAATACAGTAGTTTTAGAGCACGTCAATACCTCTTGTTTTAAATTATGACACGGCATTTTACTTTTGGTTTAATTTCTTGAATTTTTTTAAATTTGGTTTTACTTTTTGAACATGGCAAACGACTGTTGGACGGTCAATTGTTTTGTGAAAGACTTAGCGGTCTTACGACTTCCCCTCTGGGAAGATGACCGACTAACAGCAGCAACAGCAGCAGTGGCAGTAGTAGGCGTACCGCTGCAGGATTCCTCGGATGAATCCCGTATTGAGGAGGACTCAGTCTGGCTGCTGACTTGGGCTGCAGG
Organism: Mixophyes australis; assembly: GCA_036250195.1. NCBI lineage: Eukaryota > Metazoa > Chordata > Amphibia > Anura > Limnodynastidae > Mixophyes > Mixophyes australis. Next base: position 20,960,894 of record JAVHZZ010000005.1, on the reverse strand, counting down.
ACTGAATCTGATGGAGATTGTGGAGGAAGTTGACGAGGAGGGTGTTGCTGGTGTGTATCCAACTGGACCACGGGATTTAGGTGTCCCTGTACCGATGAGGGTCCTAGCCCCAGTTCCTGAACTAACCACTGAACTATGAAGGTTATTCAGGTGACGTATAAGGGAGGATGTTCCTAGGTGGGCAAGATCCTTACCCCTGCTTATTTGAGCTTTACATAAGCTACATATGGCCATACATTGGTTGTCTGGATTTGGATAAAAATAACTCCAGACCGAAGAGGTGCATTTTTTGGTCTTCTGACCAGGCATGACGATGGGCTTTTTCATCCCATGGACATCAGCTGTTTCCCCCCCTGGTGCCTCATTTACAATAACCACATCACCATCCTCATCATCAAGTTCCTCCACAGCGCCAGCTACATCATCAATAGCCTCCTCCCGAGCCACCTCTTCCCGTACAGTGATGGGAAGGTCAGGCTTGACAACCACCAACATCCTTGGACTCGCCTTGTGGATTTGTGATAATTTCTCTTTAGAAGGCAGAGTTGTTTGCTGTTTTGTTGCTGACAGCATAACTCTCTTCAATTTTTTGTAGGGGGGGGGGAGGAGGAGGAGGGCTAAGATCCGTGGGTGAAGCTGAACCACTAGTCATGAACACGGGCCAGGGCCTAAGCCGTTCCTTGCCACTCCGTGTCGTAAATGGCATATTGGCAACTTTACGTTTCTCCTCAGATGATTTTAAGTTTCTCTTTTTGCTACTTTTTCTTAACTTGGGCTTTTTGGATTTTACATGCCCGGTACTACGAGATTGGGCATCGGGCTTGGAAGACGACGTTGATGGCATTTCATCGTCTATGTCATGACTAGTGGCAGCAGCTTCAGCATTAGGAGGAAGTGGGTCTTGATCTTTCCCTACTTTATCCTCCAAATTTTTGGTCTCCATTATATGTAGCACAAGATACTGCAGAATGTGTGAACTTGGTAATATTGCAGTACCAATGGACTTATACTGCTGGATTGGTTTTGCAAATTTGGTTATAATTATTATATATTTTTATTTTTTTTAAATTTTTATTTTTTGTTACTTTTTTTTTATTTTTTAAAAACTTGGGAATAATGGGGAAATAACTATGCCCTTAGAAGCACAGAGCACAGGACACAGCACCACTGGACTGAACAGGACACGGCACAGGACCCAGCAGCACTACGGAACTCAGCAGGACAGAGCACAGGACACAGCACCACTGGACTGATACTGCAGAATGTGTGAACTTTGTAATATTGCAGTACCAATGGACTTATACTGCTGGATTGGTTTTGCAAATTTGGTTATAATTATATATATATTTTTTTTAATTTTTAATTGTAATTTTTTTTTTACTTTTTTTTTATTTTTTAAAAACTTGGGAATAATGGGGAAATAACTATGCCCTTAGAAGCACAGAGCACAGGACACAGCACGACTGAACAGGACACGGCACAGGACCCAGCAGCTCTACGGAACTCAGCAGGACAGAGCACAGGACACAGCACCACTGGACTGATACTGCAGAATGTGTAAACTTTGTAATATTGCAGTACCACTGGACTTTTACTGCTGAATGTGTGAACTTGGTAATATTGCAGTACCAATGGGCTTATACTGCAGGATTGGTTGTGCAAATTTTGTGGTAATTAAAAAAAATTAAATTAGTATTTGGTATTTTTTTAAATAACTTTTTTTTATTTTTTTAAACACAGGGGAATATTGGGGAAATAACTATGCCCTTAGACGCACAGAGCACAGGACACAGCACCACTGGACTGAACAGGACACAGCACTGGACCCAGCAGCACCACTGACCTCAGAAGGACAGAGCACAGCACACAGCACCACTGGACTGATACTGCAGAACACAGCACAGCACAGCACAGCACAGCACAGAACTAAACAGCACAGCACGAGATCTACCAGGACAGAGGACCACCTAACACACCCTCCCTCTACCCTGATCAATGCCCGAGTGAAGATGGCGGCGACTAGCGGGGAATTTATAGGATCCGAGTATCGCGAGATCCGACAACGGGATTATGAGTCAGAGCCTCAGTTTCAGATTTGAATTTGGCGCCAATACCCGGATCTGTCTCGGATCCGACTCGGATCGGCAACGTTCGGGTGGGCTCGGATTTCATAAATCCGAGTGCGCTCATCCCTAGTTGTAGCTAATAATTGTTTCAAAGAAGAAGAAAACTTTTTTGACTCCAGAATAGTAACTTAATTCCTCACTAGATCAACACTCATAGCTCTAATCAATAGTCTTGCATATTATATAAAAAATTATGCAAATAACTTTTAACATATTTAATTGAGTCTGCTGGTGCCAGTGAGATGATTTGCATCACTCTAACTGTAAAGAATCCTACACGTGCCTTACAATGAAAACATGTTTTCCAGTCTCCGTGGATGTTCTATGTAGTTGTAATTGCCTGGATACATACAATTTCTATAAGTGAGGATTTTTGGGATGTGTGTTTGGTGGAGATCTGATTTTTTTCAGAGGTTGTCTCCAAGCAAGATCCTGTTTCTACTGGATCAACACCTGGGAGTAGATTTACTAAACTACCGGTTTGAAAAGTGTAGCTGTTGCCTATAGCAACCAATCAGATTCTAGCTGTCATGTTGTAGAATGTACTACATAAATGATATCTAGAATCTGATTGGTTGCTATAGGCAACATATCCATTTTTTCAAACCCGCAGTTTAGTAAATATACCCCCTGAGGTCATATTATGATTGGTACTGAGTCTCTTGAGACCAAGCATTACAGATAAGCCTATCGGACATTTTTATTAGTCAACGCACATTGACCCATAAAATACTCATTATTACTACGCTCTCTCTTTGCTTTTACTATATTTAATTTATAAGAAATCTATCTTTGTGGACTATTCATAATAAACCAAAACACTCAGATTTGTAATTATAGGTACTACATTTTCTATATGTTAGATACACTCTTTAGAGAATATATCTAACATTGTTTGCGGCCTGTGCATCTGTCATTACAGTGGAAGGGAGTGTATGCAGTTTAGGTTAGTTATCAAACATATCCAAACATGTCCAAAGTTGGACTTAGCTGTTAATCATCCAGGTATAATACACAGAAATGTAGCATAATATAAGCTTCAAAGAGATGAAATTGTAACGTTATTGTAAGCCAGAAAACACATGAAGCTGTGGTATTCTGGGCATAACACTGTGTGACACTAAACTCAGGGGAGAATAGTGACATAGGATGTTTGATATTTGTTACAGTTTGGAGATATAAGTGTGAAATGATTTACGGTTTCAGGAAGATCCACTTCGGTCTGGTGATAATGACGATGAGGAAAAGCCTACAGAAAGCATCTGTCATCTATACGGAGTGACATTAACTTCATCTTAATGATCTAATAAGAGATACAGATATGGCCTGGGAAATCTGTAGAGACATGAAAACAATCTTCCAACGTGGGATTAAAGAAGTGAATCACGCTGTATGTCAAATACTGCAGCGCTAGAAAAATACTAATGATAGAAGAGAGTGGAAAAGGTAAAAATGTGATTTGAAATGTACGAAAACCACTTTTCTTTACCAAATGTGTGTTATTTATGTAGTTATTTATATGTTTGGAACATAATGTACTGTAGCCCTGACATAGTTCTTTCTTAGCTGTTACCTTTCTCACCTGTCCGTCTGTCAACAGTCCCCGAATGTTATAAACTGGATCCTACATTAACCTTCGTCCATTATCTCCAAAGGCTTAATGTAGGATTACATTCAGGTAGACCTGCATCATACATTCTGTGGGCCGGATCGGACGCAACCTGTATCTAAGAAAAGAGCATGTAACCAGAGTGTAGTTTTACTCATAATAGTATATTCATTAATAAAAATATGTGTTTAAAAAAATATCCAGTATATTTTTTTATTTTAAATTAAATACATAAATTAGGATGTTCTTAATGCGCACTGTGCATACAATGCATTTTTATAGTCTATCTTACTTGCATGCACATGTTCTGTGATAGCTAGAGATGCTCGGGCCTGGTTTTCTGAAAACCGAGCCCACCCGAACTTAGGGGATCCGAGTAGGCTTCTGAGCCGGCTCGGTACTTTCGAGCATCCTTGGATCTGAATCGAGGCAAAACATCATTGTTGCATTGTTGGATCTCGCGGGTTTTGGATTTCAGAAGTACCTCCCTCCCCAGGAGATCCAGCCCCATTGCTCACACAGAAACAGGGGTAGCAGTGTTCTTGCCACTCTCCAGTCTCCAGTAGCATTGCTCAGTGCCATTGCTCACACAGAAACAGGGGTAGCAGTGTTCTTGTCACTCTCCAGTCTCCAGTGACATTGCTCAGTGCCATTGCTCACACAGAAACAGGGGTAGCAGTGTTCTTGTCACTCTCCATTCTCCAGTGACATTGCTCAGTGCCATTGCTCACACAGAAACATGGGTAGCAGTGTTCTTGTCACTCTCCATTCTCCAGTGACATTGCTCACACAGAAACATGGGTAGCAGTGTTCTTGTCACTCTCCATTCTCCAATGCCATTGCTCAGTGCCATTGCTCACACGGAAACAGGGGTAGCAGTGTTCTTGTCACTCTCCAGTGAAATTGCTCAGTGCCATTGCTCACACAGAAACAGGGGTATCAGTGTTCTTGTCACTCTCCAGTCTCCAGTGACATTGCTCAGTGCCATTGCTCACACGGAAACAGGGGTAGCAGTGTTCTTGTCACTGTCCATTCTTGTCACTCTCCACAACCTGAGCAATGTTAGACTACCCACAGGTGTGGTAGCAAAGATGTAACCTATTCTCTGCCAGGGACAAAGACAATATAGAAGATTTCAGATATTTAAAGATATATGGTAAATTAAATTCCTGAAAATCTGCAAGAAAAGAGAGATAGGGTATATTTACTAAGCGACGGTCCCGATGAACCACCAACTCTTGGTGCCTTGCCATAATTTTTTTAAAACGTCAATTTTATTAAAGACAAAAATTGCCGCTTAGAAAATATACCCCATAGTCTTGTTTGCTATGCCCCAAGTGTATCCTTATAGTACAGATAAAATAAATTAAAAAATGATTCCTATACATTGTAAGTATTGTTTTATTACTGTGTTTGTTCTCAATTGTAAAGTACTATGGAATTTACTGGCGCTATATAAATAAATGCTGATGATGATGATTCTTTCTCACAGAGAAGTGTCAAGGCCGCACTCACTCAGAAATCGCCTGTTATCATGCCACTGCTGAATAAAGGTTTTATGACTCTGAATGATAACAACAGCTCTGCTGCGTAATATTATGTAAATAATATTTATTACAGTTTGTTCTGCCAAAACTCAATGGAAACTCTAGAAGATAGTGAGGGAGGGCACCTTTACCATGTGGATGAAACACACAATTCCTTGTTTGGCTTCATTAATAGAAGCAAAGGAAATTAAACATTGTATTGATTAGGCAGTTGGCCAGTTGTATTTTATTTACACAAGGCTCAGGGAATCAACTGCAGAATAGCTGCCAAATATTAAACCCACAAAACCAATGAATGCTGCCAGAAATGTTGTTGGCTTTATGCAGTGTGCTAAAAATATTTATATTTATCTTACACGTTATTTCAGTCCTTCTGTTTATAGCTACTCATGTTTAGAAGCCTGGGAAAGTGATGATATAATAAACACTAAGATTTATTTATGAATGACTGTATATGTGGACACGCAAGATACGCAGCACACGCAGACGTACCGCGCCGAACATGAGTCAGGCGCATGGCACTTAATTAAACCACTCAGGGGTAGATTTATAAAATCTGCTAAAATGGAAAAGTGGAGCTGTTGCCATAACAACAGCTATTGTAAAAATGCATTTTTTGTACATGAGCCATTCCTGAATGTATTGTATGGGGGGAAGGGGGGGAATATTTTTTAAATATTTTGTCAATAATATAATGACTATATTATTATTAGGTGACATTAATTGAATAGTATTTTTTTATATAGTGCCTTCTATTGTGAATTTATATTCCACATATGTATTAGACGTATCCTACAGTGTACTGTCTGTTGAGGAGAATGTACCTAGACCCGTAGTCATTAACAGACGTTTCTTCAGATCAGCTCCTTGCTGAATACTAGAGATGCTCAGTGACCCCCGTGAACTGGTTTTGGTTTTGGCTTTGGATCTGGATTAGCTTCGAGTTTTGGTTTTGGCAAAACCGCCCTCGTGTGTTTTGGTTTTGGATTTTTAAGAAAAAATCCTAAAATATGCTAAAATCACATAATTTTGCTCTTTCTTTTGTTCCTACATTATTATTAACCTCAATAACACTAATTTCAAGTCATTTGCAGTCAATTTTGACCACCTCACAGGTCACAATATTATTTTCAAACACTTTTGGACAAAGACTGCAGTGACCTGGCTGGATGGTAAGCGACAGAGCAATGACACAAACTCACGGCAGTTCCTACCGCATCTAGGACACATTGACACACAGCAGTGGCAGAAAAGAAAAATGGTGCAAGATGGAATTGTCCTTGGGACCGCCCTCCCTCCCACCCACCGTTATGTTGGATCTTAAAAAGGAATCCAAAAATCGCGAGATCCGACGACGTAACAATGACGTTTCGTCTTGTTTTTAAATCCAAAAAGCGTGAAAGTACCGAGCTGGCTCAGCTCGGTACTTGGATCCGCTAAGTTCGGGTATATTCGATTCTCGGGAAACCGAGCCTGAGCATCTCTACTGAATACAGACATGTATATTCCTAATTTACATGCATTTTAAAAAAAATCGAACATTATGTTAAGTTTGCGTTTGGTAATGACAGGCCCAGGGTATTTTCAACCATATTCAAATTGTAACTTATCTTGAGATACGCTTGGATTTGAGTACGGGCAGAACTACACACAAGTTGCACGCTCTTTTTAAATATGGAACTTATTTCCAAGTTGTGTCCGGACATGAATCAAGCCCTATACATCTACTTTGTGCAGCATGCCTATGGAACCGAGTTGACATTAGATGCATTTTAGGTTCATATTTTTACCTATTTTCGTTATCCATTTTCTTACTTACACTCAATATACAATTTACAGTTTCTATTTCTAATATCTTTCTGGTGTTGCTGAGTGCTGGGTAGGTCATATAAGCCATTCATAAAACAATTCAGGGAAGTAAGTCCTGTTTGTCCTTCAAAAGAATACAACAAAGGTGATCAAATTAAGACTTAAATCCTTATTTTCTAAAACTATTCATTCGTTTTGACTTTTTCAACATTTCCCACATGGACGATCTCAAAGTACAAATTCAGCATTTTTGCAGAAATAGAAATGTCCTACTTTATATTCTATGAGTAATAATAATTTACATATGTCTGAGTATATTTTTCATTTACTTTATTCTGCAACTAATTACATAATTGTAAGCAATTCCCTGTTGTCTGATATTACAGTATTGCAAAATCAAGATTTTATTTAAAGATTTATCTTCTTAAATATATTGTCTACTTTTGTATGAAAACAGCTGTGATTATGTTTTCTATAAGTTCCCGTTTTTGTTGTTATGAATCACTATAAAATGTTTTATCTGCTAAAAAGTAATGATAAGGACAGGTGTATGTTCATAGTGAGGCTAATTGAGCCACTTGTTTCAGGCAGCACATTTTGTGGGAAGTAAAGTGTAAGAATGTAATTAAAAATGTCATTTTTTTTCTGCTGAAAATGTCTACGTTCGTAGATTCTACCTTGTTGGTAGATCTCATTGTAACCTCCCCCCCCCCCCCTTCCTGAGCACCGGGGAGAGTGAGAGATGCCCTTGTGAGGTCTGAGCAAGTGTGAGACCTTGGGGCCATAGCTGGACTGGTTTACAGGACCTGAGGGTTCAAAGGAAGGATTTGGTAGCCCCAAGTGATTGGGAGAATGAAGGTTCTACTTTTGGGATGTGTGCCTTGCTTTGCTATTTTCTAGCCCTATTATGGAAAAATCTATGACCTTATCAAGGCCTTTGAAGGTGGTAGCTGGTATTTGATGGCACTGAACACAGACCACTAAGGGCGCCAGAGATGTACATGTATAGAAATGCCTAACCACCGTGACCAAAACAAAGTGTCCCAAGGCATGGTCTCTAAATGTTGGCATCTATGGGTGTTCTGTACATATACAGTATTTACGCAGTAGTGCAAGTGAGGTGGTATGGCCTGGTAATAAGAAGTTAGTTGCAGGTACATTGTTCCCAGCTGCTGATGGGCCTTAGATCAGGAGATTTGCTGGTAGCCATTTTTTTGTACTTTTGCTTGAGGAGTGTTGTCCCAAACTTATGGGGGCCAAAATGGGCTTATGGGGTCCTCCCTGGTGGCTAAGGAACCATCCCCTATATTTCATGCTGACTGATGCAGACACACCCTCAGCCAGTGTCGGACTGGGGCATGAAGGGCCCACTGGGGGACTGCAAAGCTAGGGGCCCACCAGAGGGGGTGTAGTCAGCCATTATAGAGGAGAGACCAGGCACTAGAGGGGGAGTGGTCAGCCCACGAAGGACAGCTAGCATCATAGTGTAGTATATAAAGAATGCAGTGTGTATATAAAGAGTACACAGTCTTGACCTGCCCCTTAGATTGGGCAGAACAGTTACCAAAAATCGGGATTGTCCAGCCAGACTATCCTGCTCTCTCCTACCTGTTCTTGTCACCTGTGACTGCTGGTTTCTTTAGTTGCAGCTTGTCTGAATCCTGGAATGTTGGGGCCCTATTTGGAAAAAAAAATGGGTACATTTAAAAAATTCCAACCAGCCCAAGAATTAAATCAATAGGACCCACAATTAATACTTAGGCCTTCCTCCAGCCCCAACATTAAAGTAATAGTATTACCATTGAATAAATAAACCTATTTCCCTCCCTCCAAACAGCCCCAGCAATAAATTAATAGCATTTACATATAATAAATATACCTATTTCCCACAACCGTCACTGCCACTAAATAATTAATATTCACATTTAATAAATAGACCTCATGTTCCACAAACTCAGCCCTACATTCAATTAATAGCCCCCAAACCACCCCATCTTAAATTATTAGTCCCCATTATAAAATTAAATTGCCCCACCATCACCACACAAACAAAATAGCACCCATTAGTTAGCCACCCCCTACCACACACACACACACATTACATTGCCACAAGCCCGCTGTGCCATCACACAAACATTACTGTGCCCCTTCATCACCATGCTGTGCCCCCTTATGATCACATTGCGCCCTCCATGCTGCTTTTGCCCCCCTTTATCACACTGTGCCATGCTGCCTTTGCCCCCCTTCTTACTCTGCCATACTGCCTTTTCCCCCATTCTTCCTCTGCCATGCTGCCTTTGCCACCCTTGCTTCCGTTCCGTCACTTACCTTTTTTTTCGGCTTCTTTTTTCTCTTCTTGTCCTCTATCTTCTGTCTTCTTGCCGACTCCTCTCTGTGCTGCTCCTCACTGAACATGAACATGAACATGTTGGGCGCGATGATGTCACACCCAACAACCAGTGCGAACAGAGCAGAGAGGAGGGAGGAGGGGCTCCGGCACCACAATCAAATGAGTATTTTTTTTTTTGAAGGTACTCGCTCCCTCCACCAATGAAGAGGGGAGCCATCAGGGTCGGGGCCTACTGGGGGATACCCCGGCTCCCCGGCGGGCCAGTCCGACCCTGCCCTCAGCTCCCTGATTGACTCCGCTCCCAGTTTGTTAGCCAAGGCACATGGTTCTTAACAGTCAAGTCCAAGACTGAGCGTTGGCCCTCTACATCAGCTACCTCCTCCACCTCCAAGTCCACTGGCAGCAAGTCACATAATGGGGCACCCAACCTCCTGATGCACACCCCCACATGGGCATGTTGGGTGTAGAGTGTTAGCTATTCATTTAAAGATAGGGTGAGAGTGGAGACTCTTTTATTTTTGGATGGGGTGACAATTGGGCTATTCATTTAATAGTTGGCTGACATTCGTGGTGGGGCATTTTAATTTAAGGTGGTGTGATGGGACTATACATTTAATACTCGGGCTGTTTGTGAATGTGGGTCCAAGTGGGGGGCAATGAGGCCTATTCATTATGCGAGGGTCTGAGTTGGGAGTCAAGCCTATATATTTTATATGAATGCTATTCATTTAATGTTGAGGCTAGCTGTAGGGAAGGAGTCTTATTTATGAAATTTGAATGTTTATTCAGCTTAGCTTTCCAGTAGGTGAAAATTACCGATCACTTTTACAAATAGGGCCCCAACATTCCGACCAAACAGCAACAGAGCTTAAGAGACCAGCAGCAGCCATCAGTAGTGAAAGCTGCAAGGACTGGTAGAAGACAGCAGCAGTCTCAGTTGTGTGCAGTCAGGACTTTGCCCATTTTGAGGCTGCTCTGTTTGCAAAGAAGTAGCCAGGTGCACGTAACAGAGGGGTGCACTGCATTGTCCCTGTGTTTGAAGGGGAAGGGTTTGAAGCGCAGTCCAGTGCTGTCTAAAGCAATAGCCATGCCCTTTGCATATTTGCATTGCTCACCCTGCCTGCCGATGCCATGCGGTGGTGTATGCGTGACCCCGCCTACTGTCAATTTGGCACCACCTAACACATTTCTTTGCTGAAAGAATGAATGAATATATTCGCGCTTAAACTCTTGTACATCCTGACTATCCTGAAATTTTGATAAACTTGAAGAAGTGGAGACTGTGCCAGTAATAAGGTCATGTTATAATGTGGGGGACGGGCTGAGGGAACACCCCTGCAGGTCTTAGCTATGTCTGTGCAGAGTGTCTTTGCAAGTGCATGTGTGTGTGTGTGTGTGTGTGTGTGTTTGAGAGAGTGTGTGTGTGTGTGTGTGTTTGAGAAAGTGTGTGTGTGTGTGTGTGTGAGAGAGTGTGTGTGTATGTGTGTGAGAGAAAGTGTGTGTGTGTGTGTGTGTCTGAGAGAGTGTGTGTGTGCGTGTGTGAGAGAGAGTGTGTGTGTGTGTGTGTGTGTGTATGTGTGTGAGAGAAAGTGTGTGTGTGTGTGTGAGAGAGAGAGTGTATGTGTGTGTGAGTGTGTGCATGTGTGTGTGTGTGAGAGTGTGTGTGTGTGTGTGTGTGTGTGTGTGTGAGTGTGTGCATGTGTGTGTGTGTATAGTGTGTGTTAACTTTATTGTTATCTTCTGACCCACAGATATGGAAACTTTCGTGCATTTGCCCCTGAACCCAGTGACTGATCTACCCATCTCATCTCCCTATCTCTTGCAGGTTATGGTTTAATGGCTCTGGTGTATATGTAACGCCCCCTGCGGGGAAAGACAGGGACAGACGCAACACAAAAGAACTTACCTTGTAAACGATGGTCACCTCCAGTCCGCTTCCAATTTCCCAGCTGCGATCCAATCCCAGCAGATCCGCAGCCGCAGTCACCTCCAATCACGTCCCTCTGAGATAGAGACAGAGATTACGGCCGTGCCTACCAGGTAAGGGCTGTCCGAGACTACGGCAAAGAACAAGGGCACAGTCAGTCCAAGCTCTTTGCCGCCTCCTCACTTTGTTCTTGCCAAGACGCGGGGGACTACAGGCACTGAAGGCCAAGACTAATCCGAGGACTAATCCCGCCTCAAGTACCTCACACACCTGCCGGTGAGGGCCTAACCGAAAGGGGGAATCGAGCGTGATACTCACCGGGACACTCCCACTTCCGATCCGGGTCTCCTGCACCTTCCCGACTCCTGCGGATGACAAGAACACACAGCCTCCCTCTACGCTCTCCGTGAGACTAAGATGGCACCCACAAAACTGGACTGACTACAACAGCGACCCGACCCTAACAACGTTCTAATGGTCGGCAACGCAACTAAGTCAAACCACTATGACTAACTAGGTGTGGTGCACTAACGGAACTGCTCACTTACACGCTATGGGGAACACCAGCCGGTGTTCACAGCCTAAACCGGAGGGCGGTTCCTAATCCCCTCACCCAGGTCGTACCAAGAAGCTGCCTTCTTGCTATGGAGTCACACACAGGCCCTAAGTACGGGTTCTTTAAGCCCGGCTGAGGCTCAGTAGAACAGCACACTAACCCGCGGGCCGACTGCCGCACGGAACAGCCGATCGAACTGAACCGCCCGACTGCCTGTACTCGGGTATCTCACACGTGTCCCTACGTCCGGAACCACAGGTCCACCTGCACGGAACCGGCCTTGAGGACCCTTGATCAGAACCATGGCCGCCCCTGGAACTGCCTCAAGGTGTGCTGCACTGCCACCAACTCACTCAGCCACCCCCTCTGGGTACCAGTGTGACCCCGGGGACCTAAGGGACAGGAAAACTACGTGTGTTCTCCCCTGACTATGTGTATGCTGGTAACTACACTTGCCCCACAGCACGGGTTAGCACAGGAAAAACCACAGGAAACAAGAGCCTACCTTTAATGGGGGCCTGACGTCTTGCCCCTGGACACAGTTATGTAGCACACCCCAAAATACCGTAATGTAAACTATACTCGCCGCACAGACAGAATAAATACAGTATACAGTACTTTGCACGCTACTTACCCGAACACACCGCTGTTAGCCAACCAGCAGGTTGCTACAGCACCACAGGAGCCTCCGCTCTACTGTACCTCCTAACCACGTGTGCTCACCTCACACAGGACCGCGCCTACTCTCACAAGGCTCTCACGCCTCTACCACACACCACCAGGGCCTTATGCCCTACACACCATGGGTCTCTGCCCAGCTACACACAGAGCCTTCTGCTCTGTTTCCTGGGCCTCAGCCCCCTCTCTACCTCAGGGCTCTGAGCCCACTCACTAGGGCCTTATGCCCTACTACCTAGGGGTCCTAGCCCCTGCCTGAGGCCTGTGGCCTCCCTAACTGACTGAGGGCCTTGTGCCCTTAATAGCCTACAGGCTACCAGCCTCTAACCAGGCCCTCTGGCCTTCCTATGGCCTCTAGGCCACTAACTACCTAAGGGCCTTGTGCCCTTGTACCTGGGCTCTCACGCCCCTATCTAACTAATAGGGGCTTGTCCCCTTTATCATCAATTCTATGGCCTACTGGCCCACTAACTTCGTTGGGGCCTAGTGCCCAGGTCCCTGGGCCTTGTGCCCCTACTTCACGGTGCCACGGGCCTTGTGCCCGACTGTGCCCACGGGCCTAGTGCCCGAACTAACGCTGAGTATACTTACCTGCTCTGCGCAGGATACTCAACTTGCCACGCCGTCTTCTGCTTCTTTCTCCGGGTCTTCCAGACCCTCCAGCCGGCGGCGCCTCTTCTCCTCTTCGGCGCTGTTGAGGGCTGCTTGGCGGGGGCGCTCTCAGCCCTTACAAGGGCTCCCCGCCGACGATCTCCGCTTGATTGAAGTCTTCTGGCGGCAGGGTAGCTCACGGCCCTTACAAGGGCCCCCTGCCGCCGCTGCCGCTGGTTCTGTTGCTGGACGTCTTGAAGAGACGTCCTCTCTCTTCTCCGCCGACGGACTTCTGGCAAAATGGCGCCACCCGGCGACTTATATAGTCGCCGGCGTGACGTCATCAGCCGGCGCGAGCGCTGATTGGCTCGCGTCAGCGCCAATCTTTTGAATGGCCGGGCGCGAGCCGCGATTGGCTCGCGCATCCGGCCGCTGATTGGCCAGCGGGGAAAGATGAGCCCTGATTGGCTCATCCTTCCCCCGCGCACGGGACCTGCGGGAAAGAAGCCACGATACTCACCGCTGGATCGCTGGACGGGTGAGTACTTCTCCTCTTCTTTCTTCCTGCTGGGCACCATCGGGGACCTCTTCAGCCCCTCCAGGGGCACAGCGCTGGCGGCCATCTTCGCCCGCTTCTCGGGCACCATCTCCACATATAGTTTATCTTCCACATCTTAATTTCACAACACCACTTGTTGTTAATAGCGTAGAGCTTGGCATATAGTATAAGCAGTAAATAACAGCATGTCTAATATTTAAAAACAATATATATATATATATATATATATATATATATATATATATATACGCTTATCTCTCAGTCAATGTAGAGGCGCCTGTAGGAAACAGCTTCTAACTGCCGTCCTTCTGGATTGTTCCCAGCAATAGCTGTATCCACTATCATTGGACGCAGTTTATATCAGCCAACCTCACAGGAGGTCCAGTTAATCCTGACACACACTTTACCCAATAGCATGCAGATTTCATAGGCAAACCGAGGGGCGGGGGGGGGGGGGGGGGGGGGGTTCTAGTTCCTGGAAACCAGTGCCGTAACTAGACATTTTACTGCCTGGGCGAGACAGGGCACCGGCGCCCCCCATCTAAGTGGGAGTGTCAATAGTCGAGTGGGCGTGGTCACCCTACTGTGGGGGCGTGGCTAGCACTTTACAAGTTCTAAACCGCACTGAAACCCCTCCCTCCCCATTCTTCACGGTCTGGCTTTGTAAGGATCTTTATGTAATAAGCCTCCATAGAATCAAAGTACTTTAAATGCAGCTGTCACATGCTAGCTGTATAAAAAATTAATTGTTTTTTTAAATAAAACTCACTGAAACAAATTAAAACATAATTGTAACGGTACCATCTGTATCACACTGCTACTTCATCCCACTGTGCCCTCCATCACAGTTTCTCCTTTATCACACCATGCCATGGAGCCATCTTTATCACATTGTGCCCCCTTATCACCATTACGTGAAATTATTATATATATATATATATATATATATATATGTATATATATATATATACACACACACACACATACAATATAAAGAGCCTCCTAGTGTCCACCATATAATACAGAGAGCATTCCTGTGACCTCCATACAATACAGAGAGCATTCCTATGACCACCATACCATACAGAGAGCATTCCTGTGACCTCCATACCATAGAGAGAGCATTCCTGTGACCACCATACCATACAGAGAGCATTCCTGTGACCTCCATACTGTACAGAGAACATTCCTGTGACCTCCATACCATACAGAGAGCATTCCTGTGACCTCCATACCATACAGAGAGCATTCCTATTACCACCATACCATACAGAGAGCATTCCTGTCACCACCATACTATACGGAGAGCATTCCTATGACCACCATACTATACAGAGAGCATTCCTGTGACCTCCATGCTATACAGAGAGCATTCCTATGACCACCATATTATACAGAGAGCATTCCTATGACCACCATACTATACAGAGAGCATTCCTATGACCACCATACCATACAGAGAGCATTCCTGTGACCGCCATACTATACAGAGAGCATTCCTGTGATGGAGAGGGTGCAGAGGTTACAGCTGTATTTCGGGGGTCCAGGAGTCAGAATTGACAGGTGTCAGGGATCAGAAGGAAGGGAAACATATCTGGATAGAAACAGAGGGAACTGATATGCAGGGCAAGGAAATGGGGGCTCTGTACTGTACCGAGAGTTGGGAGGGGCACTGGAGTCATAGTTATCAGGAGCAGAGGTGAGAGTGTTGGTGGAACGCAGGGCTGTCAGGAGGAGCTGGGGATGCTGGGAGGGGCAGTCCTGGAAGCAGAGAGCTGCTAACACACAGCATGTGATATAACAGACCAGTGCTTAGGGAGAGAACAACTAATGGAGCTGACAGACCCCCCTCCCCCTCACTTACTTAAGGTCTGTTCTCAGCTCCCCGCAGTGTTGGCTCTTCTGCACTGACAGCACATCACCAGTGATGCTGCAGTGACAGCATGGTGACATCACCAGTGATGCTGCAGTGACAGCATGGTGACATCACCAGTGATGCTGCAGTGACAGGGAGCCGGCGTTTTTTTTCATAGTCCTTTCATGGACCAGCCACCACACTAGCCCCTCCCCCCTCTCGCGGCACCCCCCCCCCCCCTCCCCCGATTTGCGGCACCCTCCCTCCCCCCCCCCCCCCCCCCACTCCCCCGACCCGCGAGTCGGGGGAGAGGCCACAATTTTTTTTGGGATTTTTTTTATTTATTTTTTTAGATTTTTTTTACACAGAGGGGAAGGTAGCGGGCGGCTGCTGCGCCCCCTCGGGCTTGCGCTCGGGGTGACGGCACCGCCCGCACCACCCTAGTTACGGCTCTGCTGGAAACCCCCCTCCAAGCCTGGGGCACTGTATAATTGAGGTGGCTGGACACTGCTCCCACTTCACACAGCTCTGCTTGAAAAGGGAGAGCTACACGCACCTAACAGTAGTGCACGCAGCAATGCCCATGTATATTATGGGGATAGGAAGAGTTGGAGAGCAGCCAAGCACTGCCTAAAATTATAACCACGCTCCCATGCATGCTGGTCACAAATCCTGCGTTTGCCTCTGGATTCTCTCCAGCATCCAACATTAATATAGGCCACAGAAGCTATGGTGCCACTGACAAGTTAGATCTACTTTCACCATGCTTTTAAAGCGCATAACATCAAAAATGTTATTTGCTTAATTGTGTCTAGTATCCAGAAAAGCTGTATGCTAGAGACAGTTTTATGTGTTCTCTGGGTGCAGACTTTGAGCATTATGCAGGAGCACCCATCCATAGAATTTGACGTCAGATAAAAACCACTTTACCCACCCAGTCTGCCCTTTTTTTTAACCTATGGTTACCTCAGACCCTATATGATCCTTAGTTCTTTGTAAGGATATCCTTACATCTACCCCAAGCATGTTTAGGTCTGCAAGCAATTATAGCGAAACCTTCTTAGAACATAGGTTGTGCTCTAAATTAATCATATTATATTGGAAATGTGCATTAGACGAACACAAAGGATAATATAAAAATGGCATTACAAAGTTCCTTATACATAAACAAGGTTGTTTTAGACAACTTTTACATCCCTTTTCCGTTCTGCCGTGTGACCCTTTGAAGCTGAAATCATTCTAGTTCTCATTTGATAAGTTGGGAACTGCTGATGAAGAATAAAAGGATTCTGGTCTCCATGATGTTGTAATTAGACTCACGCCAGGATCAATCCCCTTCATCCAGGAATCACATTCTGTTGCCGTTCTGTCACCTCCAGGATACATTCTAATGTCATTTAGTAGATGTCTTACACTAACTACCATTAATCCTTTCAGTATCTGACAGCTACTCAAACTAACTAGGCAGCTCGGAATGACACAATCAAACAATCCTCCCTTATAGGCAGGGGCCATACGTTGTGTAAAGGTCGGTGTCTTCATGATTGTTACAGATATTATGTACAGCTGATTTGTGGGGAAACACATATTTCCTAGCCACTTGTCACTATCCCGTGTCTTCAATTAATTAAACCTTGATACAATGTTACAAGATGTCATAGCAGTGCCTGAGCCCCTTCCTGAGCTGTGTTCTATTGTCACCTGTGTTCAGAATAACTGGAGAACACAATTTTGCTCCTTAAATATATGTCTGAGCCTCCTGGCACAGTCTGGTATAGTTTAAAGCAGGAAAGAATAGTTTCTGTGCTTCTGGTAAAGGGAATTATAGTTACATCTTGTTCTCTGAATATGGCAAAATAAGTAAATCCTTTTCTTACTCAACATGCTGCCAAAACTCTTATCCATTCTCTCATCATCTCCCGTCTTGACTACTGCAACCTCCTGCTATCTGGCACTCCTGACTGCCATATATCCACACTTCAATCCAGCTGCTGCTAGACTGATCTTCCTCTCTCACCACTCCATATCTGCTGCACCACTTTGCAAATCTCTACATTGGCTTCCTGTGTCCTCTAGAAACAAACTCAAATTTAATCACCATTACCTACACAGCCCTCAACAACACCACCCCTTCATACATCTCAAATCTCATATCAAAATACTCTCCCTCCCGCCCTCTTAGATCTACCTCTGACCTGCACCTTGTCTCGTCTCTGGTAACCACCTCTCACTCCCACCTACAAGACTTCTCCCGTGCTGCTCCCCACTTATGGAATTCCCTACCACGCTCAATCAGACTTTCCCACAGCCTTCAATTCTTTAGACATTCTCTAGAAACCCATCTATTTTTTAAAGCTTACCTTATCCCTGATGATATTACTAACAATAAAGCACCTTCACGTCTGTCCCAAACTCCACTCTGAGCCACGCTCGCTCCTCTTGTGCCTGCTGTGCCCTCTCCCAATTGGAATGTAAGCTCTCTAACGAGCAGGGTCCTCCATACCCTTTGTTTTCATGTCTGCGTTTATTTTGTCTTCCTTGTATGTCCTCGCTGCAGAGCACTGTGGCGCCTTACAAATCTACGATAATAATAATAATAATAATATTAATCATCATCATCAACATTTATTTATATAGCGCCAGCAAATTCCGTAGCGCTTTGCAATTGCGAACAAACATTAATAAAACAATACTGGGTAATACATACAGACAGAGAGGTAAGAGAACCCTGCTCGCAAGCTTACAGTCTATTAATAATCGGATTCAAAAAATTGAGCCCCCCAAGATCTTTTTTAAAGGGATTGTAATTCTCCCCACCCCTCGCTGCTCTCACAGCAATTTGTGGGGAGGAAGAGATTTCATTCAGTGTTTTAAAGGGCTACAAACTTTCTAGTGACTTCTAATACCCCTATAATTACCAGTAGGGAGTGCATTATTCCCCTATATATCCAAGGCTGGATTGTTCTAGCAGTGCAGGTGTTAAAATGTGTTTCACTAAATTATTAAAGCTGGTTTGAGAACTGCTACTCGCTTCTTGCACACTGCGGACCCCTGGTTTTATGCACTAGGTATGATAAATCTTTAGTCCCAGTTAACACTACAATACTGTCAAATCAACCATTAGACTTGGTTCAAATTTGTTAGCAAAGCTGGATTGAATGCCAAATGGCTGATATTTTCCCCCTGTTCATTCACCTTCTACCCCTAATATAATAAAGATAACTACCTAATACCTGAAATAAGACATGGATACAGATTTAAATTTATTTATTAATTTATTGGCGCACTAAGGTCACAGTTTTAATCATACCTGCCTACTCTCCCGGAATTCCCGGAAGGCTCCCGAAATTTGGCAAAATTCACAGCAGTGATTGGAGGGGGTGTGGCTTAATCGTGAATAGGGTCATTAAGCTCCGCCCCTCCATTCAATGCCGTGAATTTCAGCTTTTTATAGTGGTGGCGGGGCTATGGTGACGCGAAATGTCACCACGCTCTCCTCCTACCCCATGTCTCATGGGGTAGGAGGAGTGGGCATGTATGGTTTTAATTGGATAAATGATAGTGGTGAAGAAAGCAATGCAACTAACAAGCTATTATTATACAACCAGACATAGGGACAGCCCTGTATCCCCGGCGCCAACTTACGGCTTTAGAGAGACTTCTGGCCTCAAAGGGAACGTCCGCTGAAATGCCCAGGGCCCTTGTAGAAATGACCTTAAGAGAGACATAAATCAAAGGGGGAAAAATTCTGCGGCCAAACATATTGGGGGAAAAAATTTCCCCCATAAGTTAATATTAAATTCATTTTGCCCCTTACTCAATAACTACTGATTGACAAAATAGTCAGTGATGCTTTCTCTTATGTTCTGAAGGGCAAAATAGCTCATACAGCAAGTTTGACCTATCAAGTTATTCAGAAACAGGTATTAAAACTAGAGATGGGCGGGTCCGGTTCTCCGAGAACCGAACCCACCCGAACTTTGGGTATCCGAGTACCGAGCTGAGCAGCTCGGTACTCTCCCGCCCATTCCGAATCCAAATCGAGGCCGAACGTCATTGTGACGTTGTCGGATCTCGGGACTCGGTTCTCGCGATACTTCAACTTTATAAATACACGCCTCCACAGCAATCCATCGCCATTTGACAGAGGGAGAGAGCAGGGTGTAGTCATAGGCTAATTAGAGCAGGGACAGAGAATACAATATTGTTCTTGCAATTGCTCTAACCAAAATCGCTAGTGCAGAGAGGAGGATAGAGGTTTATTATTTTTTCTTCAAATTTGGCACTCCCCAGCGCTTTTGGGGTGTCCCCCATAATTGTGCATTAATATTTCTGGCTGTCAAAAGTCATATCTGTCAGCAGTATCTACTAAATAATTTGTAGCACACCTCAGTGTTTTTGGGGTGTCCTCCCTAATTGTGCATTAATATTTCTGGCTGTCAAAAGTCATATCTGTCAGCAGTATCTACTCAATAATTTTTAGCACTCCTCAGTGTTTTTGGGGTGTCCTCCCTAATTGTGCATTAATATTTCTGGCTGTCAAAAGTCATATCTGTCAGCAGTATCTACTCAATAATTTGTAGCACTCCTCAGTGTTTTTGGGGTGTCCTCCCTAATTGTGCATTAATATTTCTGGCTGTCAAAAGTCATATCTGTCAGCAGTATCTACTCAATAATTTTTAGCACTCCTCAGTGTTTTTGGGGTGTCCTCCCTAATTGTGCATTAATATTTCTGGCTGTCAAAAGTCATATCTGTCAGCAGTATCTACTCAATAATTTTTAGCACTCCTCAGTGTTTTTGGGGTGTCCTCCCTAATTGTGCATTAATATTTCTGGCTGTCAAAAGTCATATCTGTCAGCAGTATCTACTCAATAATTTTTAGCACTCCTCAGTGTTTTTGGGGTGTCCTCCCTAATTGTGCATTAATATTTCTGGCTGTCAAAAGTCATATCTGTCAGCAGTATCTACTCAATAATTTTTAGCACTCCTCAGTGTTTTTGGGGTGTCCTCCCTAATTGTGCATTAATATTTCTGGCTGTCAAAAGTCATATCTGTCAGCAGTATCTACTCAATAATTTTTAGCACTCCTCAGTGTTTTTGGGGTGTCCTCCCTAATTGTGCATTAATATTTCTGGCTGTCAAAAGTCATATCTGTCAGCAGTATCTACTCAATAATTTTTAGCACTCCTCAGTGTTTTTGGGGTGTCCTCCCTAATTGTGCATTAATATTTCTGGCTGTCAAAAGTCATATCTGTCAGCAGTATCTACTCAATAATTTTTAGCACTCCTCAGTGTTTTTGGGGTGTCCTCCCTAATTGTGCATTAATATTTCTGGCTGTCAAAAGTCATATCTGTCAGCAGTATCTACTCAATAATTTTTAGCACTCCTCAGTGTTTTTGGGGTGTCCTCCCTAATTGTGCATTAATATTTTTGGCTGTCAAAAGTCATATCTGTCAGCAGTATCTACTCAATAATTTTTAGCACTCCTCAGTGTTTTTGGGGTGTCCTCCCTAATTGTGCATTAATATTTCTGGCTGTCAAAAGTCATAACTGTCAGCAGAATCTACTCAATAATTTTTAGCACTCCTCAGTGTTTTTGGGGTGTCCTCCCTAATTGTGCATTAATATTTCTGGCTGTCAAAAGTCATATCTGTCAGCAGTATCTACTCAATAATTTTTAGCACTCCTCAGTGTTTTTGGGGTGTCCTCCCTAATTGTGCATTAATATTTCTGGCTGTCAAAAGTCATAACTGTCAGCAGAATCTACTAAATAATTTTTAGCACTCCCCAGTGGTTTGCGCTCAGAATGGATTCAAAGCAGTCCACATATGATCTAAATGAGCAACCAGGTTCTGTCACCAGTCCTGATGTTAGTGTTCCCAGTACGTCATCTGGCCAAGGCGATGTCAAACAACAGAGTGTTTTCAAATTAGTGCAAAAAACAAAAACCAAAAAAAAATTTACTGTATTGAAGCGAAAAAGAAGTGTAACTGAGCAAAAGTTAAGTGACGATAAAAAAAAAATTGCAAGCATGCCATTCTACACACGCAGTGGCAAAGAGAGAATGAGGCCTTCACCTTTGGCTATTAGTGGCAGATCCCAAAAAGTTACCCAGCCTACAATTGGTGCACAACTACTGTTACGCGTCAAAGCTGAGCTGCAAGATAACAGTGAGGCATTACAGGAGAATATTTGCTCTGATTCACAAATGACAACAATCCCTGTGGAGAGTCCATCCAACAGTGGGATGTCTAATCGTGAGCATTCTGCTGATGTGTGCCTTAATAGCCCGAGTGTAGCCGGTGATACCCAAATTGAGGATGCCACTTTGGAATTAGAAGAGGATGAGGGGGAGATTTGTGTAGGCGACGAGGGCGCTAATGAGGATGTTGATGAGGATGAGGTTGTTTGTGTAAGTCCTGCACCAGTGGCAGCAGTTCTGGCACGTGACAAGAAAAAGGCCATTGTCATGCCTGGGCATAAAACAAAAAAATCCACTTCTTATGTGTGGAATTATTTCTACCCAAATCCAGACAACAATTGTATAGCCATTTGTAGTGTATGTGAAGCCACAGTCAGTCGAGGGAGGGACCTTAACCATCTTGGAACCTCGTCTATGTTACGCCATTTAATGAGAGTTCATGGCAAAGTGTTGGGAAAAGCTGAAAGTTCTTCCCAAAAGAATACAAGCACTCCCTCATCAGCTAAGACCCTCCGCTCACCGACATACCGACGGCTACAAAATACACCCACCACACCATCCTCATCAATATCCTCAGTAGCGCTCGGAGTTAGCCCGGCATCCCACTTAAGGCTGGATGACTCCGGCACTATTATTGATTCCTCTGAAGAAAGCGTTAGTCCTGCTGCTGCTGTTGCTGCTGCTGGGGGTGAATCGTCATCCCAGAGGCAGGTGAATAAAATGAGCAGTCCTACATTTCAGCAATTAACTGTGAAACAATCATTTGCGAGGGGAAGCAAATATGACAGCAGTCACCCAGTCGCCAAGCGAATCACAGACGCCATGGCTGCAATGTTAGTGTTAGATCTGCGTCCAATCTCCACAATAAACGCAGCTGGTTTTTCACAGTTAATTGAGGTTTTGTGTCCGCGTTACAGAATTCCATCGCGACACCATTTCTCCCGTAAAGCTATTCCACAACTATACCAAAAAGTGTGTAAAAATGTAGAGATTGCGCTGAAAAATGCCATTCTGCCCACTGTTCACTTAACCACAGATATGTGGACAAGTGGAAGTGGCCAAACCAAAGACTATATGACTGTGACAGCCCACTGGGTTGGTCATTCACCTTCACCAGCAGGAACAGCAGCAGCATGTACACCACTACGTAACATTTGTCACAGGCAGGCCACTCTTTGTATCACCGGCTTCACTAACAGGCATACGGCTGACAATTTGTTACGCAAACTGAGAGATGTGATTGATGCATGGCTTATACCACTCGGACTCTCCCCAGGGTATGTCATTTCAGATAACGCCAACAATATAGTGCGAGCATTACAGCTGGGTGATTTCCAACATATTCCCTGTTTTGCTCACACCATCAACTTGGTGGTGCAGAGCTTCCTACGAAATAACCGTGAGGTGCAGGAGATGCTTTCGGTGGCCCGTAAAATTTCAGGCCATTTCAGGCATTCAGCCACAGCATGTAGGAGATTACAGCAGCTCCAAGAGCAGTTTAACTTGCCCTGCCACCAACTTAAGCAAGAGGTGGTAACTCGGTGGAATTCCACCCTGTACATGCTTCAGAGGATGGAGGAACAGCGCAAAGCCATCCAAGCATATTGCACAAGTCATGACATTGGGAAAGGAGGGGGGATGTATTTCACTCTTGCACAGTGGGGAATCCTTTCAGTGCTGTGCAAGGTGCTGAAACCATTTGAAGTTGTGACATGTGAGGTCAGTGCAGACTCTGCTAGTTTGAGCCAAGTCATTCCTTTAATTAGACTATTGGAAAAGCAGCTTGAGAAAATGAAGGAGGAGCTGAAAGCAAGCAATTCAGCAAAGTATGTTGGCCTTGTCGATCAAGTACTTAATTCGCTTCACAATGATCCTCGAGTTATTAAGATCTTGAACTCGGATCAGTACGTTTTGGCCACTGTGCTTGATCCAAGGTTTAAAACCTACATTGAGTCTTTACTTGTAAATGAGCGAGATGTGAACTTTTGCAAGGAGCTATTGCTCAGCAAGTTGGCCGCTGAACTGGGCCTCGGCTTGACGACGTGTCCTCCTTCACTTTCTCAAGCTGTTGCTCGTAAAAAATTAAATTTCCAAAAAAGAAGCAGGGAAGACACAGGGGGCAGACCAGAACAATTTAACATCTGGGCTGGTTTGAAGGATTTTTCAAAAAAATGTGTCACTTTGCCCATAACTCCATCCAATATGAGTATAAACATGCAAAGGATGGTGGAGGATTACTTTCAAGAGGTAGTTGATATGGAAATGTCAGACAGTCCCTTTCCTTACTGGGAAGAAAAGCAGGCCATTTGGAAACCCATGTACAAACTTGCTTTGCAATACCTAAGCTGCCCACCCTCCAGTGTGTACTCTGAACGAGTGTTCAGCACAGCAGGGAACTTAGTCAGTGATCGCCGTAGAAGGTTACTTCCCAAAAATGTGGAGAAAATGATGTTTATAAAAATGAACTACATCTTCCACGAGGAAGGCCTTCACCATCCAAGACATCCAAGCACTGACTGTTCTCTAATGGCGGATTCAAGCGGCGATGAATTGATAGTCTGTGATGATGACGTACACACTGATGAGGGTGAGGATTAAGCTGAAGATGATGCCGATAACATCTTTTTAAAACTTTCTATGTAAGTGTAGGGTGCAATCTACCCCCAAAGAGGAAAGGGACTTGTGGCATTTCCATATCACATACCATCTTGAAAGGCTGCTGTTAGGGCAATTTATCCTTAAGGGTAGGGTGTCATAGACAGAGTGACCCTAAACTGGCTTTGTCCATTTTTCATAATATTGTACAGTCTATAATGGCTGAATTTTTGGGTATTTTATACAAGTGGAGGGGGGCCTAGAGAGACAGAGTGACCCCAAACTGTCTTTCTCCATGTCAATTAATATTGTACAGTCTATAATGGCTGAATTTTTTAGTATTTTATACAAGTGGAGGGGGGCCTAGAGAGACAGAAACCAAACTGGCTTTCTCCATGTCAATTAATATTGTACAGTCTATAATGGCTGAATTTTTTGGTATTTTATACAAGTGGAGGGGGGCCTAGAGAGACAGAGTGACCCCAAACTGTCTTTCTCCATGTCAATTAATATTGTACAGTCTATAATGGCTGAATTTTTTAGTATTTTATACAAGTGGAGGGGGGCCTTGAGAGACAGAAACCAAACTGGCTTTCTCCATGTCAATTAATATTGTACAGTCTATAATGGCTGAATTTTTTGGTATTTTATACAAGTGGAGGGGGGCCTTGAGAGACAGAAACCAAACTGGCTTTCTCCATGTCAATTAATATTGTACAGTCTATAATGGCTGAATTTTTTGGTATTTTATACAAGTGGAGGGGGGCCTTGAGAGACAGAAACCAAACTGGCTTTCTCCATGTCAATTAATATTGTACAGTCTATAATGGCTGAATTTTTTGTTTTTTTAAAAAAGTGGAGGGGGGCCTATAGAGACAGAAAGCAAACTGTCTTTTTCCATTTCTTTACATATTTAACTATAAGTGTAGGGTGTAATATACATTCAAAGACGATGGCTGCATTGCCAATATGCATAGATGGAGAGGAAGACAATCTGTTTTGTGTGTAGAATAAATGAAGGCCTACCAACGAAGAATTAAACAGTTTTTTTGGATGATTTATTACCTCAACAATTAGATTACTTATCTCTAAAACAGTTGGAGCACTAAATTGGGTTATTTTAGGCACAAAAACATGTATTTTCCAACAAAATAGCAAAACAAAACCAAACAAAACCAAAACCAAAACCAAAACACGCAATGGCGGTTTTGCAAAACCAAAACCAAAACCAAAACACGACGGTAATCCAGATCCAAAACCGAATCCAAAACCAAAACACGGGGGTCAGTGACCATCTCTAATTAAAACTGTCCTGTCCCGTCTTTTGGATGGCGGTTTTGATGGCTGTTTTAACCAACGCCATTCATTTTTAAATCGCAGCCTCATACCGCCCTATAGTAAATGTGACAGTTTGGACCACTAAACCGCTGGTTTAAAACCTCCACCAAACTTGATTCTTAGTAAATCTAGCCCTTAATTCTCATTCATATTGGTTCAACCGACAAAATGGCTGTCTCCTGTTTGTAGGTGATTGGTCTTCTTTAAGAGCAAAGCTAATTGCTGATTGGTTGCCATGGTTTACTGTAAACATCCAGCTAAATGAATGTTAGTAAATCATTCTCCATAAGACCCTAAGGACTGTTACCTGTTAGTGTCAAAAATCACACTTTTTTAAAAAATGTGTATGGGAATGACATTTATGACATTTATTGCAAGTGAAAACATTGGGAACAACAGAGTGTCCACCATTAACAGACACTGCATGTCAAATCTGATTTTTCTAACATAACAAAGCGATATTTCTTCGGCACATGCAAAATTATGATATTGGTAGAAAATCTGTAGAAGACTTACTTCATCTAAAACACATTTTTATTATTACTGCCTAAAACATATAATTTAAATGTTCATTCAACACTCACTTCACCATTATCATGTGATAGTCCTTCAGGCACGCAGTTTCATCACAGAAAATATCTAAGTTGGAAAACCATAGAAGTTTATGCAAACCACATTATTATTTAATTAAATGAATATATGTAAATGTGTTACATGGCCTATATTCGAACGTACATGTTAAAAGATAAATAAAACATGGATGGCTTAACTGCATTTCTGATGAAGGGTAAAAACATTTTACCCTTATGATGCCAGGTTCCTCCTAACATGTTGTAGGACATGACCTTTAGAGATTCCTCCTGGAATATTAATTACTTTATTGTAGTTTTGCATTGCAAGTAATGAAAAATAACAATAACCTTTCACTTATAATATAAATGCATGGCTGAAAGTCAAAAAATTTAAAAAAATTTCTAACATCATCATCATCATTTATTTATATAGCGCCACTAATTCCGCAGCGCTGTACAGAGAACTCATTCACATCAATCCCTGCCCCATTGGAGCTTACAGTCTAAATTCCCTAACACAGACACACACACAGACAGACACACAGACTAGGGTCAATTTGTTAGCAGCCAATTAACCTACTAGTATGTCTTTTTTGGAGTGTGGGAGGATACTGGAGCACCAGGAGGAAACCCACGCAAACACGGGGAGAACATACAAACTCCACACAGATAACACTATGGTTGGGAATTTAACTCATGACCCCAGTGCTGTAAGGCATAAGTGCTAACCACTAAGCCAGCCTCCTCTTGAATATAACCTCCATAATAACACACATTTGACCAGAATACAGAGCTGCATCCGTTTATCAGTACAAGGTATCCTTTGAAAAGGACTTTTTGTCCAGCACTCAGGATCTTTTAACCAGTTACCAGGACAACTTGGACAGCACACTCCACTCTTTGACCAGTAGCTATAATTCGTCGGCCAAGCACCTTCTGACCAGAAACTAGAACCCTTGGACCAAAACCTGGTATTCTTTCGCCACCATCTTTTACCAAGCACCCTTTTGACCAGTAATCAGTTCATTCCAACCACCACCCAACTCTACTTGACCAGTACTGTGGACTTGTCTCCTTTCTCTCTACCGCTGCTGTCCAGAGATGGTTATAGACGTGGACCAGGGAATGGACACGTAGCTTAATTTTATGAACTGGTCGTACAATGATGTCCCTGCCTTACTTTGGCCATGTGCTCACCTGCTGCTCTAGTGCCATACTTTCTAGGGATGTGCACCGGCGACTTTTGAGGTCTCGTGTTTTGTGTTTTGGATCCGGATTTTCGTTATTTTTGGGGTTCGGATTTGTCTCGCAAAACACTTGACGAAAGGTCTCGGTTCGGATTTAAGGTTTTGGATTCGGATTTTTTTTGAAAAAAACATAAAAAGTTTAAAAATCAAGTTTTTGGGCTTATTTTCACTCCTAGGCTATTATTAACCTCAATAACATTCAATAACAAGCATTTCCACTAATTTACAGTGTATTCTGAACACCTCACAATATAGTTATTAGTCCAAAACGTTGCAACAAGGTATCTTTCTGGACTGCGTAGAGGAGTGGGTCACCACAATATCTATTAAAAACCCTGAACTTTTATGAATCGCACCAATAAATGTACCTGGACTGCGTAGAGGAGTGGGTCACCACAATATCTATTAAAAACCCTGAACTTTTATGATTCGCACCAATAAATGTACCTGGACTGCGTAGAGGAGTGGGTCACCACAATATATCTTAAAAACCCTGAACTTTTATGAATCGCACCAATAAATGTACCTGGACTGCGTAGAGGAGTGGGTCACCACAATATCTATTAAAAACCCTGAACTTTTATGAATCGCACCAATAAATGTACCTGGACTGCGTAGAGGAGTGGGTCACCACAATATCTATTAAAAACCCTGAACTTTTATGATTCGCACCAATAAATGTACCTGGACTGCGTAGAGGAGTGGGTCACCACAATATATCTTAAAAACCCTGAACTTTTATGAATCGCACCAATAAATGTACCTGGACTGCGTAGAGGAGTGGGTCACCACAATATATCTTAAAAACCCTGAACTTTTATGAATCGCACCAATAAATGTACCTGGACTGCGTAGAGGAGTGGGTCACCACAATATCTATTAAAAACCCTGAACTTTTATGATTCGCACCAATAAATGTACCTGGACTGCATAGAGGAGTGGGTCACCACAATATATCTTAAAAACCCTGAACTTTTATGAATCGCACCAATAAATGTACCTGGACTGCGTATAGGAGTGGGTCACCACAAGATATATTAAAAACCCTGAACTTTTATGATTCGCACCAATAAATGTACCTGGACTGCGTAGAGGAATGGGTCACCACAATATCTTAAAAACCCTGAACTTTTATGAATCGCACCAATAAATGTACCTGGACTGCGTAGAGGAGTGGGTCACCACAAGATATCTTAAAAATCCTGAACTTTTATGATTCACACCAATAAATGTACCTGGACTGCGTAGAGGAGTGGGTCACCACAATATCTATTAAAAACCCTAAACTTTTATGAATCGCACCAATAAATGTACCTGGACTGCGTAGAGGAGTGGGTCACCACAATATCTATTAAAAACCCTGAACTTTTATGAATCGCACCAATAAATGTACCTGGACTGCGTATAGGAGTGGGTCACCACAAGATATATTAAAAACCCTGAACTTTTATGAATCGCACCAATAAATGTACCTGGACTGCGTAGAGGAGTGGGTCACCACAATATCTACTAAAAACCCTGAACTTTTATGAATCGCACCAATAAATGTACCTGGACTGCGTATAGGAGTGGGTCACCACAATATCTATTAAAAACCCTGAACTTTTATGAATCGCACCAATAAATGTACCTGGACTGCGTAGAGGAGTGGGTCACCACAATATATCTTAAAAACCCTGAACTTTTATGAATCGCACCAATAAATGTACCTGGACTGCGTAGAGGAGTGGGTCACCACAATATATCTTAAAAACCCTGAACTTTTATGAATCGCACTAATAAATGTACCTGGACTGCGTAGAGGAGTGGGTCACCACAATATATTAAAAACCCTGAACTTTTATGAATCGAACCAATAAATGTACCTGGACTGCGTAGAGGAGTGGGCACTGGGCACCACAATAAAATATATAAAAAACCTTCAACAGGTCTGCATTACACTACACATACGGCTGCTCCTCCATCCTCTCCATCATATACATGTTGGAGTTTTAGCGTGTGACAACCTCTTGTTTTTGATAATGTCAGTGCATTTTGAATATTTTTCAATTTGCCCCACACCACTGAATGTACTTTATCAGTTTATCTATGATACGCATCTATCTATCTTGACTGCGTAGTGTGGTGGCCCCGGTACACAATTTTGTACCGAGGCCACAATATAATTAAAAAACCCTCCACGTGTCAGAATTCCACCAAACAAGTATCTGGACTGCATAGTGGGGTGGCCCCGGTATCCAATTTGATACCGGGGCCACAATACCTCCTCCAAACATGGTACAGACAATTCGTCATTGAGAGACCCCAGACAGACAGGGTCGAAGTGTTATTGTTTGACTTTGTAAACCCAAAAAAATGTCCCTGTTGCACATAGTCGTGCAATGAAGACTGACTTTTTCATTTAAAGGCACGATCTTTAAAGTGTAGTGTTTGTAAGTCTAAGTCATATTATACTTTTGGTAAAATTTGTTTATTTTGTTCCTCTTTATGGTAATTAGTAATAGAATTAAAGTATGAAATAGAATTAAAGTATGAAATAGAATTAAAGTATGAAATAGAATTAAAGTATGAAATAGAGTGGTATATAGAGTTGTAGTGTGGTATAGATAGAGTGGTCCACACAATATAATAATAATAAAACCCTCAACTGGTCTGAATTCCACCAAACAAGTATCTGGACTGCATAGTGGGGTGGCCCCGGTACCCAATTTGATACCGGGGCCACAATACCTCCTCCAAACATGGTACAGACAATTCGTCATTGAGAGACCCCAGACAGACAGGGTCGAAGTGTTATTGTTTGACTTTGTAAACCCAAAAAAATGTCCCTGTTGCACATAGTCGTGCAATGAAGACTGACTTTTTCATTTAAAGGCACGATCTTTAAAGTGTAGTGTTTGTAAGTCTAAGTCATATTATACTTTTGGTAAAATTTGTTTATTTTGTTCCTCTTTATGGTAATTAGTAATAGAATTAAAGTATGAAATAGAATTAAAGTATGAAATAGAATTAAAGTATGAAATAGAATTAAAGTATGAAATAGAGTGGTATATAGAGTTGTAGTGTGGTATAGATAGAGTGGTCCACACAATATAATAATAATAAAACCCTCAACTGGTCTGAATTCCACCAAACAAGTATCTGGACTGCATAGTGGGGTGGCCCCGGTACCCAATTTGATACCGGGGCCACAATACCTCCTCCAAACATGGTACAGACAATTCGTCATTGAGAGACCCCAGACAGACAGGGTCGAAGTGTTATTGTTTGACTTTGTAAACCCAAAAAAATGTCCCTGTTGCACATAGTCGTGCAATGGACAGTTACTTTTTTATTGAAAGACTCAAGCTTTCAAGTGTAGTGTTTATAAAATATAAACAACAATACAGTAGTTTTAGAGCACGTCAATACCTCTTGTTTTAAATTATGACACGGCATTTTACTTTTGGTTTAATTTCTTGTATTTTTTTAAATTTGGTTTTACTTTTTGAACATGGCAAACGACTGTTGATTGGTCATATAATGCAAAAAAAAAAGGTCCAAGATGGAATTGTCCTTGGGCCCTCACACCCACCCTTATGTTGTTGAAATAGGACATGCACACTTTAACAAACCAATCATTTCAGCGACAGGGCCTACCAAACAACTTTGGCTGAAATGATTAGTTTGTTTGGGCCCCCACACCAAAAAAGCTATTCATCTCTCCCTGTACAGACTAAACAGGCTCTACTGAGGCAAGATGTCGTCCTCATCCTCAACCTCTGATTCCTCTCCCCCTACAGTGTGTACTTCCTCCTCATCACACATTATCAATTCGTCCCCGCTGGACTCCACAACCACAGGTCCCTCTGTACTATCTGGAGGGCAGTGCTGTACTTCATTGAGGAATTGATTATTCATTTTTATAAACATCATTTTTTCAACGTTATGAGGAAGCAACCTCCTTCGCCGCTCACTGACCAGGTTCCCCGCTGCACTAAAAACTCTTTCCGAGTACACACTGGAGGGGGGACAACTCAGGTAAAATAGAGCCAGTTTGTACAGGGGCTTCCAAACTGCCTTTTTTTCCTGCCAGTAACAATATGGACTGTCTGACATGTCTACTTGGATGGTGTCAGCAAAGTAATCATCCACAATTTTTTCTATTGTGACAGCATCCAATGCAGCGACAGTAGACATGTCTGCAATGGTTGGCAGGTCCTTCAGTCCGGACCAGATGTTATCAGCATCCCCGCCAGCGCCTCTTTTGGGAAAACTGAGCTTTTTCCTCGCAGCCATAGATGTGGAAGAAAATGAGGGTGGAGCTGTTGGCATGTCACGGTCCTCTTCAGAGGACAATCTCCTGACCAGCAGGTCTTTGCACCGCTGTAGACTTGTGTCCGCCGGAAACAGAGACACAATATACGCTTTAAACCGAGGATCGAGCACGGTGGCCAGAATGTATTCCTCTGACTTTAAAAGAGTGACCACCCTCGGATCCTGGCAAAGCGTACGAAGGGCTACATCCACAAGAGCTACATGCTTGGTGTAATCGCAATGGCTTACCAGCTCCTCCCTCACTTTCTCCAGCTGCTTCTGCAACAGCCTGATCAGGGGAATGACCTGACTCAAGCTGGCAGTGTCGGAACTGACTTCTCGTGTGGCAAGTTCAAATGGCTGCAGAACCTTGCACAACACGGAAATCAGTCTCCACTGCGCTTGACTGAGGCGCATCCCCACTCCTTTGCCTATGTCGTAGGTGGCTGTGTAGGCCTGAATGGCCTTTTGCTGCTCCTCCATCCTCTGCAGCATATAGAGGGTGGAGTTCCAGCGCGTCACAACCTCTTGTTTGAGGTGATGGCAGGGCAGGTTCATGCTTTTTTGATGTGCCTCTAGTCTGCAGTAGGCACTGGCTGAATGCCGAAAGTGTCCAGCAATTTTGCGCGCCACCGCAAGCATCTCCTGCACACCCCTGTCACTCTTGAGGTAATGCTGCACCACCAAATTAATGGTGTGGGCAAAACATGGGACGTGCTGGAAATTGCCCATATTTAATGCCCGCACAATGTTACTGGCATTGTCTGACACCACAAATCCCCATGAGAGTCTAAGTGGGGTAAGCCACTGGGAGATAATTTCCCTCATTTTCTCTAATATGTTGTCAGCGTTGTGCCTCTTATTAAAGCCTGTAATGCACAATGTTGCCTGCCTTTGCACGAGCCGCCATTTTGTAGTTGCTGCTACTGATGCAGCTGTTGCTGTTGCTGCGGAAGGGGATGCATCTACCCAGTGGGCTGTCACAGTCATATAGTCCTTCGTTTGCCCAGAACCACTTGTCCACATGTCCGTGGTTAAGTGGACAGTGGGTACAACCGCATTTTTTAGAGCACTGAGGACACTTGATCGTACTTCTCTGTACATTTTTGGTATCGCCTGCCTAGTGAAGTGGAATCTCGATGGGATTTGGTACCGGGGACACAATACCTCCATCAACCCTCTAAATCCCACTCCACTGATGGCGGACACCGGGCGCACGTCTAACACCAACATTGCAGTTACAGCCGCAGTTATACGCTTTGCAATAGGGTGACTACTATCGTATTTTGTGGTCATGGCAAACGACTGTTGGACGGTCAATTGTTTTGTGAAAGACTTAGCGGTCTTACGACTTCCCCTCTGGGAAGATGACCGACTAACAGCAGCAACAGCAGCAGTGGCAGTAGTAGGCGTACCGCTGCAGGATTCCTCGGATGAATCCCGTATTGAGGAGGACTCAGTCTGGCTGCTGACTTGGGCTGCAGGACTGAATCTGATGGAGATTGTGGAGGAAGTTGACGAGGAGGGTGTTGCTGGTGTGTATCCAACTGGACCACGGGATTTAGGTGTCCCTGTACCGATGAGGGTCCTAGCCCCAGTTCCTGAACTAACCACTGAACTATGAAGGTTATTCAGGTGACGTATAAGGGAGGATGTTCCTAGGTGGGCAAGATCCTTACCCCTGCTTATTTGAGCTTTACATAAGCTACATATGGCCATACATTGGTTGTCTGGATTTGGATAAAAATAACTCCAGACCGAAGAGGTGCATTTTTTGGTCTTCTGACCAGGCATGACGATGGGCTTTTTCATCCCATGGACATCAGCTGTTTCCCCCCCTGGTGCCTCATTTACAATAACCACATCACCATCCTCATCATCAAGTTCCTCCACAGCGCCAGCTACATCATCAATAGCCTCCTCCCGAGCCACCTCTTCCCGTACAGTGATGGGAAGGTCAGGCTTGACAACCACCAACACCCTTGGACTCGCCTTGTGGATTTGTGATAATTTCTCTTTAGAAGGCAGAGTTGTTTGCTGTTTTGTTGCTGACAGCATAACTCTCTTCAATTTTTTGTAGGGGGGGGGGAGGAGGAGGAGGGCTAAGATCCGTGGGTGAAGCTGAACCACTAGTCATGAACACGGGCCAGGGCCTAAGCCGTTCCTTGCCACTCCGTGTCGTAAATGGCATATTGGCAACTTTACGTTTCTCCTCAGATGATTTTAAGTTTCTCTTTTTGCTACTTTTTCTTAACTTGGACTTTTTGGATTTTACATGCCCGGTACTACGAGATTGGGCATCGGGCTTGGAAGACGACGTTGATGGCATTTCATCGTCTATGTCATGACTAGTGGCAGCAGCTTCAGCTTTAGGAGGAAGTGGGTCTTGATCTTTCCCTACTTTATCCTCCAAATTTTTGGTCTCCATTATATGTAGCACAAGATACTGCAGAATGTGTGAACTTGGTAATATTGCAGTACCAATGGACTTATACTGCTGTATTGGTTTTGCAAATTTGGTTATAATAATTATTATATATTTTTTTTTTTTTTAATTTTTTATTTTTTTTTACTTTTTTTTTATTTTTTAAAAACTTGGGAATAATGGGGAAATAACTATGCCCTTAGAAGCACAGAGCACAGGACACAGCACCACTGGACTGAACAGGACACGGCACAGGACCCAGCAGCACTACGGAACTCAGCAGGACAGAGCACAGGACACAGCACCACTGGACTGATACTGCAGAATGTGTAAACTTTGTAATATTGCAGTACCACTGGACTTTTACTGCTGAATGTGTGAACTTGGTAATATTGCAGTACCAATGGGCTTATACTGCAGGATTGGTTGTGCAAATTTTGTGGTAATTAAAAAAAATTAAATTAGTTTTTTGTATTTTTTTAAATAACTTTTTTTTTTTTTTTAAACACAGGGGAATATTGGGGAAATAACTATGCCCTTAGAAGCACAGAGCACAGGACACAGCACCACTGGACTGAACAGGACACAGCACTGGACCCAGCAGCACCACTGACCTCAGAAGGACAGAGCACAGCACACAGCACCACTGGACTGATACTGCAGAACACAGCACAGAACTAAACAGCACAGCACGAGATCTACCAGGACAGAGGACCACCTAACACACCCTCCCTCTACCCTGATCAATGCCCGAGTGAAGATGGCGGCGACTAGCGGGGAATTTATAGGATCCGAGTATCGCGAGATCCGACAACGGGATTATGAGTCAGAGCCTCAGTTTCATATTTGAATTTGGCGCCAATACCCGGATCTGTCTCGGATCCGACTCGGATCGGCAATGTTCGGGTGGGCTCGGATTTCAGATATCCGAGCCCGCTCATCTCTAATACTTTCTAGTGTGCAGTAGTTCACACTCCTGCATAAAATTACCAGACCCGGGCAACTGAGTAACATAAGCAAGTTAAGTGTTAATAAAATGGGTTCTGCTGAATGTGGATAAAGATCATGCTGGCCTTGTCACTTGAGTTGACCAATATGAAGTCTCCTATATAATTTGGTTGACCAGATGACCATTGTACTCATAACGGAGTGGCCAATTTCAATTGACTAGGTTCTTGATGAAGTTTTTCTTGTAAGAACCATAAATGTTGACATAATTTTTTTTTATTGTAAAATATATTGTGAGAGTACTGTATATAATTGGCTGGCTATATACAGCATATTCAGATTTCCTTTGAATTCCTGTTATCTGTAACACTCAGATGAAGGGCAACTAAAAGGTGCATGGTCTGCATAACAAAACACCCAAATAGACTAAAAGATCTTAATATGTATAGTTTGGAGCAGAGAAGGGAACGTGGAAACATGATAGAAACTTTTAAATATATCAAGGGTTCTAACAAGGTACAGGAGGGAAACATTATTCAAAGGAAGAGAAGTATTAGAACACGAGGACATGTACTGACACTGGGGGGAAGAGAAGTATTAGAACACGAGGACATGCACTGACACTGGGGGGAAGAGAAGTATTAGAACACGAAGACATGTACTGACACTGGGAGGAAGTAGGTTCAGAGGAAAGGTGAGGAAAAATTACTTCACAGAAAGCGTAGTGGATACGTGGAATAGCCTCTCATCAGAGGTGGTAGAGGCTAATACAGTAGTGCAATTTAAACATGCTTGGGATAGACATAAGGATATCCTTTAATAGTAATAAGGATTAAATAGGGTTGGAGGTTACCATAGGTTAAACAATGAGCAGACTAGATGGGCCAAGTTGTTCTTATCTGCTGTCAAATTCTATGTTTTAATAATGACCGAAACATCTGCGGTACAGTTTGCGAGTGAAGTCCTAACACTTATTAATGGAACAAAGAAAAACAGTTAAATGTATGATGTCTTTTTTGTATAAAGGTGCATTGGACACCTCAATCTCCCCACCTCTATTTGAAAGGAGTCTCACATCAATACTCTTAGTTGTTGTTCATCTAGCCCCTCCCACTTCAAACTTGATTGAAACACTCTGTGCTGCTTTTAACATTTTAATTCTCTGATTGGCTACCTGCATCTCCTGCTCATATGTGTGTTCCCTTGTAGCGAAAGGTGAGTAGGACATATTTAGAGCAGGGATGGTATAATTTGGGGTGTGTTCAAGGCCCATAGTCCCAAAGGTGGGAATTAAAAGCAAATGTCTTGCCCAAGTGATATTGTCAATGCTAAGCATTGGCCTGCTCTCCTCATGAATTTAAAATTTTCCCTAATAATCTGCTTGTTTGACCTTCATTTGTGTTCAATATGTAGTGAGGAAAAAATGTGGCTGCCTTGATTTTAAAGGAACACTACCTTTAAATGTAATGTGTATTTTCTCTTTGTACTTATCTAGTATAAATATGAGGGGTGATGGTATAAAATTATTCGTAATAGAGGACCCAGTTTCTGTGCTAGTACTAGTAAATCTACTTGAGTAGTTCATCATTAATTACCAAGTTCCATTATTTGCTTTTTCTCCCCCATAATCCTTTTATCTCCTCCCAGAGCCCTCCTGTCAATCTTATTGAGTTCCGATAATCCTCTCACTGCACAAAAACTTGGTAGTGGGACTTAGTGGTAAGGGAAATATAACAAGGGGAATTCATGAAAACATTCTGATTTCCTATACCTCTAAGATGGTACAAGTTTCAGATACCTATATAGCTATAAAGGAGAAATGAGCAAATCAATTCATTGTGACGTGAGCTGTGCCTTATCAATAGTGTCTGACTATACTAATCTTTATAACACTCAGCTTTATAGTGACTCAAAATCTATTGAATTTGTTGTTTTATCTTTGCACAAATTCAGCATATCTTCAACCCCCTGCCGTGATTGTCTGGCTGCGGGGCTAGATTGAAATGGCCGGCAGTGAGCCATGACTGGTTCGTCGTCCTGGCCATTTATTGGCTGACACGGAGGTCTGGTAAGTAGAATCTTTTTTTTGTCATCTCGTTCCAGCAATGTCCCCTGTGTGGCTCCTCTTCTTTGTGGAACCATTCCAGGGGTAACACTGCTACAAAGCAATAAAAGAATCTGATTGGTTGCTGTTGAGTACAGCTTCTTTTAGATTGACCGTATTTTTGATGCAAACAGGTTCTCTCCATTTTTATTACGAACAAGCAATCATTTGGAGCTTCTATAGAAGCAGCAGGATAAGTAACCTTCACTTTTGGCTCTAGGCTGGATATAATCTATTTTATGTACAGTTAAAGATGTACAAAATGTATTATGTAAATGCATTTGCAAGAGTCCTATGGACGTGATCCAGAGATTTGTTATGTTAATAAAATTAATCAAGTAACATTCTGCTTTTATGTCAACTTGGCAATCACTTTGTCATTGTGAATATTCTGTTCCTCAGAAAATATTTTAAAAACCTTTTTTTCAACTCTGCTTTTAGTGCAATATATTTGTAAAAATGAGGCCGGTAATCACGTCATGATATAAAGAGATTCTTTATTTGTTCATCGGTCAGCCAATGTCATGGAGGGAGGCCAAGTATATTAGCAAGTGATGCAAAAAAAGCAACACATTGACTGCCACAGATGCTAATAAAGTCACAGAAAGCTACAACTGGTGGGAATTTATTTCACTAATAGCCTATAAACTTCAGCTGGTGAATGCAATATTTTATTCAAGGTTATTGGAGGTGGAATACATTTAAAATTATTCTGGTCTATAGCTGCATGAGGAACTGTAAGCTCCCAAGCATGTAAAAGTTTATGATTCACACTTTCAGTTTTAGATTATTTTCCTGAATACACAGAAACAGCAATAAACTGCATGCTTTTTGTTTATTTTATTTTTTTTTAAAGAGTTTTTTAAGTGTATGTCACTAGAATGAAAGTACCTACTGATTTATACTCTACTCTCCAGATGTTGGGGGTTTGTGTAATATGGATAAGGGTCTGTACAATGGGACTGGAGTCTGTGCAATATCAGTGGGGATCTGTGCCTTGGAGCTAGAAGTTTGTGCAATGTGAATAAGGGTCTGTACAATGGGACTGGAGTCTGTGCAATATCAGTGGTGATCTGTGCCTTGGAGCTAGAACTTTGTGCAGTATCAGTGGGGTCTATGCATAGGAGCTGGAGGATTGTCCAATGTGGTTAGAAGTCTGTGCAATGGGGTTGGAAGCTGTCACACTTCTATGCTAAGAACTGGGAATGACAGCTTTAGAGCCGGGAATATGGTGAAAGCATAAATATTTATTGAACAGATGTGATCCAGAAGGTGCTGAAAATGGTACAAACTAAATATAGCAGAAACAAAACAATGGATCTCTGGGTGAGACTGAAAACAAGTAACAACAAAGGATAAGGCTGATGCAGGTGAACTGACTGAGTGGAAAGAAATTGGGTACAGAGTTGTCGGCAGACAGATTGTAGTAGTTCCAGGGAAAAGGAGGTGATTAGGAGAAACAGATGAGCACAACAATATCCAGAACAGCAACATAAATGACCAGCAAAGGTAACTGGGAGAGGCAGGTATAAATAATGAGTGAACAGGTGTAGATGATTAGCTAGTACAGCAGGTTAGCTCCTGCTAGTGAAAGAGACAAGGATTAGTAGCAGTACCTCTGGTGAAACGGGAGTACTGCAAAGCACATCCAATAGTATAAAGTCCAATATAGTTCCAGAGGCAGGAGCTGCCAATACAAAGCAGCATGCTGATGCAATGCTGAAGGCAGATCCTGACAGAAGCCTGCTGGTGCACAAGAGCAAGTGTTTGTACTTCTTTAATACATTACTAAAGAGTTAATAAGTAGATAGAAATTGGGCAGAAGTGTATACAGGTCACCTATCATATCCTCTTATGCTGGCCAACAGAGGGAGATCCAGAGGTTCGTCAAATGGCTCAGATCAGTTTTATGACAGTCAGACTAAACAACTGGATCACTGGGGAAGGGGACATTACAATGCAGTCTGCCAATGATCATAGACACATGTCAAGGTACTCAACATGTCACAGTTGCTGAAAAAGAACCTAGAAATCCTGCTGGGAATATTAACATTGGTCACATTGGGAAGAGAGGAGCGAGATATCAGCAAAATGTTACACAACTTTTGGAGGTTCAACGTTCTGACAATGCATTTGGACTCCTGCTTTTGTTTCGCAATTCCGATGGAATGGCATTCCGCAATGTATATGTAAATACCTCACTTTACATCATTTATAATCTATACATAAAACTGGGATGACAACGGTGTCAATTCATTCTGGTCTGTAGTGTGGTTTGGGTATAATAATGATGGTGTGAATTCCACTCAGATTACTGTAGATCAAATTATGCTGGAGAAGTGTGAAAAATTCCATAGGAAATGCGGAATGAGGTGAACGTTCCGCTGAACAGTTTTGAAAATTCCGCTAATCTCTACCTTTGAGTATTATCGAAGCAGTTTGAATCGCAACGTGATTCCTGCCAC
This sequence comes from Mixophyes australis, assembly GCA_036250195.1. NCBI lineage: Eukaryota > Metazoa > Chordata > Amphibia > Anura > Limnodynastidae > Mixophyes > Mixophyes australis. Next base: position 20,921,093 of record JAVHZZ010000005.1, on the reverse strand, counting down.
AGCACAGAGGGCAACTTGCAAACATTTGCCTTCTGCATAAAGCTGGAGGCAAATTTATATATATGTCAACGTGAGGCTGAGGGTAAGGAGACAATGTTTATTATCAAATAAAAGGACATGGAAGTCAGATTTTCAATTACATACATACACCTGCAGCTCATCTGCTATACTTCATTATTTTAAATGTATTCATTCCCCTGACATGACTTTAATATATATACAACAGGTTCAATGTTAGTCAGTTTCAGAAATGCGCATATTTACAGAGGGCCCCAGTTTCAATTGTAAATGTTAGTAAAGTTTAATATCAAAATTATAATCTATAGTGGGCTGGGGAAACAAGACATGGAAATTATCAATGCAATCTCCGTATTGTGAGGATAACTACTCTGATGGCAGCTCAAGGACAAGATACTGACAAATATTTTCTGACTAAATCAAATTATCGTAGCTGAGTGATAAGTACCAGTTATGAGGAGCCATTTCCAATGTAAGAATAGTCAAAACCAGGCCTGGCCAATCATGTGGTTCTCCAGATGTTGTGAAACTACAAGTCCCATCATGCCCTGCCAGCTATCGGCTAGCTATCTGCCTGCAAAGGATGCTGGGACTTGTAGTTTCACAAACTTCTGGAGAGCCACAAGTTGGCCAGGCCTGGTCTAAACCATCATCATTTTATATCAGATGGAATAAAATAAATAAACATACACTGCATTTTATTTACAGTGACTATAAAAAGTACCACACTCTGTCATAATTCACATTTTATTTTCTTTATTTTCATTGCATATGGATTGGAAAGAAAATAGTCTGGAATTCTTACTGCTGATCCAAACAAAATACCCTATAATTCCAAATAAAACTTTGTTTTGATGCTTAATAGAATCTTCTGGAGCTACAATTATAGCTGTGAGTCTATCAGGGGTCTCTACCAGGTGCCAGCTTGGCAATGTTGCTTGAGCTCCGTGATGTTAGATAGGGACAGTTGGTGAACAACAATTTTCAAATCATTCCATACATCAGGGTTTACCAAACCCAGTCCTCAGGAAGCCCTAACAGTGCAGGTTTTCCATATCTCCTTGCTGGAGCACAGGTGTAGTCATTACTGACTGATACATTGTAACAGATCCACAGGTGATATAAATATTACACCTGTGATCGGGAAATCCTGCCATGTAAGTGCTCCCTGATGACTGGATTTGGGAAACTCTACCATATATTCTTCATGGGATCGAGGTCTGAATTTGGGTACTCCAGGACATTGATTATTTTTGTATTTAAGTCACGCCAATGTAACCTTTCCTGTGTGCTTGGGTTATTGTCCTGCTGAAATATAATCTTCCCCCAAATCCTAGAAGTCTAGAAGTGTACATTCAGAAATAATGCTATTCAAAAATTGTTTGTTCTCTTTTAAACCAATCTTGAACGTCTACCTCAGATCAATGTATCGGAATCTTGCACAGGGAGTCAAGAATGGTTTTATTTGAGTTAAAGAGTTTACACACATTTCGTATCTGTTTGATTTCTTTTATTGCCATTGTATGTACATGTGATCTATTCAGTGTGCGATCGCGCTGTCGCGTTATACAGGAAATAATTAAACATTCACCTAGCCTATAATGGCTTTGTGGTCACTTCAGATATGGTCCTCTTGTTCACCCTTATTATAGAGCTTGTAAAATCTTTAATCCCCATGCAATCCAAACAATGAGAAACCATAATATCATCATGAAAAACAACTTAAGGACAATTAAATGTTGTGGTTTAATTGTTATCGCAGTGTTAAACAATAGATGATTTTGAGTCATTTACCGCTTTGCAACATGTGAATCATTGCTCAGGACAGTAAAACACTGAATACATTTCAAAGGCTCCATAATTTCAGGGAAAGCTGAATGTATTTATTTACCATTTGGAGGTAATCCTATTACATGAATACTTTGTTCTTTACAACTCTTTGAATTGTACATTCCAACTTTACAAAATGTCGTTTGAAGATTTCAACTTGTCATGTAAATTTGGACTTTATCAGCTTAATGACATGCTTTTCATTTACATGTGAACCGGTTATTTCAGGCTACACAAGGGTAGAGCAGCAAAATCTATTAAACTTCAAAATAAATAAAATCACTTACTATAAAATAAGAATTTCACATATGTTGCAGAGGAGGGGACAGCTGGATGTGTTGCAGGGTTTTCAACAGACCCGTGACCAGGACCCACACTCAGGTTACACTGGTTTTGGTTAAACTTTTGCTGGTCGGAGAAGCTCTATTATCCAATCGCAGAAGATTCCACAGGGTGTGAGAGTAAGGGCGGTCAGCATGTAATGTCAGAGTTAAGTTAAGTTTGTAACATACTTACCTAACAAATTTTGTAACATACTTACCTAACTAATTTTGTAACATACTTACCTAACTTATTTTGTAACATACTTACCTAATTAATTTTGTAATATACTTACCTAACTAATTTTGTAACACACTTACCTAATTAATTTTGTAAAATACTTACCTAACTAATTTTGTAACACACTTATCTAATTAATTTTGTAAAATACTTACCTAACTCATTTTGTAACATACTTGCCTATCTTTTGGACCTCTGGGATCTCACAGAGAGGAGGTTGAAATGGCAAGTTGGGTGGGGGCTCCCTTCTGCGAAATGACACTCTGTGAGGCTAGGCCTGACGACGCAAATTGCATCATTGAGGCCATGTCCTTTCAACTCTATTCAGAGTGACTACGCGTATAAACGCGGTCTTTATATCGTTACATATTACTAAAAGGATTATACTCTTATCACTGTAAGGTTTAGACTACAGGTACTTTGACTTATACTATATAGGGTATTTTAACCACAATTAATATTACAGACAGCAACACAGAATAGCAGGTAACACTGCTTATTAACAGTATCCTTAATTCTGGTCACTATTACTCATTTACATTTTTTAATATTTTCGCTAATTTTGTGATTTGTCATTAACCCCAAATAATACATGGGGAACTCCAGTATTTTAATGAATACCAATAAAGTTTTTTGTTTTTTTATATATATATATATGAACCTTTCTCAATTTGATAGTCTATATTTAACAATTTAAACCCTTTGAGTGCCCCTCTATACATATTTTCTCTTTCTCTCCTCTTTTTTGGACATACATGTTATAGTATGTGAGGGTGCACCACAAATCAGTAATAGATTATTTATATAGGTCACATTTGTGTTGAATATTTTTTGTATGGGTTTACCCAGTGCGGTCTACAATTTTTTAGCTCATTTTGTAACATACTTGTCTATCTTTTGGACCTCTGGGATCTCACAAAGAGGAGGTTGAAATGGCAAGTTGGGTGGGGGCTCCCTTCTGCGAAATGACACTCTGTGAGGCTAGGCCTGACGACGCAAATTGCATCATCGAGGCCATGCCCATCTTTCCCGAAAGGGAGAGGCAGTAACCAGGGGTATGGCCTATTCTCCCGGAACTCCAGGGGAACTCCCCGATATTCATGAGTCCCCCTGACATTCCGGGACAGTAGGAAAGTATGATTTTGCAGAGGTGATTGTGGTGCAAAATAATGATCGGGTATCAGCCATTATTATATAGCACAAACATATTGCTGAGTGCTGTACATTCAGAGGATGCTTATTCATTTATATCACTCCTTGCTGAGAGCTTACACTCTAAGATGCTCTATAAAGACCGTTCAGATCTGCATCCTACTGTTCATTCTTTCAGGGTGGGAATTCCCTGGATATTGTGTTTGCTTCATGTATGTCTTTTGTCTGGCACTGATACGTCACATTTTTGTCGTCTCAGCATCATAGTTTGCATATGTCGTGGAGCCGCCCTTTGGGTTTTTTTCAAAGTGTGGTTTTAGGAGGCTCCGTTTCAGCCACTGTTCTGTGACCACAGATCTAACGATGGCATGAAGGTTTAGCCAACCTTCTCAGCCTGTATGTATACTTTCTCTTTAAGGCAGGGATTACAACGAATGCAGTGTAATTTACAGTTTATAAACTGAATGACAAGTAGCGGAAATTAAATTAAAGGTTTCAGTATTCCCTAGAGGCTGGAGGCTTGGGATAAAAAAAGGAAATATTTTATATTCTTTGCAATACACATGTATCATTTAAAGCAATGCTTTTAGCAGCAGGGAATCATCCACACAAATGAAATGTCACATACTATTTATGAAAAATATTGCAGCCCAGGGACTAAATGTGACTGAAATTAACCTGAAGAACCATTAATCATGTAAGCTTTATAATCCCTATATAATACAAAATGAGTCAACCACCAACCACTACCCTTGCCAAGCATAAAGTGCCGACAAGGAATGATTATTAATTTTCATCTGTGTAATACTAAGTGGAGTATATTACTTTTCTCTGTGTGCTGAATTTTATTGCAGAATACTCTGTAAATAGTTTAAGAGCGAGATTCATAATGAACTTGACAAACAGCCGTAATGCAGAGAAATGTAAAACAGTGAACTATAAAAATGAAAAGGATCAAATAACATTCAGTTGACAAAGCAAATATATAGCTTAACAGTAGATGGGATTCAGTCGCCGGGCGCTTCCTCCGGCATCAGTGTGTAGTGGTAGCAAAATCTGAGCTGGAACATTCCACGACTCCATCTTCTATCGCGTTGTAGTTGTGTGTGTTGGTGTTGTAGGTGTTGTAGGTGTAAGTGTGAACTGTGGTTGTGGCAGATTTTAATTTCCTAAACAATCTGAAAAGCTCAGTCATACTGTGAAGGTCATTTACAAAGAGCACCAGATGAGCCCTGCAGATGATCCACAAGCATCAAGGTACATGCCTATTCTCTTCTTCCAGAAACACCTCTGCAAACTAGAGGTGCACCTAGATTTGGGGGGGAGATAAAAACATGGAGAGCTGCACTGTGCAAAAGTCTAAACGTCCCATGAAAGTCAATCCTGCCACCACATTAGTACTACGCCTTTTCAGTAAATAAAATATTTCCATACTGCTCCTAAAATAATCCTCTCGTTTAAGTTAACCACATTTATGGCTTAAGGAATCAGGAAAGTATGTGGACCCACAATCGGGAGAGGGGCGTGGTCACGGCAAATAGAGGCGTGTTAGTTTTGAGATGGGTGTGGCCACACCCACAGAGGGCTGCTAGGCTGCTCATTACATACCTCCTATCTCCCAACATTCCCACCATGTCCCCGGGCGGGACAGAGTCCTAAAATAAGGACTCTCCTGCTGACATTGGGACAGTTGGAAGGTATGGAGCATCATCATCATCATCATCATCATTTATTTATATAGCGCCACTAATTCCGCAGCGCTGTACAGAGAACTCATTCACATCAGCAGACATCACAACTGTTTTTACTGAAGCTTTTAATGACATTACTCACAGTGCCTCAGCAAATGCATTTCTCTGGCAAAGGGAAACATGGAGAAGCAGATGGATGCCACTAAAAGTGTAGGACGAGCCCCCAAATATTGAGATTTTCAGCTGGTGCAAAGTTCAAGTCCTTTCGGACTTGGAAAATTCTGTACATCCACACAGTAAAAAATATATACGCTTTACTCCCCGTTTTACTTTAATAACCATGCTCCCCAAAAGAACATCTGGATTTTGCACTACTTATTAACATTCCATAACACAAAGCACAGGCCACAATTAGTTTTAAGATGAATATTAATACAAATTAATTCATTTGTGGGAGGAGGCTGGGCATCAGCACAAAGTACATCCTGAAAAACACTATGGGACAAAAACAAGCTCTCTAGCTGGGATTTCAGTAAAAAAAAAACAGCAATTACTACAAGATAAAAATATTAACAGCACTGTCATTCCAAAAAGAGGTTTTTGAGCACAATTATTGAATACACATCAGCAGTGATATAGAAATAATTGTGATATATAGTATACTGCACACTTGCCAACTTTTAAGATCTGTCCTCAGAGATCCCAGAGGACAGGTCATTTGACAAGTGTAGGAGGGCGTAGAACCACCCCATTATAAAAAAAAATGAAATTTGTGGCATCGAGTGTCCGGGAGGTTGCCTACACTTCTGGGAGTCCCGGAGCACTCCCCGAAATTCGGGAGCCTCCCGGAAATTCCAGGAGAGTAGGCAGATATGGTATACTGTAATAACTGAGTTGCAACATACTACATTGTTCATGTAGTTATATTAAGTTATACAGTTGTGAATGCTTAATTAAGACAGAACTCTTTCAAATTCAATCTCTTCTTTCTATCATGTTATTGATTTAATGTTAACCATCATGTTTTTTAAGTGTGCTAATATTTTTGCCATTTGCCCTGGACCTACTGTTCAACACCAAGCCCTCCGACATGACCCTTCTACCCAATAAAAAGGGGTTTCCCAAACCCAGTCCTCATGGCCCCCTAACAGTGCAGGATTTCCAGGTCACATGTGACATAATAAGGACCAACTGTGGATCTGTTACATTGTGTCAGACATTAATAAATACACCTGTGCTCCAACAAGGAGATATGGAAAACATGCCCGGTTAGGGCTCCCTGCGGATAGGGTTTCAGAAACCATGCGATAGAAAATGCTTTGGTTCTGATGTTCCCATTAATTGGAGATACCTGTTCTGAAATAATTAATTGATTTTAAATAATTAATTTATCACAGGAAGCTGCAATAGTACATGAAGTGTTAAATTCAAGAGCAGAACATTTTGTACCAGCTGTAGAGGATCACGTTGAAGGTTCTGTCTCAGAGCCCTATAGACCATTGTTTATCCTATGTTTTATATCATTTATTAAGTAATTTTTTTAAAAAATTACTATTTGTTTTTAAATATTTTTATCATTGATAATAACTTATTTTTAAGATTATTTAGCTGCACGTTGAGCCCCCTCTTTACTAACTCAGCCCTCGCAGCCTTTCTTGAAAATGGTTAAATGTCTTTTAGTCAAAAAGAATTCTACCCGATGCTTCATTATCTTGTATGTGTTTAACAGTCACTTATCCTAATCACCCTCATTTCAATGCTGCTCTTATCCATTCTGTCTTCTCATCTTGTATTAGTGAAGTTGTCCCTTTAGTAAGACAGCCAATAGGGTAGAATTATATCACCAGTTCCTTTCTTACATAGAGATAAGCAGACTTAATGGGCAATTCGGCTATAGATGCAGAAACATTGATTTAAATCTTCTTGAATAAGTAGAAAGTAATACATCTTATAATGACATACTCTCTTCCACAGTTTCAAAAGACAATCCTCAAAATATCTGATATCAAGTCTTAAGTACTTTAGTTTTAAAACTAGAAAATACTTAAAATATACCAAAAAACTAAACTTACAAAAGTTTAATGCAGTAACCTATCATCATCATCATCAACGTTTATTTATATAGCGCCAGCAGATTCCGTAGCGCTTTGCACCTGGGAACAAACATTAATAAAACAATACTGGGTAATACATACAGACAGAGAGGTAAGAGAACCCTGCTTGCAAGCTTACAATCTATGGGACAATGGGAGTTTGAAACACAAGGGCACGTGCTACATCATATTGCACAATGAACCAGCTAGAATGCAAAGGTAAAAGTATTGAGTGGGCTGTGTGATCAGTCACACAGCAGTGTTGGTCAGAGGGTTGTTGTCTTGTGTTAGCTGTGTAGAGGGTGGTAATAGGGTAGCCTAGGGAGATTAAGATGGTGGTTGAGGAATATCATAAGCTTGCCTGAAGAGGTGGGTTTTCAGAGAACGCTTGAAGGTTTGAAGACTAGAGGAAAGTCTTGTGGTACGAGGGAGGGAATTCCACAAAGTGAGTGCAGCCCGAAAAAGTCCTGTAACCGGGAATGGGAGGATGTGATGAGAGTTTAAGAGAGACGCAGATCTTGTGCAGAACGGAGGTGTGGAGTTGGGAGATATTTTGAGACAAGTGAGGAGATGTATGTTGGTGCAATTTTGTTGACGGCCTTGTATGTTAGTAGAAATTTTTTATATAGGATTAGTTGAAATACAGGCAACCAATGTAGAGACTGACAGAGTGGCTCAGCAGAGGAAGAACAGTTTGCAAAGAAAATCAATCTAGCCACTGCGTGCAAAATAGATTGCAGGGGTTCAAGTCTGACTTTGGGAAGACCAGTAATGAGGGAATAGCAATAGTCGATGCGGGAGATGATGAGTGCATGAATTAAGGTTTTTGCAGTGTCTTGTGTGAGATATGTGCGTATTCTGGAACTGTTCTTTAGATGTATGTAACATGATTTAGATATAGAGTCGATCAGGTGAAAAAAGGATAGTTGTGAGTCAAGGATTTCACCTAGGCAGCGAGCTTGTGTGGTGGGATTTATGGTCATGTTATCAACAGAAATAGAAATGTCAGGCAGGAAGCTTCTTTTCTTGGGTGGGAATATAATTAATTCAGTTTTTGAAAGATTGAGTTTGAGCTGGCGAGAAGACATCCAAGATGAAATGGCAGAAAGACAGTCAGTAACGTGAGACAACACAGATGGTGAAAGATCAGGAGAGGATAGATAGATTTGTGTATCATCCGCATAGAGATGATACTGAAATCTAAAGGGACCTATGGGATTAAAGATGGTACAACAGATAGAGGGATAATTAATTGTTCTTACAACAGGTCCAAGAAGACATATCATTATATTAGTCATAAAGAAGAACTGTTTTGGTGAAAAAAAACTGGTGTTTAACGGGATTACTGCCAGTGATAATCCCATCATAGCTGGTAGTATCACTGGTACCTGCTGCCAATAGCATCCCCCGTGTTTTGGCAAATCTCAAGAATGGTGTGAATGAATGGGGCTATTAACCTGGACCCCAGAAAGTAAATATTAATCTTTAGGTACACCGGGCAAACTATCTTTTATGGCTACCCAATAGGCAACTCTTGTCTCCTGGGGGTTCTTCTATCATTGAAGAATTGGGGAAAGATATGAAGTTGAATCAATTGAGATATTTGATTAATATGATTTTTTTATTTACTTTTATTTGTTAATTTTTTTCATTTGTTCTCTACCTTTTTCCTTTGGCCTATGATGTTGTTTTATTTTGCTTTGTTGTTTAAATTGGGAGCTGTCTTATTTGACCTGTTTCACTGATCTTCCTCTGGTTTACTAGGTCAAGAACGGACTGCACTCCACCGGGGAAGTTGAAAGGTCTGTTTACCTAGGTCTGCGCTGAAGATTTTGCTGAAGACTCAGTGAAGACTAATTAATAAGAACAATCAGATTAGGTTGTTTTTGGTGCTGTAAACGGGATAGAATTGAAAACAGAAAATGTATTTTTTTAATCTTTCAGGCCCCATCATCCTTATTTCTATCTCTCTTATTTTATTTCACTCTGTCTATGACGTCTCTGATCATTTGAAATGTTAAATCATTCATAGCTTTTATTTCCGTGAAACACAATGACAGAATGTCTTACTATCACCTTCTATTCATAACAAGCAGAGAGGAAATTATATTTTATAATATTGTATTGTGCAAACAAGGAGAGGAGAAATTACATTGTTACAGGGCACTTTGTCGTATTTGTTAAGCTCATACGAACATCATAATAGATCAGTTTCCAACCTGTTCATGTGAGATTTCAGATTATTCTTATAATGGCGATTCATACGCCGCACTTTCATTTGCGGAGTGGTGGCAGAAACGTAAATGAAAAACTGAGTGTTCTAAAATGACATGACGAGAATATAAAAACATAAAGATGTGACCATTAGTGGTTGATTATAGCACTCATCTCACATGCTGCTCACATACGGTCGTAGTTATTTTATGTGTAAGTACACATAAAATAACTACGACCGTCTTAATGTGATACTGGTCTCATTTTGATGTGAACTTGCGTTTGCTTGCATTAAATTACATAAGCAGCTGAATTAATAAAGAGTAACAATGTAAAGTTTGATGTAAATGTAGTTACTGACTACATAAATACAAACATTAAATGCAATGAAGAAGATAGTATTTCTGCTACAATGAGAAAAGTTCAATACCATTGTGCATTGAGCTTCAATATTCTATGACAAGGACGGGATGTAAGCTTTGCTTTGTGTCTCATAGTGATCAGTATGTTTCTACTTTATTTTGTTACGCTTAGGGCTCCCAACATTAGGAAGCTGAAAATAGGGACTTCCACATGACATAATATTTGCTTAGCTTCGAGGTACTATCACTTGTGTTCATTTTACTGTCAAATGCTATAAAGCAATTTTAGTGTCTATTTCTGCTCATTTTGTTAATCCAGACGAATCTAGAAAACTGATGCTTGCTAAGATATTAATTTTGGGCATAACAATTCTAGTGACACCAAGTTACACTACGTTATTTTACTCTGCTTTAAGGCTCATTGACATAAGTTATACAGTTGGAAAATTTTCAATAAAATATGCTTTTTCACAAAAAAGACTCTGTTTTAATTTGAACATTTTAGAGCTTGATTATTATAGCAGGTTTAATATTAAGGTTGTTTTAAGCATAAATTATAAAATGTCTGATTAAAAATTACTGTTTTGTATCTTTGTATCTTCTACTTGTGTTTTCTTATCTGATGTCAATGTAGAGAGCAGTAGTTGGGAAATTACGGGGCATATTACATCCTGCTGGTCAGTTACTGGGCATATTAAATCCTGCTGGTCAGTTACTGGGCATATTACATCCTGCTGGTCAGTTACTGAGCATATTACATCCTGCTGGTCAGTTACTGGGCATATTATATCCTGCTGGTCAGTTACTGGGCATATTACATCCCGCTGGTCAGTTACTGGGCATATTACATCCTGCTGGTGAGTTACTGGGCATATTACATCCCGCTGGTCAATTACTGGGCATACTATATATTGCTGGTCAGTTACTGGACATATTATATCCTCCTGCTCAGTTACTGGGCATATTACATCCTGCTGGTCAGTTACTGGACATATTATATCCTCCTGCTCAGTTACTGGGCATATTACATCCTGCTCATCAGTTATTGGACATATTACATCCTGCTGGTATTTTACCTAATACATTATATCCTAATGGTTAGTTACTTAGAATATTGCATCCTGCTGGTCAGTTACTGGACACGTTACATCCTGCTGGTCAGTTTCTGGGCATATTTTATCCTGCTGGTCAGTTAAGTTAAGTGAGCGTGAGTGGGGGGCTCTTAATGTAATATTGGTGCAGGCATTATTTATTTAACGTTGGTGCTGGATGCGGTCAGGGAGGTCTAGAGTGTCCACTCATTGCAAGGCTTTCATGTATTTGTCCTTTTTCCGAACAGGACCCCAACATTCCAGGATCAAGACAAGCAGCAACTGAACTTAAGACATGACCAGTAACACGTAGTGAAAGCTGCAAGAACAGGTAGGAGAGTGCAGTGCAGTCTGCCATCTGTCCTGATTCCAGTGGGGGCAGTCCTGATTTTGGATGACTGTCCCGCTGAGTCTGGACTTTGTATGTTGCACTTTTCTCTGTCACATCAATTCACAGGGGGATCTAATGGTAGTACACACAGCATGACCTGTGTATTTCAAGGTGATGGTAAGGGCTGGAGAGCGGCCTAGAACTGTGTAAAATAATGGTCACACGCTTTGCATGCTTGTCATGTTCACTGGCGGCGTGTCCCCTCTAGAATTTTTGCATTTACTCTTGGAATGTGTACAATGTGCAGACACACTGTCCTACCAGAATGGTTCTTGGTAACTATTTGTTTGTTTGTCTGTGCACCGGGTGAAGACACAAATGGCCTATTAGCAGGGAACTGTCAGAGATTCTCAATCTCCCACAGCATCCCCACAGCTGGTACCAATGGCCACTGATATGGCCCCCACACACACACACACACACAAAAAATGAACAGCAAGTAGGCAGGCCGCTGATCGTAGTTCTGCCCTTGGCATATTTTATTGCCTGAGTTCAAACGGCATGGATGCCTACGTTAGCCCATTAATCTGTGCACAACTTTGCCATTAAACATATGATCCACTGCTAATATCTTACTGATAGTAAATACCCCCCAATGTTTCTGCAGAAGGCTGTGATGAATTTCTACCTCTACCTTTTACATGCAATGTTGGAGAGTATATAATAAAAGAAACATTAATCAAAAATTGGAGAAAAATAAGAAGGACAAAAAAAGACTGTGCACTAATTTTTCTTTTATCCTTAAACTAATAACCAGTAAAAAAAAAAACAATGGACCAAAGATAGAAACTTTTTAAATCCCTTTAAATCAAATAAAAATGTTTTATTGTTTGCAAAATATATTGCAGTTGGAAACATTCATAATTTTCAGAAAATGCATAAAAAATGTTTGGGACTATACTTCAAACTATTAAACATGTTTGAAAAGCTTCTATATTGAAGGGCATAGTAATCAATCCACAACCAGGATTATAGTAAATATTTGCAAAGCTCAGAGAATGATAGGACAATATCACACCTGCACCCAAATAAATCTGATACAAAGGCAAAATATTCCTCCAGACTAAAAGGCTGAGACTTGATTTTCTGCCACCCATAAAAACTGTGATAACTCCACACAAGTCTGCAGTGTCTGCATCAAAAGTATATTATACTCTCTAACTCACAAATTTCCCCCCACCCTTTTACCCTCATCTCTCTAACACCTACTGTAGAGAAAATGTATATTAAACTCATAGAAACATAGTTGATGAGGTTGAAAAAAGACACCGGTCCATCAAGCTCAACCTATTTTGGATCTCCTGCGATCCTGCACTTATATTTGAAATTGATCTAGATTAAGCAAACGCCAATATGTTTCAAGCAGTAAAAATCCCTCCAGACCCAATATTGCAGTCCTATTTTTTCCCTGTATCCAGTACTATCCTTCAGTTTAATTAACGGTCGTATCCCTGGATACACTTTTCAGCTACAAAATTTGTCTAATCCTTTTATTAAGCATATCTATTGAATCTGCCATCACAACCTTCATGGCAGTTAATTCCATATCTTGACTGCCCTTACTGTAAAGAACCCCTTCCTTCACTGGTTGTGAAGCTTAAACTCCTCTTGTGTTTAATGATAAGCGCTAGTGTTTACGTTTTTTCTGACAATGTTATAAAGATTTACTGATGGCTAGCAGTTTTCACTGATGCGTTATTATATCACAATGCTTTAATTAGCAGCATCCAGTAACATTCTCCCACAAGGTCAGGTGACAAACTTCCTAAGAGAGACAGAGATTACATTCTAACCTTGCCCCAAACATGCCTCTCCCAACCTCCTCCAACGCTCTGGTCACCAGCCCCTCTGCAAATTACTAGTAATTGACTTGTGTCGTTTTATGGTCCTTCCTACAGTCACTTTACTGTGATTATGAAGTCTTCTCCTTCTCCTGAAAATTCTACTCTCACTGTGGCAGTCACCGCACTCTATCCTGCAATAAGCAGCTAGTCACCAGAACAATGTCAATGTACAAG